>PVHY01000829.1:145000-191540 GCA_004024945.1 Uropsilus gracilis
CTTTGGCTTTTTTTCCAGCCTCTTGGGGCAATCTGGTACTTCCCCAGATGGTAGTCTGTTGCCTGATGGTGTTGCCTTGGGATCTTTGAGGATGAATCTCACAGAGATACTCTAAGAATTGTATTGTGGATATCTGACTCATTTCTTTGTTACATCTAACTGAAAGTCTTCTTGCCTGCCTCTTTATTCATTGAGGAACTGCTTATGGTCTCACCCCAGTAACAATAGCCTTAACAGTAATGGGAAGCCCTTACATGTATTTGGCCTTTACTGTTCTAAAAAAAATTTCACATACATTGAAATATGTTCATTACTATTCATGGGTTTCCTTTACCCCCATGTGATGACAGTTTTTGTCAGAAGTTTCCCCCCCTCAGGCATGTGTACCCAGTGTGATGGGTACAAGGTGGCTCAGTTGAGTGGAGCTGAGCTAGTATGGTTTCTGGCTTGTATCAGTTTATGTTCACAGGCTCACACTTGTGAGGATAATTTTTCCATATTTACTTTTTTTCTTGTTGGTATCTTTCATCAGCTTCTACACCTTAAGAAGTATCAGCATAATGCTTTAATTTTCTCTTGCCAAAAGAGGGTGCATCCTTTAGTAGCATATTAAACTATATGTCAAATAAGGTCTTTGAGCTAGTCTTAGAAACTCATCAGCAGTGATAATATCATTTTTAAAGGAATTCTGAACCCAGACCTAATTTTTAAGTATAATGAACTTCAAAATTTGGTGTGTAAGTTGGACTAGGGTACCCCCTTCCTGAGAGGGTCTTGCTCCAGTGTGGAAATTCTCGTAAATATTGGGATCTCTGTTGTGTTTATCAAGGACTCTGTACAAATGGAATAGCCAGAGATAGACTTGGAGCTGGTCATGTTATGATGAGATTCAGGATGAATGAAAATAATCTGCCATAACCAAGTGATGAAATTGATTTTTGCCTTTGGATGATCCCGACACACATTTGATCCCTGAGGTCTCTCTGATTCCTTGTATTCCCTAGCCCTCTAGTTGAACATGGATTGTTCTGAGCCACCTCCTAATTCTGTGAAAAAAGATACAGACAGAAGACTACAACATAAGCTATAGCTAATCTGGCTAGGCTAGCAGGTGGTTCCTTAGTCAATATTTAAATCTGTGTAAGCCTCTGTCCCCTCACTTGTAGACGGAAGAGATGAAGACTCTTGGGTTTCCAGAAGACTTTTTCTTTGTTTACCTCACAGGTTAGAAAAAACTGGAATGTGAACTTTTAAGTTCCTTACCTCCACTTCCATGCCCAACACTCTTCCTTGATCTACTTAAAGATATGTTTGAGTTGGGCAAAATGCTGCTACTTATTCCAAAGTCACCACCATATTCTCTCCTGTCTGGCCAGGACTCTCTATCCTTTCGCTCTCAGTATGTACGTTTATGCTTCCTAGCATATCCAATATATGACACCAGCATACAGGATTCTATTCTAGTTAGTGGAATTCTTCTCTTTCCTCAGGTAGGCTTGAGGGTCAAAACTCAGGATAAAGCTAGGGATATGGTTGGAGCTTCGGAAGTACTTAAAGATGAACAGGGAGAGGGTTTGCAAGATTTGGTGGCATCCAGGAGCATTATACCTATATCTCCTTATTCCTAGCACTTTGAATCACAGCCCAGAGTGAGTTGTTATTCACAAGAAACTCTCAAGACACAATATATGATATGTGAAAACATCATGATGCCTTATAGTCAGTGATTAAAAATCTTGAAAACACTTTCATAGTCTTTGTTATATTGTGTATTCTAAATAACCCTAAAAGGAAGGAAAGGCAGTTGTTATTGTCCGGGCTATAGAGTTGAGCATGTAAATAATATGCCCAAAGTCACACAGATACTAAGTGACAAAATGAAGGACCCAGTGTTTTCACTCCTGGCTGAATATTATTTCCATTCCTTCCCCATAGTGAGTTGTTTTCTATATTGAAAACAACTGACCCCCAAATCAGTACATGGGAGAAGGGGAAATTAAATTCATATTGTCCTGTTTTTTTTGTTGTTGTTGTTGTTCTTGGGGGTGGCTTTAGGCCATCTCTCCATACTGCTGCTTTCTCTTCCTTTCCTCCAGCAGGAAAGCAGGGTGATTATAGGGCCTTCTCTTAACTGAGGTGTTAAGGGTTTATGTAGTGCTTGCCAATGGGTGGCTAATGGACTCAGTTGGGTTGTTTCAATGAAAGTTTCCCACAATCTGATACTAAAGTAGAAGCCTTGAGTGAAGCTTTTATCACTCTTTCACCAGATTCATCAAGGACTTCCTTTTCCTCTCTGGAAATTGTATTTCATGCAGTGTATTTCTAATCCAAGTGTTACATCAATCAGCAGTCCAGTGGAGGTTTGTGGTTCTCCTGGAGCATTTTACAAGCTGGGATGGGGTTTCTTATTCTGGTCTGCTCAGTCCTCGTGGACTCTTGGAAAAATACTCAAATGGCAATTTCCTTCCATCTATTATGATTTTTTTTTTGTTGCTATTAGAATTACTGTTTTTCTCAAAGCATTATCTTAATAAAGGCATTCCATTCTGGGTTGTGCTTGACCTGTGGGTGAGATTGGGAATCTGTTTCTTCTCATGGTTATTGTAAAGTTAGGGCTCTCAGAAAACTGAAAAAATAGGGACCCTTTGAAACATGATCTCCTTGGCCAATGGCTGCTCTGTTGAAGAAGGGATGCTGGATGCAGACTCAGTCTGTGTTTTTAGTCTAAATGCTGTGGTTTTAAGAGAACAACTCCCCCCATGCCCTACCTTCTTTAGTTTTTTGTGTTTTGCATGTCAAAGAAAGAAACAAGACATTTTAAACTACTAACTCTGGCGGAAATATTGGATGACAATGAAGGGGAAGTGAGAGCTAGGACTTAGGCATGCTGCCCAGGCTGCTTTCTGAATGTTTGACAAACTTATGACTTTGATGTGCTGGGCCCCAGAAGCCAGGCTGATGAACACTATGACTAACATGGTTTTGTTGACCAAAAGTGCACTTATGAGTTTGATTCTGAGGTCATGAACTGATCTCATTGAAAGCAAGGCAATTTTGGAGTCCTTTTAATTTTTTAACAAATATTTTTCAAAATATTTGAAAGGGTGAGAAAGAGTAAGAAAAATGCTCCTATCCTCTCAAGATAAACTGTCTGACATTTTCTTATATTGTGTCCAAAGAAGCAAATTTGTCCCAAAATTGTATCCTAGTCTTTATGAGGACAAGATAAAATTTTGGGGTGACTTTTCCCCTCCTCATTTTTCAAGTTCATCTGCAGCTTTTTTGGAAAAAACCTCTCCCAGCAACTGTGACAGGGTATCGCAGCTGTCTGAGGGTTTTTTTTCTTTTTCTGTTATCTTTCCTTTCTTTAAGAAAAGAGTCATTTCAGAGGCAGCCATGACAGCTCTGTCATTTCACTCACACCTCTAAATTTCTCTTTCTGTTGTCAGTCAGCAGACAGCAGTCTCGGATACTGATGGGCCTGAGTGATGTCCAAGTACAGGAGAGATTGGAGAGAGGCCTGGAGCAGTGCGTCAGAGGCAGTCATCTTCTGCCTTTATTCCAAGAAGAATTGTCAGGAGTTTGAAAAAGTTCCTCTGTGCCCGGATCCCTAAATCTCTACCGCTGCCATCTGCAGGGAGCCAGGGCTGGGTGAGGGAGGTGTTTTTTGAGCATCTTTCGAGATAGTCTAGTTAAAGGGCTGTATGACTTCTCTGGCCCAGGGAAAATTTTCTAAAGATTATTTTTTAAGAGAAGTTGTAGGTTCACAACTTCAACAAAATTGAAAGGAAGTAATAGAGATATGGACCTATATGGACTTATGGACACATCATAACCACCCAAAGTTCACAGTTGACATTAGGGTTTATTCCTGGTGTTAGACAATTTGTGGCTTTGGGCAAATGTATGATGGCATGTATTGACTGCCATAGGATCCTTCAGAGTATTTTCAGTGCCCTGAAAGTCCTCTTTGATTCACTTATTCACCCCTCCCCACTGGGGAAAAAAACCATACCTTGTTGGGATTCAGTGCTTTTGGAGTGAAAGTACTTTCACAACAACTGTAGTTCCTAACATTTATGATTACTTATGTTTTACATCTGCTGCCTCATTGATTTCTGATAGCACTGTGATAGGTGAGATTTTTAACCTCATTTTCTTGATGTTGCACCTGAGGCTCAAATCTATTAAGTAACTTTAGTAACTTGCTTAAGACCATGTCAGAAATAAATGACAGAGCTGAGATTCACACTCAGGTCTGTAAGACTCTGTTGTCCTGAAACCTTAAGACCTATGCAGGTCTCATGTACAACTGTCTTTTCCATCCCCCTCCCCATCATCAAGAAGACATGACAGTCATATGACCTCCAGATAGGTCAGACATATGTCCTCAGCCTGCCTGAGGCTGGAGTAGGAAGATAGATAATCATTAACTCCGTGGATGCGGGGGAGTGATTCTAAAGTGCCCCAAGGACAGGCTAGAAAGATTACCTGCACCTGGAAGGAAAGAAGCAACTCGAATTTAAAGTATGTACAAAGAGAACCCCAAAACACATAGTCAGGTTTGGTTGGTTTAGGTCATGTGATGGAGCCAGATGCCTGCTGGTTCTGAGGGTAGCCTGTGCTTTGAGTGGTCCATGGTTGGCTTCCAGACATTTGACAGACTATATAAGTTAGATTTTTCGCTCCTGAAGTGGTCACTGGTTAAGTCTTAATTTATCTGTTATACTCGTCTCCAATTTTCTTCTACTTTCTGTTAATTTCTTTTCAATATTCAAAATCTTCCTCATCTTTAAATGCATGCTGTATTCTACTCAGCTGTTTTTGGGGCTGCAGTGAGAGCAGTAACAGTAGATCCTGCAAGCAGGAGCCTGTCTGTAACTCACTGATGTTCAGGCTCAGAACTCGCAAGTGATGAGCTACACAGCTAAATGCAAAGCTCATTTATTCCTATAGAACATGTTTGTTGGGTGTCTGGTTTCTGGAACAAGTGTATATCCTGTCTCTACCTTTTAGCAAATATGTATCCATAGGATAGTTGCTGAACTACTTTTTTCCCCCTTTGTCTGTAAAATGGGTATGATGGCAGTATCTTATTCCCAGGATTCTTGTGGTTAATAATGCTATTTATAGTTAATATTTTTATAGTTTTAATAACAGATCACACTTATTCTAAGAACTTTACATTTATTAGCATTTTAGTCCTCAGACTCTCTTTAAGGAACTTAAGAGAGTCACTAAAGATCACAGGGGTAGTAAGCAGTGGAGCAAAGATTCCATATGGCATTCTATGCTTCTATCACTATCCCATTTCTTTTCTGTGATATACTGGCTATAAAATGCCAGATTTTCTGCTTGTTACATTGTGAGAGATCAGTAAATATTAACCTCCATAGGTAATAATAATTGCAGCTTTATTAACACTGGGCGCCATGTTAGCTGCTGGTAGTGAAAATGAGCAATTCCAAAGTGTCTCACTTGTCTATTTTACAAAATAGAGAGCGAGAATGAAGCTTAAATGGGCAATAGATATTGAACATTCATAAACTGTGATAGAAGACTGCAGGATTGTATGTGAAGAACCATTGTTTCTTTAAATAAAAATCACAAAGAATATCATGTGCTAAATCCTCATAGAAGTGTTGTTCCTTTCATACTGCTGTTTTTCATTTTATAGATAATGAGGACTAGATAAGCAACTTATCCAGGGTCACACAGTTAGTATCAAGTTTACCCTGGAACTCAAGGCACCTTGATTATATGCCCTGAGCTCTCAGCACCACCTATATACCTGAGTCTCTACAATTGTTTGCAAGAACTTTCACATCCTTTCCCAAAAGATGGAATTAAGGGGTCCCGATAGAAATGAGGTCATTGCTTCCTCACTTTCTCTTCAGCGCTGTGCCTCAAGGAGATTATTCATTAAATTGATTGGAAGCCATCATTTCTGTTGCTACTTTGGAGCTAACCATGTTGTACCTTCCTCCTCCACATGTGTCCTCTTGGGACTGTCTTTCATGGACTGTCTCATTCTGTCTTTCAAGGTTAGATAGGTTGCCCTGTTTCTGTGCTCTTTCATGAAAACTTCTATACTCTCGTCTTTCTTTGAACCTCAGACTGTAAGCCACAGACTTAGCTACTTCCCTCACATCTTCTCTTAGTTCTGTTTCATGTCTATTAGGCTGAGAATTGACTGCCTCCCCCCCTTCCTTTCTCTCTCTCTCTCTTTTCCTCTCCCTCTTTTTTCTTTCCTACTCTCTGCTCTCTCTCACTGTCATTAAAAAGTCATTGAATCTTTAGCAAGTCTTTCCTTCTGAGGGGAATATTTTTGGTTTAGCTGGTCTTTCTCATCATTCAGGTCTCAGTTCAAATATTACACTTCTCAAAGAGACTTTCTTTCATAGCTATAAATGAAAGAGCCCCCATCCCTAACTCTCAAGCATTTGCTATCCATTAGTCTGCTTTTTCCCCCTTTCAGGTCATCTATTACTACCTTAAAAAGTGCTATTTATTCATTTGTCAATGTGTATTGTCTTTCTATCCCTAGTAGAATATGAAGTCCATGAGAGGTTTTCTTCTACTTTGTTTGATCCTGTATCAAAACTAGGAGTGATGGGTTCATCAAAGTTAGATAGTAAGTAGTAGTAGATATGCAAGTAGTATCTGTTACAGGCATCACCTTAACACTTCACATGTATTCACCCATTCAGTTTTCACAATAACCCTAGGACTGACTATAAGGATGGTTCCAACTGACAGATGAGGAGACTGAAGCATTGTCAATTTATATCTTAATGCAAGTTCATACAGCTTGTGAGTGACAGAGTCTGGATCAAAGTGAGGAATGCATTGTTAATCACCACAGTACCAAGCCTCTGGGTAGACATTCAATAGACATGTGGAATCAACAAATGGATAGAAGATGCCCAGTAAGACCTTCTAGGATTAACACAGTCATGGATCACTGTTGGAAGTGCCCTGGGCCAGGCATTGTCCCATACAACCTGGAGCAGAGAGGGTGTGGCTGCTTGTGTGAATATGAAATGCTCCACAACCCAAAATGGGCTTTACTCACAACCACAGCTGCTATTTATACTTTGTACTTGATAGAGCCGTCTGGCTCAATGGTCTTTTATTTTTTTCAAGAAGAAAGAATTGTGGGAAATATTTTGTTTTCCCTGAGAGCCAGGCTATGTATTTACTTCAAGTTTTATTAAATGAGTTATAAATTTTCCCAGCAATTTACTCATAGCTCAAGAGGTTTAATTTGCATGTGTTGCCTTTTACAATATGCTTTTCGTAATGTTGCAGATGCTTCTTCCCCAGCTTCAGTAAACAACAGGCACTCAGCCAGGTTTTTGACTGAACATGTGCCAGACCTTGGAAATACAAATTAACTCTGTGGTGGCCATGGGGGGAAGGGGGGGTACATGCCTTTTTTTGACCAGGATGTCTGGAGAGCTGACTACAATTTCTATGGGGCAGGAGGCAAAGGTTTTGTGGTGATTCCTACTGTTATGTTTTGTTGTTGTTTATTTTAAATTTCTTTCACCTACAAAATTTAGTCCATAAACAATTATGTTCAGACTTATGAGGCTTATGAAGCTTATATTTGGTTCTATTTAAAAAATAGTGTTAGGATACAGAATATTTCTGTTGGGAGCCCAGAATGAGCTGTTAATAGGCTAAAGTCTTTTTAACCTTCAGGGAGTAGGCCAACAGATTTTGGTGGGGCCATGAAAAGGCCAGTTTCTCAGAATCTAGTGTCTGCTGTTTGAATACAGAGGAAATTAAGTTTGAGAACTCAACCTTTTGGGGTCACATTGTTGAGTCTGAGATCTGGTTGCATAATCTCAGTTGCATAATCTCAGGCACAGTACTTAAATTCTCTGTGCCTCAGTTTCCTTAGCTGCATACATGAGGTTACAGTGGTTTACTTCCTGAGGATTTGTTGAGCAAGTAGACTATAGTATACAAAGCTTTTGGAGCACAGGGACTCATCAACAAACATCTCAGTGGCAGTGATTGTCCTAGGACTTTAGTTTTCTGAATATTCAGAACACATTGTCTGCGTGAGATTTTTCTGCTTATATTTGTTTGGAAGGAGGGTGTCATAGAGGAGATGGTGTATTCATTGGGATGAGGAGTAGCTGTGTGCCACAGAAAAGTCAACAGTGTTTTTACATTGTAGAGTTTTCTTTCTCTTCTATGGAAGTAGCATAGAGGCTAAGTTCAGGCTTTGTGTGAAGGTTTCATGGTTTCAGAAAGAAACTCAGGTCCCCTCTTAGGGCTAAGATGCAAGATGCCAGTTTCTGCTCTTGTCTTCATGTGCTTATATTCCAAGAAACCAGATAGAAGAAGGAACAAAGACTAAACTCATTTTCTTTTCAAGGAACATACAAGAAGTCCCACATTAAACCTCCTCTTTATCTTATTAACTAAAACTTAGTCACAGAGCCACAGCTAGCTGAAAAGAAATTAGAACCTTTTAGCTTAGCAGTCACATGAAATATAAAAATCCAAACTCCTCTGAAGGAGAAGGTAGAGAATGAGTGTTGAAGTAGGTATCTACCAGTGAACTGACTTTTAGATTTCATGGTTTTGGAAAGTAATTTCCAGGAGCCTAGAGTAGTGTTTTCCAAGTTTGTTCCACTGATGACTTAGGAGAACAATTTTATTTAAATAACGTTGCAATTATTTTTCCCAAGAGTAAATTTTTAAGTAGAGTATCAAACCCAAGATTTCACACATGTCATATGGTAGTATAATGTGTTTTTTAAATTTAATTAATTTTTCTAAAAGTTAAGTCTAGAGATGAAGGGCAGTGTGAATGATTTTTATGTATGGGTTTTGGGCCATACTGCCTGAATTTGAATCTGCACTTATTAGCCAAATCACCTTGATTTTCCATGCCTCAGTTTTCTTTTCTGTAAAATATGATTAATATTTGATCTTCCCTGGGTTAATATTTGTAAAACTCTTAGAGGAACAGAACGGTGAGCATGTGATAAGTACATCACAAATGTTAGTTATAGTTATTGTTTTGTTTACATTGCTATTACTGTCATCACTGTCATTGTGGTTTTTGCTACTGCCACCATTATTTTTAATTACAATAGATAGCACTTGAATAGAGCAGGCTTAAGAGGATGGTACAAACATAATTGAAATGAGAGAAATACTGGCTTAGAGGAATGAGGTTGGTAGATAACCAGAATCAATCCTAGATACAACTTTATATAATAGCTATATTAACAGTTAAAGCTAGGTTTTTTTTTTTATAGTTTAAAGTGTTTCCATATAAGTTCATAGAATTTACTAGACTTTATTGAGTATTTATTTTGTGCTAGATACCATAGGGTTTGCTTTAAGATAACATTTTTAATTTTCCCATCACTAAGAGGTAAGTGTCCTTTCTACTCTACAGAAGGAGAAACTTAGTCTGTGATAGATTAAAGTAATGTTCCATATTAACATGGCATCGACTTCAAAGTCCTTGCTATAAAAACATCTCCTTCATCTCCCTTTGGTGCTCTCTCCTATTTTTTGATTGTCCAGGATTTCATTTGTTGATTCTGGGACCGTCTGATTTCTCTTTCTTCCCACTTCTCTTCCTATAACCCAACAGTCAGTGAGTGATATGCAAGCCGTTTCCCAAGCTTTCTCCCACTGTCAAAACTGACCTGTCCAATATCCATGATCCTACAGGACACAGCATGTGACAGCTTCTAGTTTAATGAGCTAATATATGAAAATGGACATTAATGGGCTATGCTAGCTCTATCTGGGTAATCCATTTTAGAATGTGCCTGGATATTTCAAACTGGAAATAGTTCATTAACTTGTAGGGCCTGTCCTATTGCTGACCTAAAAGTCCCATCCCATAGCCTCTCATATGAGGTTTTTAAATTGCTCTGTCTTAGAATCCTGACAAAAATGGAGCATTAAGATGGTGATCAAAGGGGCCCAAGCACGCTGATAAATGATAAATCAAGGATAAGGGCTTCATCACTTCTTTCTAGCTCAGTGTACCCAGTGCCTGGCACATAGCGAACACTCAGTCAATGATGTTGAATGTATGAATCATTTACCGGAGGCTTGCCAGATGGGATGGCAACAAAGTCCCTAAAAGAATGGGACAATCAATTATAATGGCTAAGGTTTGGTTGGGTCTTCTGGACTTGATAAATTTTTTTGTCTAGGCTATAATGGTGTGTCACACAGGTCAGTGTGTGTCTTGCACGCACCCTGTGCATTTCTGGCTAAGCATAAACTGAACATGAACAGCATAGTGCTGGAACTGGAGGGCATTCATCTTCTTCTCTCTTCTCTGTCTTTGGAGCTGGAGGCTCAATGTGTTACTCTTGTGATGTCATAAAGCAACTGATGTCTTAGTACATCCTGCAAGAATTATTTCCTCTTTTACTCTTCCTACAAATTGTACCTTATGATCCATTGAATTTCACTTTCCTATTTTTCTAACATTTCTCCTTTTCTGCCCTTTTTTTATTCTCTCAGACCATTGGGGGAAGGAAGAAATGTTGCTTAGCAACGAGTATGAAACTAGTCAATACAGTTACTAATATTAACCCTTTGGTAACATGTAAGCAACAGAAGCCATGAGTTATTAAACTCTCCTTTAGCATGTTTTAAATGATAGGTTCACACAGTTGACCATCCAACAATCTTCTAATCACAAACTTCAAGGATACTTATGGTAATTATAGCTATTAGTAAGTTCCAAAATTACAAGTTATATAAGTTATTAAAGTGGTTAACTTTCAGATTCTTAATTTGGTAATTGATTATGACTATTTTACTTTCACTTTTTGAGTAGAATAGCTTCTGTTATCAGTGAGTCTTTTGTGTGTGCTTTTTATTGGTTAGGCATTTAAGTTCAAACATATGAAAACCAGATGTTTCTGAACTGCACAACTCATCTACTGCAACATCATGTATTATCTACTGAACTCTACTATGTGCATGAAGGAACTGTGCTGTATCACTGTGGGCAGATATGTTCTTGCATGTGTCTTCTTGTCAATTGAGAGTCTTTGCATTTTTCACTTAATCTGTTATAATAACACATGGCAATACTGTATTTTCAGATCCTATAGTTACTCTTCTACTGGAAGGATTTCTTTTATTTTAGTTATATAGTATTATTCTTAGGTTCTTTACTTATATAAGAAGTAACAGAAGGCAACAAAGAGATAAATATCCAGCATTCCTCCATGCACAGTACAGCTCCAGTGCACACAGGTATGGGTCCAGAAAGATTAAGTTCCCTTGCACTGAGTAATAGTGTTGACATTAGCCTTCATTGTTTCTCTTACAAATGTGTTCCCTTTTTTGGTTATAGATGACCTGTTAAATCTTATTAAATGCCCAATAATATCTGGCTAATCAATGTCATCCCCAGTTGAAGGGGAGCTTGAGCAGATATTTCAGCCTCCTCAGAGTATCTTTGATTTTATCAAAGACATTCTACAGAAGAATGTCTTTGGGATGAATCAGAATTTATTGTGGCACTTCTGTTATTTTAACAGACTGAATGCATTTCAAGTTGGTTGATCTCTTCCCTTACTTACCTGGGATGGAGGTAGTGATCAGGGTGAGGGGAATTCCCCCTACTCTTCATCTCTTGGAATATCTGACAGTTGATATATATGACTGTTTAGGACCCTGTATCACCCTATCTTTGACTGGGTTATGCAGTTCCTGTGGGTCCCATAAAGTAGGTCATTGTTGATTTCCCTGGTCAACTTGAGTAGCCAGTACTTCATGTTCTTAGGATTGGTCTCTGTAAATTGGTGGTTTCACTAATTGAAGAGAAGTAGCTATGATGGTTGTATTCCTTAAAGTGAGCTAAGGTGATTCCAAGCTTACTGATCTTAGCTGTTCACTTGCATTCCAACTAGGAGTAGTTATGTAGAACTCAGAAAGGCATGACTTTGAACTAGATTTTAGCTAGATTTTATTTAGCTAGATTTTGAAAACAGAGTAGACATTGAATACCCCTGAGGTATCCTGGTTGGGAACTTGGACTTTTTCTTTACTTCATTCATTTCAGAGATGGAGAGATAATATGTAGATATAGAACTAGGCATGAATATAATTCCACTAACTTCCAGTATTAATCATCTATTTTATGACTAGCATTGTTTTAGATAAATCTTTGCATATATTATTTCTCTGGCAATCTTGCAAGAGAGACAATCATGCTTTCGATTTGCAGGTGAGAGAACTGGGACTCAGAGAGGTTAAATACCTTGCTGAAGGTCACAGAGCCAAAGGAACTAGGGATTGAAACGTGGACTGATTGTGACTTTGCATCTCATGGTCACTCTGCCAGGCCGTGGTGCCTTTTTTATAAATCACCTTACATTTCAAGGTAGAGGAGAGCTTGGGGGAACAATTCCAAATGTGGAAGATTCAGTCATCAGTGATCCCAAGTCAATTTTCACCATGGGAAATCATGTAGCTCATTCTTCTGTCTTTACTGTTGATAAGGGGAAACTCTGGCAGGGCAACTAAAGGGAGTACAGGAACCAAATTAAAATTTCTGACTCACTAAATTAGAACCTATTTCTTGATTTCTCACTTCCTTCCTTCCTGTGTATCTTTCTATCTTCCCTAAACATGAAGTGATCATCCCAGTTCAGTTTTAAGTGGCTGAGTATAACTGGGATTATATGAATTAGTGATGATTTTGATGGTGATAATACCACATCACTGAGACCTTCATGTAGGTTTGAAATCAAGCTAAAATTTTTAGAAATATTATCTATCCTAACAGCCACATCAAGGAAGTGGTGCAATACCTATTTTCAGTTAAGAAGACAAAGACTCAGAAAGATAAACAAATCCAAGCTCACAGAGCTAGAAGATAGCACAGCTAGATTATTAAATCCTGGATTTTCTAGATTTCAAAGCCTTTCTGAAACTTTTCTCTCTGCTGATAAGGCAGGTGGTTCCTGAAACAGTCTGTGCCATATATTGAGCATGGGTTTTCCCAGTATTGTGTTTCATATGTAACTGCACTTTGAGAGCAGGGGCCATGCTCTAAACTGCTGATGGGATGTGTGGAGATTGACTAACTGGTGGATCATGGTATATGTTGGACTCATTCTTTGCTTTCCTCCTGGGTGGCCATATTATTTTCTTCTATTGCTGTTGACAAACAACTTATATACTAAGGATTGAAGAGGGAATGCTTTCAGTACTACTATGATACGAAATTTTACAGAAAAGTAGTTGGTTGTTGTTTTGTCTTTAACTGCTTTGGATTTTCCATACCCTGGGAGACAGACAGGACCTCTCTTGATTACTCACTGGGCACAATGAGCATATTGCCTAAGTTTTCCATCCTGAATTTCTTGATTGTAAAAAAGGCTAAAAGATAACTTTCATTTTTATAGTCTTTAAAAAAATTTTTTTAACTAATTTCTATTGACTTCATATATATATTATATGTATATAATATATATAATGTCCTTTTATACCCCAAAGTTCTCCCACTCACCCTGTCATCCATGAACTGCCATCCTGATCTCCTATGCCCATCCTTCCCCTGACTGCACCTTCTTTTGCTTTATGTTTTAGTTCTGCTGCCAGTTTTTTAGTTTTAACTTTTTTTGGTCTCTTGTTTGTTTTTATCCCTGTATCCCACATATATGTGAGATCATCCAGCATTTCTTTTTCTTTCTGGATTATTTCCACTAGCACTATTCCTTCTAGGCCTGTCCATGTTATCACAAATGGATCAAATTTGTCTTTTTGAATTGCAGAATAACACTCCAGTGTGTAAATATACCACAACTTTCTGACCCATTTGTCTGTTTTGGGGCAATTGGGTTGTTTCCATATTCTGGCTATTGTAAATAGTGCTACAATAAACATATGAGTACAGGTGTCCTTTCGAATTAGTGTTTTGGTGTCCTTTGGGTAGATTCCCAGAAGTAGAATTGCTTGATCAAAAGACAGTTCCATATTCAGCAGTTGAGGGTATTCTACACAGCTTTCCATAATGGCTGGACCAGTTTTCGTTCCCACCAGTGAAAAATACCTTTCATAGGTCGTGGTTTTGAGAATCAAGTGAGATTCTGCATATGAGAACTCTGATGTAGATACTGAAACTTAGCCAACACTCAGTACAGTGAAGCTCCTGTGTTTTGGATTTTATTCAGTGTTTCACCTCTAATTTTTTTCATAGATATTTATGAGGATAGAGTATTAGGTCAAGGTTGGTAAGACCTATCATGATAGAATGAAAGTTTAGAGATTTGGGGGATAGAAAAAGACATTTTTGTCCTTAAATATGTAATAATTCTCTTCTCATTCCTTTCAGTTATATGGTTAAAATGCTGTGTCTAGTATATAACCCATCTCTAAAATGTACTGTAATGGGAATAGCCTGTCAGAATCTCCCATATGGCAAAAAACAGGAATGTGCTGTTTTGCTTTTAGTTGGTTGATCATTTATTTTTACTATTTAATTGAAGTAATGTTGGCTTACATCATTGTTTATATTTTGGAAATATAGGATCCCCCTTCCTGTGGTATTACCATAGCTCTCCTATCATCAAACTCCCGTAGTCACCACAATTGTACTCCCTCCCCTGCTGAATGCTTCAGTTTTATAGTCAGCTTACAAGGGTTAGTTTTTGAGTTTGCTTTCTCTGTATTTCACATCTTAAGTGATACCATCTGGTATTTGTCTTTCTCTTTCTGGCTTACTTCTCTAGGCATAATCCCTTCCAGCTACATCCATGTTGCTGCAAATGTTTATCTTTTTGATTGCTGAGTAGTATTCCGTTGTGTATATATACCATATCTTGTTGATCCATCTATTAATGGACACTTAGGTTGTTTTCATAGTTTGGGTATTACAAATAGTGTTGAAATGAACATCGGAGTGCAAGCAGCTGGAGGAAGACAAAGGGGCAAGAGCTCAAGGTTGGTTGGGTTCCCTGGCAATGGCCTGGTCTGCAGAGATAGGAGGTAGGAGCTGTCAAGATGCAAAGCCTTCATCTTCTCTGCCACATGTCCTCCCAGTAGGGTTGGGGAAGGCCTGCTAGGTCTGTTGAGAGAAGCAACCATGTGGTTGGTTACAATTCAAGGTTATGTGTCCTACAAGCACAAGTGGGAAAGACACCTCCATCATGCAATCTGAACAGGGGTGAGCCATTTGTCCTTTGTGAATGTCCCTAGACACTTGATCCCCAGGGAATCAAGGAAAGGTACTTACCGTACAGAGGACAAATATATCTCCTCAACCAGACAAAGGATCCGGATTGTGTGCCAACTAAATCTCTTTCCTTGGGTCATGCTTAAAGTGAAAGCTGTGATTCTCAGATTCTGGGGTTTGCATTTGAGAACGCTGCTGCCTTTTCCCTTTGCCTGTGCCAGGTTTGAGTTCAAGAACAGAGTGGAAGGCTCTTCTTCACCTTCTGCCAAAACATCTTCAATAAACCTGTTTATAAAATTAAATATTGGGATTTTCAAGTTCAAGGCCTGAGATAAAATGACTTTTCATAGTTTTTCTCATTATTTATATTATTGCAGTAATCTCTTGAATATATAAACACTGTACTAAATTATCTGTGACTGATTTAGTTGCCCACTTCTGTGATGAGAGAGGTTTGATGGTGGTTTTTGAGAAGGAATGTCATGTTGGAGGGGACCAGATGTGAGGAATTAGCAAAACCTTTCTTATATATTTTTTTCTGGTTTTGAGGTATAATTTTGTAGAAAAATGGAAAATGAGAAAGGTAGTAAGAAAAGTGAGGATTTTTTTTTAATGGAAAGAAGTAAATGGGGCATTAACATCACCAATCATGACAACCCTCATGTTGCATATTTTCATTCTCAGCTTAAATTAACATAAATGTAAAGGTGACTTATTACTTTACATGTATGAAAGGGCAAGGGATAAAGATGGCTTTTATGAGGCTGGATCCATAGCCCAAACAATGCAATCACAATGACCTCTCTGCTTCCACTTCAAGGCACTGCTTTTCTACTGAGGACTCTCAGGTAGGCTTCCCCATTAAGGAGGCAAAGTTGGCTGCTCATTCCACAGCACTTCAATATAACCTTCCTAGCAACTTCAGTGGAATAGGAACCATTCTCTGCTCCCTTCTCCCCAAACCCGAAATTGGATCTTCCAGAAGCTGGCTGGGTCATATATCTACCCGGGACCAATCTCAGTGATCTGTGGTTGTCCATGTCAGATTATATGCCTGTCTTGAGTGGACTCAACTCTATAGTGGCTCCCTGAGTGGACATCAAGGGTACTTTTATCATAAGAAAGGTGGATTCATGGTAAGTAGGCAAAGACCTGCCCAGGAGAGATGTTATAAAGCTGGGTTTGTGAAAAGAATTGTTGACATGATGATGGAGTGAGGATGGAAAATCAAGTGTGCCCACTGCTTTGGGTGTATAGAGGCTGAATGATGGTACTGACATGACAGAAAGGCTCTTGTAGCAAATAGGACTGAGCAAGATGTTTTCTCAGCCCCATTTCCAATTCAGAGTAGCCTTCCATTTTCTAGACTATGGAATTAAGGGAAATGGTTGTCTGGACATGGATTTCAATCACTTCTGAGCCACTTATTCTGGTGTGTTTGATAGTTAAGAGAGAGAGGATCATGAGTTGAAATGAACAATTTTTGAGTATCTACTAGTTAGCAACTTTTAGTGATTATCTGCTTTCTACCTGAGGTGTGACTAATTTTATAACTGTAGTCCTTGAAATGCCCATAGTCTTTGATGGCAAGGAAATATTTTCCTCCTTTAGGGCTACCAAGCTACCCTGGAATATCAAGAAACAACTAGGTGTTCCATAAGAACAACAACCAAAAAAGTACTGATAAATTTGGAAATGTTCTATTGCCTTTTTCTTGGGGGAGAGATTGGTATTTGCAATGCTCATTAACATATTAAGGACTGCAAGTTTGGCAATCAGAAAACCTTCAGATTGTGTTCAGCCAAATAAAGCTAGTTATTTGGTCACACAATCCTTTTTCTCATGACACAAGTCTAGTGTTGACTGTGGTTCAGAAAATCACACTCACACAACTCTACCTTCCTTCATTTGCATACACAAAAGCATCTCATCAAAAAATGTCTTATCTCAGAGGTTGGACAAAACCATCATCCACTGTGAGTTCTGTTTTCCCACCTCTAAGCCAAGCATCTCAACATGACTGACTTCTAAAGGGATTGGGAATGCAAATAATACTGACTTCTTTTTGCTTTGACCCCTGGGTTTCCTCACCAGTGAACAATAACACCCATATTTTTGGGGTGTTATTGTTTTTAGCCATCTGAGAAGACAGAATCAATTAGCTTTGTCAACATCATCTCTGTTGGTGATACTCAGGATGATTGTGAGGTGCATGGATACATCATTAAACGTATATGAAAAACTATCTACCTTGGATTCTCTTGTCTTTTTGCCACATGAGAAGAAAACCTGAGTTTGACACTCATATCTTTAACATTTCTCTACTGAGGTTTCTTTTTTCTTTCTTTCTTTCTTTTTTTTTAGCAAAGAGAGTAGTCTTCACAATCAAAACAGACACTGCCTGTAACCCAAACTTAATATTTAATCTTAATTGTACGCATTTCTCTAAACACTTTCTACTTACGATTTGGACACATATGCTTATGATTGGTGATTCTGGCTTTTCTTTTATGATAATTATGTGAAATCCCCTTTTAGAATAAATATAAGGGGGAAATCTGTTAACTTCGAGCAAAATTTCTTTATCATGACACTCATGATATTACAACAGAGGCTGGAAAGGGGGTGTTGGGTGAATTGTAGGATATTCAGAGCCAGTGGCATTGCCCAATCCAAACCTGTCTGCTGACCCTGTCAAATAACCCCTGGTAAGCATGGTAACCACGATGCCATGAGAACCACTCATTTAAAGCAACAGAGAGTTAAGCAAGAGGGGGTGGTCCCTAAGCCCGGTGAAGATTGTGAAAGTATTAAAAGAGTTTCTGTTCCTGGTCAAGTTCAGCAAACTGAGTGCCACTCACTGGTGATAGTTCCTTGTACACCTTTATACTGCCCATTCACAGTCTCTACTTCAAACCTATTCAGGTAGCTCTGTGTGTACATTGTAAGGGGAATTCCTGCTGTTTGTGCATGACCAGCAGAAGGAATGAATTTTGGCTGTGCTGTTTGTGGACCTTCTGACCCTTCTATAAGTAGTAGAGGTCCAGGGAGGGAGCATGAAAAAGCCCCACCCCATGATCAATGCCAAGTTGCCAGAAATCCAAAAAGGAATGCTGAATCATGATTTCTTTTATTCATGAATCAGCATGTGCTTTTTAGATTTTTTTAACTGTAGTACAACACAGAGACAGTGAATAAGCCAGATCTAAAGATCCATTTAGTGTTAGCAGGACTGAGGATTGTGAGACACTTTCATTAATTGCATTCAGGTTATATGTGTTTCATTTAAAAGCTGCTCTGATCACTAATGGAATGACCTCTATATTATTTTCTGTTCTGAAGCAAGAGGCTTGATGGCTCTTCTTACTATGTTGTGTTTGCCACTTGCACTGACACCAAACGCTGATAAAATAATGGTCTCTGGCCTTCTACCAAACTCTCTCTTCTCAATGAAAATTTTGCTTTCATTTTTAATAAAGAAACCATGGGCTTAAGGCACATAGGACTTTGTGTGGTTTCACAATAGCGGAAAGGCAAGGGGTTTGGAAGAAGTCTCTTCTCTCCTTTATAGCCTGTGGCCTGCTCAACCCCTGGCCGCAGCCCTATGTCCCCATTCCCCTCAGCTCTGCTCCACCACACAGGAAACACAGTGGCAGACCAGGGTATGTGAGGCCATGCCCAAGTGTCCATTGGACTTGAGGCTCACTTGTCCTCACTCTTGTTTCTGTGTTCCTCCCCACAAAACACACAGGATCCTCTCTCTATACTTAGTTGTTTTGAACACAAGAAAAAAAATCCATAAAGCCCTCCACTTAGCCCCCTCCCCATTTTGTCCTTTCTGGTTTAGATTCATTTTGGATCAGAACAGAATCTTGTAATAACAATATTGACTTAATAGAAGTATTATATTCATTTGTTATTATTCTCTGCATAATAGCCATTGAGTGTTACTGCTAAAATACTGAGTTGAATACCACTGTTCTGCTAAAAACCTTCCAAATGCTAAACAATATTCCCAAAGTGCAGTGTGAGCTGAACTTTCCCTTCTACTGTGCTCATCCTTTGCCTTAAGACCTCCTCTCTGTGGTGCTCTTTTTTCCCCAAAGTTCTGCCCTGTCCTCATCCGCATATGCATGTGTGCACACACACAGTCTTTTCCCATTTTGCTCTTTCTCTTTCTACCCCACTATCTGTGAGACTCCCTGTTCTGTCCATTGAACCTTCACTTAAAAGTTGTGTCCTCAGGATTATTCCCTGTTGGAAACAGGAGCTCTGCTCCCTGACCCAGTTCTCTTCCCTGACTAGGAGTCTCCCTTCCCTGTTTTATTTTTCTCTATAGCCCAGTGAGCCTGTGAAGCCCATATTTCTCATTCATGAAATTTTGCATCTCCAGCATTCCTCTCCCTAAGAGCTGGGCCTTGTCTCTTCTAGTCCCTGAGACCTCTCAACTCCTGACTCATGAAGGGGTATTCAGTAACTCTTGGCAATAAATGAGTGTTTTTTTTATTAAATATTATATATATATATATATTTTCCCACATCTTTGTATTCCCCAGGGATCACCCACCACCTCCCCTCCTTGATTGCCCCCCCCACCCCCAGTTGTGTACTTTAGTTTGGTTGTTAGCTTGTTTTGACTTTTCCTCCTTGCCTTTTGTTATGAGTTAAAAGGGAATCTGTTTGCTCTTTCTTGTTATTCTTCATCCCAGCCATGGGAGGTAGGCTGGCAGGAATTATTATCCCAGTTGAAAATAAGGGAGTAAGGCCCAATTATAGCCAGAGACCTGGTCAAGTTCACATAGCTGGGGATGGTGAAGGTTGGGCTCATGTCTTCTGCCCTTAAACTATTTAATTTTGATATTTGTAATTTCTAATTCAGGCTTATAGAACTCTCAGGCAGCTGCATGTGACACCAACAGATGTGGGTCATGGGATCCAGTGAGTATCATGGCAAAACACTGGCCTCTCCCACAAGGTTCACCTTCCCCAAACCTTGAGTATAATTAGCCTGAAGGTCTTTGGCCCTGACAAGATAACCAGGAAGAAGTTGTTACATACTGCTATTCATTAAGACAGATGACATTAGATGACATATTTAAGGTAAGTCATCCAGCCTAATTTAGAAAAACTTAGCAGGGGCAATGCCTTTCATTTAACAGGGAGAGGTATCTGTAATCAGAGAGACCTACACTTGGACTTATTTATTATCCAGAATCTGTTTTTAATTTTAGAGGTTGTTTGCCTAAACTGCTGTGTGTCAGATTCCAGGACAGATTTCTGCTTAGTATTTAATTTTAGATACTTGTCATGGTGGACAGTAAAAAATGGGTCTCTAGAATTTGTGGTTTCATTATGAATCTTACCTCCTGGCAGCCTCTACCAGTAGTTTGTCTTTGAAATCTCCTTGGTACTTGTTAACCCTGCTCTCCTGTGAAAGAGATATAGTTTATTTATTGGAGTTTGCCCATTTATGAAAAAGTACAGAAATTATTAATGGTTTAGTATCTATTAATGCATTACTTGGGTGGAATTCAAATTATAATATTTATGGTAAACCCCTTTATAATGAAAATGGGCAGAGAATCAGCTCTCCTGCTTCTTAAATTTGGAAGACTCTGGATGCCAGTGGAATGGCTCCCTGTGAAATATGAGCCCTGCCGGCTTTATATTTACACCCATAAATAAGAAATAAGTACTTTGGGTTGGAGGAGAAATAATTAAGAATATTTGTGTAGATAATAAAGAAGAAATGGCCCAGTTTGGTGAACTGTGTGCTTGGGAAAAGCCAAAAGCTGCAAGGTCCAAAATGTGAAATGGGTGGGAGATTAGGACTGGGAGAGTGTGTGTATATAGGGCTTCTGGAGACAGCAAGAAAGGGAATCCTGCAGAGGGTAACTTGGGGTAAGATTGAAGTGGTCTGGTTTGGTGAACTTAGTTTTTGGAATCAAGAGGCCTGTTTGGATTCCAGTTCTTTCCTAGCATGGAATTGCTCTTTGAATATTTTCAAATCCCTGCCTCATCTGTAAAATGGAGTTAAGCTTAGAATTGTGATGAGAGTCAACAGTGTAGACTTCAAATTATAAAACTGTAGTAAGTATATACATGAGAAATAAGAAAAGAACCTAACTAAGGTAAAAGTGACAGAGGGGAGTTAGAAAAAAAATACACAAATATTCCAATAGTTCTCTCTCTCTGTTTCTTTCTCTTTCTCTCTCTATATATAATTTGAAATTTGTTTGTAGGTATATATATATATATATATATATATATATATATATATATATATATATATATATATATATATATGTTGCTCAATTAGGGATGGGAGATATAGCATGGGTCTAAACAATTAGCTTAATATGGCAAATTTTAAAAAGGAGTTCTTTTGCCCATGGAGTCTGTTCAGTGGGTTCAGTGAGCATTTACCAGTTGAATGGAATCCCTGACCTCTTCCTGGTATGAGCTAAAGGGTATGGTTAAATCTCTACATCTCCAAGCTTCACGTTATAAGAGTATAACTTGTAATAACACAAAGGAATCTCAGGGGTCAACTAGTTTACAGATGGCAAATAAGTTTGACTGCACGTGGGAAAATGGTGATGGTGGCTTCCAGAGCACTCTGTTGGAAAAAACTCTTGAGTTGTAGTCATACTCAGCAGGAAAGAATTCCAGAACTGATCAGTGATGTCGCTAAGGTTGATGAGTAGGAAAGCAGTGAAATTTTAGTTCACATTCTCTTGTTTTCTGTTTTTTAAATAAGGAAGCCCAATCTTGGCCTCATCAAGTCAACTAGTCACGATCATACAGTGAGTTAGAGTGAGTTAGAGCTAGGTCTCTGAGTTGAAAAATTCCAACATACTTAATGTTCCATAACTTCCCTTGTTACTGTGTGCATTCTCAGCATTACTGCAGACTCCCCAGAAGCTTTCAGTCAACTGTCCCTGACACACGCCTCTTGTTCGGTGTGGTGACCTGCACAGATAACTAAGACAAGATTCTTCTTGAATTGGTGAAGTGATGATGATAATCATAGTAATGATGATGATGACAATGACTACAATGATGACAACTCATTTATCTTTCTCTGTCTCAGAACCTGGGCCATATATTTCATACATATCACCTCATTAAAGGGTAACAATCTTAAGTAGGTAACAGCCTCTCTATTATGCATATGAGGAAAATGGGGCCCAGATGGTTAAGAAACTCTCTAGAGTCACAAGCTAGCAAGTGTCAAAGGCACTCAGATGCCAAAACATGTGTTTGTTATCTCTGGACATATACGAATGCATGTGTGGGACTTGTGACATAGATGTGTTGTGTTGTCTATCACAAATAAAGAATTTCACTCAAAGTGGTCAAGGAAACTTAAGTTACTCCTGACAGGCAAAAGTGAGCTAATAGAGGAGAGTGTTCTTTCCATTAACTGCTGAACTTCCTTTTGTCTATTTCCTTTGTCTTCTCTAGTACCTTACTATATATTGTCATGACTCAAACAAGAGTTGGATAGAATGGGGTAGATTGTATCCTCAACTCTCTTGTATCTTGTAGGCAAGAATTCTATAATGCTTCATAAAATTCACCTCAACGAAGAGCATATTTGGCATGCTGATTTGCTGAAGGGTTTAGGTACCTTCTGGCTTTAGAAGGAAATGATCCCTAGTATTGGAGAAAGGAGCAGTCTATACTCTTGCACACTTTAACTCTATTTTTATGTGTGTGGAAAGCTTGGGTAGTCAATCTCACAGCTGGAGGTCTAGGCTCCTCCCTGTGATGACTCACAGGCTGCCAGGTGGAGACCAGTGAAGTGAGCCTCTTTTTTATGCACAATAAACAAAAGACCCCATCATTGTATTCCTCATCTACCTTAGAAGATATAGTCAAGTCTTTGGGAATCAGCTTTAAATTCATTCACCCACCAGCCTTATCCTCTGGATGGATGGATGGATGGATGGATGGGTGGTTGGGTGGTTGGGTGGATGGGTGAGTGGATGGGTGGATGGGTGAGTGGATGGATGGATGGATGGATGGATGGATGGATGGATGGGTGGGTGGGTGGATGGATGGATGGGTGGGTGGGTGGATGAATGGGTGGATGGATGGGTGGATGGATGGATGGATAGCTAGATAGACAGCTTTAAATACTCAGGTTATAGGGTATTAACTTAACATTTAGTTTAACTGTCAAAAATAAAAATTAGGTGGGGGGAAAAAGACAGTGTCTGTACTTACAGTATTTGCTGGGGTTTATAAAAGAGTAACTGCTCAGCCTAGTGATTCCATCTAGGCAATGGGTCTACTTGTCTACACAGTTCAGTGTGTGGATCATTGCCATTTTATTGTGGTTGTGGGCTCCTGTCTAGGATCACATGGCAAGGACTTCAGGAAATTGCAAGCCATATTTGCTTTGTTGTCCTGGCATCTTAGAGGATTCTAGTTCTTTCCAGAGGATGTGTCTAGACAGGGTATAAACTTAGTTGTGATGATGATGGGAAGGAGGGTGAGGAGGATGAGAATGAAGGAGGATGCTATGCTAACCTTTGAATAGAATCATTGTCACACAGCATGTGCTGCCCTGAGCAATCAACCCATGTGAGTATATGGATGTATTCAGCATAACCCCTATGATATATTCAGCGTTATTTGAGGGTGCTATTATTGTCCCCCCCTTTGCACTTGAGGTTGCCATGCTTAAGTCATTTAATCATGATCATGCTGCTGCTGCTGGGTGGCTGTGAACTGGCCTCAGGATGGGGCCTATGCTCAGTGACTGGAAGTGCTTGTTAGGTGAGTATTCCCCTTGCCCCATCTGCCTCCAACTGCTTCCTCCACTCCTCTCCAAAACTGTTCCTTTTTCTCCAGAAGAGCTTTGTCTTCTGAAGCAACTACTTTCTTGCCAGAGAAGGACATCACTGGAGAGCATCTCAACAGGCCCTTTTAATTAAGATTTTTCTCTGACTTTATCTACCTGCTTGCAGCATAGGCCCCTGCCCTCACTTCAACCCCAAAGATCTTACTGTCCTTTCTCCCAGAAAAACCAGTTCTCAGAACTTGTACTCACTGTACATTACAGATGATTCATAGAAGCTGATTGTGACTTATCCCAATATTTGTATTGTAATTGTAGTCAAAGCATTAAAGGTGGAATGTCAGGTGTAACCAACCAATTTCTTCTTTCTTCTCTTGCCTTTTGATCTCCAGGCCAACCTGAGATAAGCTAGGAATTCTCTTGACATGGCTGCCACTCTGTTCTACTTGTACTTGTCCACAAGCTAATCATGACTACGCAAGAAAGGGAAATGAACTTGCAAGAACATCTCCACCCTGGTTTGCACAGTATCATGTCCCCCTGTAACCTCCTCTGATGTGAACTTTATCTTGCTCATCTAGGTGGTTGATGATCCTGCTGCTGCTGGTCTTCACCTGACCCAGCCCAGGCTGTAGCCAGGTAGCTGAGTTGCGGGTGTTCCTTAGGCCCTGGGAATAGGGAAAGGAGCTGGGTGCTCCATGCTGCTGGGGTCTGCCTCTGCATGGACTAAGACAGGAAGAAAATGATGTTCACCTCTAAGAAGTCCAAGTTATTGATGCCTTGACTCCCCTGTTTGGTGCTCTTTTACCTATGAGGCTATCTCCTGAAGGCTCTGTGTTTTTCATATAACATTTTGTCCCTTTAGAAATTATCGTAACGCATGTCAAGAGCTTTCACACCGAAAAAAATATGTCACATTAGCTTCCAAGTTTCTGATTGTCTAAATAACGCAGCAACTCAACATACAGCTGTCTGGCATTTTGACAGTACAATAACCCATAATTCTCCCTGCCACTCAACACTTCAAGGTTAGCATTTTGTAGTTTGCTCTCAAGGAGTATTCATTTAAATTTCCAAGAGCAAAGAGTTGAATGTGACTGCCTTATACCTCTCTTTTGATCTTTCCTTTATTTACTTAGGTGCTCTTCTAATTTATTACATGTATTTTATGGAATGCTAATGCATATATAAACTTTTCTTTGAGTGTGAACTGTTGTTCCATGTACTATGACTTACTCTTCATAGGGAATGGAGAATAAATTGCCAAGCTTCAAATGGCAACAACACTACAGTTTCCGAGCATTTGCAGAACCATGAAGGAACTGGTTAGAGTAAGGTATACTTTATAACTCCTTCTTGCCTTCTTATAGAAGGCAGATAGGACTACTTATAGCTGTCTTCTGAGTCAGGAAGGAATTCCCATTCTTGACTTTCTTACCAGAGCAACTTCTTGCTGAGCCCTGCCTTGGACCTTGAGTCATATGGAGGATCCTTAGATACCCAGTTGCCATCTTTGACTTAGCTTCTGGTTTCAAATCTTCCTTACTGGTTTGGATGCCATTGGTCATCCTTATAGGTGAGTTAACATCTTTAGGTGAAGGGCAAGTTTGTGAACCTGGGTTTTATTAATTCCCTGCATAAACCTGACCTAGTCAATATTTCTCCAAACTTCTTATTTATAAAATGTGTTTACTGGCCCCTGTCATACCTGCCTTTATGGACCTGTAGCTTGGCTAAGATGAAGTAGTACAAGGACATGTGCTCTGAATTATCAGAAGCCATGTTGTCTCAATCTTAGACATCTTTGTAGGTTTTCACTTTTAATCCACTAATTAGATCTCTAATTTCAGTTTCTAACCATAATAATTGAGTGACTTATTGAAAGGGGTGGATTGTTTTTTAAGATAAGGAGAGTCGATGTGCTATCTCCTGCCATGAACAGAATTTACTTAGTGACCTGTCTTGGATTGTGTTCAAATGTAAACTTCTAAAGTTTGGGCACCCTTAGGATATCAGTGTCTAAAATTTGAAATTAAGCTTTGGATGTATGTCTGACTGACTAATGGATGTGAATTGCCTGAGAAATCCTAACTCTCCAGACTTCCCAACTTACTTGATAGTCATTGAAGTTGGGCATAGTGTAAAAGCTGGGGTATGTACATCAGAAGAATCACTGTGTTGCTGTGCATTTTGTTTACACTTTCAAATGCTTGTTGAGTGAGGCCTATTGGAGTTCATGCTCCTGGATAGAGAATTAGCTCTTTTTCAGCAGCACTGGGATACACTTTGACAAGTCTGGGGAGAATTGCTGGTGGGATAATGGCAGAATATTTGAACCTAAAACTCATGGGGAGTTCCTAATGTGTATAGTTTCTCCAGTGGCTTGGTTTTAGTGGGGAGGAATCTAGTTTGTCATTCATTAGTCTATTAGCAGTTTCATGAGTTCTCTTCTTTAGAATTAGTGGTCTTATTTTCTGCACACTTTCTACCTTTACCCAGGACATACAGAGTTTGCCCAGTCTCCTTGGATAAGAAGCGGTGGTATCACAGTTCCAGGCTGAAAATAGCCTTGGGCTGGGAGGAGGAAAATTTAATGGTATTTACTGCAAATGTTTAGATACTAGCAATAATGCAGTCACTTGAATTACATGTTACTCTATATCTTTCAAAGAGCTTTGTAACTGATCTAAGAAGAGTGCTATATATAGAAATAACCGGTATTTCTAAAATTATGTTTTAAAGATTTTTTATGATTATTAAGACAATATATAGTCATGATGGAAATTTTGGAAAATAGTGAAAAATCTTAAGAAGGAAATTAAGATTGCCTGTAATTTCCCACTTCCCAGAAGTAATCATGTAAGACTTTCTGGTATATTGCCATCTCCACATATACTCCATCTTGTATGTGTTTATACTATATATGTAGATTGTATTTTTTAAGTTATTATCATGTTGAATGATACTTTCTTGTTCCAGACCTTTTATTAATAAATACTTAGTCATGTTATAAATCATCCTTGAAAATCCAACATTTAATATCTGGAGTTATCTGTTGTAGAAGTTGTAGCATAATGTTTTTGACTGACTACATCATCTGCTGTTCCCATTCCCTTAGCACCATAACACATGGCCCAAGATACATGCCATTATTATTTTGAACACACCTCTGATTACATCCTGCAGACAAACTTAGATGGAATAACTAGGACTTCTCTTTCTACCTTTTGAAAGTCATACAAAATATCAGATTGAAGAGCGGATATGTTAGCTTCCTTTTATGGATGGGAAAGATAAAAAAACAGACTCATGTTGGTTTGCCTGCAGATGCACCATAAAGTGATGGAGGAGCCATGTGCCCCAATGGTGGCATAGAGCTCACTGACACCACTCACAGGTGAAAGTGAGAACTGCCTGTCTTGCAAAAGTGAGCCTAATACTATGATAGTGGGCATGGGCTCTGTTTACAGCCCTTAGTTGGGTGTTCTCTGTGACCCAGATGTGCCTGTGAAATGGAGATTAAAAGATCTTTATCCTGTTTTCTATCACAAAATTTTAAGGCTTCCTGGGCTCTCCCTCTCTGACATTCTTCCTGCTCCCCGCCTCCTTGTACAACCTCAGACAGGTCGAGGTCATCTGCTTGCCTCCCTTGTTATCTCAAACATTTTAGGGAGACACCTATCAAGTTTCAGATGCTGTCTGGGAGTTCAATGTGGTATGTTTGGGAGAGCAGAAACTCTCATACCTCCCAGTCCCAGGGATATCCAGGGCCTTGACAATCCCCCTGGGGACTCCAGAGCATCCTCTAACTGGGGCAGAATAGAACTGAGATCCAAGAGGAAAAGCTCCTTTAAAATAAGTCATCTGTTTTTTCACTAACAACTTTTTTTAAGCGTCAACTATTTGAAGGTCTTTTTACTATATGATGGACCAAACAGAAGTGGCATTTTTTGTTTAGAAAGTCACTACACAGAAAACAGAAATGAGTCACATAGCTGTTGGGACTTATGGGAAAGAAAGCTGCAAGGGTGAAAATATTTGCAGGCTCAAATGCATAACTTTAGTTAGATTTACAGGTCTGCTGGTTGTGGCAAGTGCTGAATTCTCTAGTCAACAGTTCAAGTACCTGGGTCTGGCAAGCCCAGGATGAACAGTAGGAGATCCAAAGCATTTATTTCAGAATGGGGTTCAGTTGTTACCATTGCACCTGGCTTATAGAAATATGCTTTGTCATAATAGAAGGAGTAGAGAGAGGAAAACAAAGTCAGGTTTTAGAGCAGTTGTAGTTTTTTTCCCTCCCAATTGAGATTTATAGTAAGTCAAGATGCCTGGCACATGGATTGATTTGAATGAAAAAATATATATACATCTATGTATGCTTAAACAATGTCAGGCTTCTAGTGTGTCTCTAGTTCCTCCGTAAGTCCCCATTCTAGGGGTTTCTTCCGTAGCTCAATTCCAGCAAGAACAGGCGCTGCTTCAGTATTCATTTCAGCAGCATTGACAATACTGACAATATAATTGACCTAAAAAGTTCTGGATTTCCTGTTAATGCACTTTAGAAATGTACATCAACTACCAAAAAAAAAAAAATCATTTCTATCTACATTTCACTTGATTTCCATTTTCAAGAGAGAGGCTTCATCATTATTATTCTATTTGAATAGCACTGATATCTTGAAGGATGGAAGGAGATTTCTATTGTATGCGGGAGTACTTTATTTCGATATTTTCTTTGTCTGATTATACATGATAAACACACATTAGTGACATTTCGTGCATGTTTGGAAGATAAATGGGGATATCTCTTTAAACCATTCCTGACACTTGCTAACCTGTGAGCTTAATGGCATTTTCTCTTTGATTCAATAATTTGTCTGTCAGAAAAAAGCTGGGCTGACATTCTCCTTGTTGTGGGATTGAAATGGGAAGAAATCTCTTCTCTTGTAGATAATTTTTTTTAAATTGAGGGGAACATTTTAGGATAAAAATGTTTTTGAAATTATTTGGGTTTTGATGATAGAAGGGGGGGTGGGGACTGAGAAGAGGTGCTGATGAATGCTAGAACTTTGACATCATATGTGTGACAAGTGATAAAAGCGAGATGATCACCTGAGAAAGTCCTCTTGAAATAATTGGGGAACACTTGAAATCTTGTAGATGAAGATGGCTTACGCTGCTGTGTCTGGTGGAAGCTTCTTTCCAGGGAGGTCATGGAGGTTGAGTTGGGGAGTATCACTGCTGTCTCCATAGCCTGCCTTGGTTCTCTTGGCTCCATAGCCTGCCAGTCCTGTTCTGGGTGAAGGAGAAAGTCTGTCTCTGCAACCTCCTAAAGGTTCTAATCCTAAAGGAGGTTCTAAATCCTGGTGGATGTTTATCATTTGTCTAGAGATGTTCATGAACGCTGGTCCCAATGAGTCTTGGAGGTGAACCTAGAGTAGGGAGGCAAATTATGGCCAGGGAGGTGGGGGTTAGAGCTCTTAGGGGGTCTTTTGAGCTTGTGTAAAGGTAACCAAATATGAAGCATCATTTCAAAGTATTGCATTAGGTGACCTGGTCTCTTTGAGCCCCTCCTGGTCTTGCATTGGAGGGCTTCTGAGAAATCTGATTTTATACAGTCATGAGGGTGAAAGGTGTTTGTGGCCAGGAGTAGTGTGAAGGGATGATGCTTGGTGTTCAGAGCCTGTTTATATCCGTCTTCTTCTCTACCCTAGCGGGTCTTCAAGTGTGCCATTAGAAAACATTGATTCCTTAAGTTCTCTCATATTG
The DNA here is from genome assembly GCA_004024945.1 of Uropsilus gracilis. Lineage (NCBI taxonomy): Eukaryota > Metazoa > Chordata > Mammalia > Eulipotyphla > Talpidae > Uropsilus > Uropsilus gracilis. Next base: position 174,769 of record PVHY01000829.1, read on the forward strand.
ATTCACTTAACTTATTTTAGCAAATGCCTCTGCATGGCAGTCATGCATTTCTGCACTAAGGAGGCATACTTCAACTTTCCCCTCCAAATACTGATTTGGGCTTAGAAACCAGATTTATCTTGTGACCTAGGGCTTGTCTGATTCCTTCCTGGTTATCCTTCTTGCTGCAAGAACTCAGAGATCTGAAATCCTTTCCCATCGTTGTTTCTTCCATGGCTGTCTGTTGCCCTGATGGTGAGGGCATTCCCTTTCTTGGAACTTGGCTCAGTTGTGTGTATTGGACTAGTAAGATGCAATAAACATGAACAAACAAAAATGAAGACATTAACCAAAACACACATTTTATAGTCCGGACTTTCCATAAGTGAGTAGAACTATTTAAAGACCTTTCAACAACCTGAATATTTTTATTTTGGAGGTCTCACCACACATCATATCTAACAAAGTAAAATGATCCCCCTTTCCCCATACCCTAGGTTCACATGATATATGATATACAAATTTTCAATGTAAAATTCTTGAAAGAAAGGATCTTTACAGTTTTGAATTTTAAGAACTCATTTTCTTGTGACTTAGAGTTTCTTATAGTTAACAGTAAAGCTTGAATTAATTTGTACTTGAGTGGCCAGTAAATATAAATGTAGTTTATTAATCTTAGTTTTAAAATTCTTATCTCACATTTTGGAGCCATTTTTCTTTCTAGTCTCAAATAATTTTTTGGCTTTCAAGAAATTTAAGAGAGGGTTTTTGACACTATGCACACAGCTTTCATTCTCTGAATGAAAGGTACAGAGAACAAACACTTGTACCCACCCACTTGAGACAAAATTCTGTTCCTCAGCCATTATTGCTCTTCAGAGTGCCTTAGAGGACTGTTTGTGAGCTTCTTTTAGCCCCTCCCTCATGTGGGGACTGGCCTAGTCAAAGATAGTGGTATCTTTGAGGAGTCAAGAAAAATGTCTGTTTCACCTCCTGTGTCAGCTCAGACTGAATACCTTAAGCTATGGTAATCATAAGCTATGGTATTCTGGATGGTTAAAACAGAAGATACTTATTTCCTCAGTTATGAAGACCAGAAGCCCAATACCAAGGTGCTGATTGATTCAGTTCTTGATGGGAATTTTTTTTCCTGACTTAGAAATGGCCATCTTTTCTGACACCCTCCTATGATGGTGGGTGGCAGGGAGAACTCTAGTTTCTCTTTCTTTCCCCACATGGACAGTAATCCCACCAAGATGGAACCTTCCTCATGACCTCTACTAATTCTATGTACCCCCTGCGAACCCCCATCTGAATGGGGGTTAGGGCTTTTCAAGATATGGATTTTTGGGGGACATAGACATTCAGTTCATAACCTTTGAACTGAGATGGTGAGAAAGCATAGGTCTCAAAATCTGACTGTGGATTTCAATACCAGGTCCACCACTTTTTATCATGTAACTTAAGATAAGTTGCTTGGACTGTTTGAATCTCTGTTTCTATAAAATGGAGGTAATATTCTATCTCTAGAGTTATTGCTTGTTAGTACTCCTTGATAGTTGAGTGATAAAGAAGATGTTGTATATATACATAATAGAATATTAATCATCTATAAAAAAGTTGAAGTCCTCCCATTTGCAACAACATGGATGGAACCAGAGAGTATTATATTTATGGAAGTGAAGTGGAGAAGCACAAACAACACATTATTTTACCTGTGAGGTACTTAAAGAAAAAATGATTGAATTAAACATTAAAAATGTTCTGTTAGACTATAAGAACAAGATAGTGGTTATCTGAATATACAGATACCAAAATATACAGATGACCAATAGGTATATGAAAAAAACTTTCATCATAATTTGAGGCATGGGGGAAAGATAAGGGAAAAGGTGAGGTAAGTTGGGTAAAGGGGTCAGCTTTCTCCAATTTACACTGTCCATATATGTCCATATTTCTGGGCTCCCAGTTCTCTTCCATTGGTTGGTTTGTCTTCCCCCACCCCAGCCCAGCCAGTGACATACTGTTTTGAATGCTCGAGCTTTGCAGTATAGTTTGAAACCTGAACCTGTATTAACACAGCTGTTCTTTTGTTATTAGTAGCCTTAGCTATTTTGGGGCCTTTTGTCATTGTATATGAATTTCACTAATGTCCTATTTCTCGAATAATGCAACTGAAATGTTAATATGGATTGTATTGAATCTCAGTAATACTTTGGGTAAGATGAACATTTTAGTAATATTAATTCTAATATTCCTTTAGCAGATAATATCTTTTTTGTGTGTTTTTATTTTTTAGTTTTCTTTCGGTTCTGTTGCTTAGTTTTTAGTTTTGTTTCTTATAGTTTTCATTATGTAGATCTCTCATTTCCATTGTTTAATTTATTCCTAGGTTTTTGATGGGATTGTTTTGTTGATTTCTTTCTCCTCTCATTCATTGCTTGCATATAGAAACACAACTTACTTTGGAAAATTGATTTCATAACCTGCCACTTTCTTGACTTATTATTTCATTTAACTTACTGGTGATGTCTTAAGGTTTTCCTGTATATGTCATCTGTAAATAGTCATAGTATTGTTTCTTCTTTTTAAGTTTTGATTCCTTTTTATATCTTTCATATTTTTAGCTGTTTTAGCTTGGACTTCAATGCCATATTGAATAATAGTGGTGAATGGATACACCATTGTCTTATGCAAAATCTTAGAGGAAAAGCTTTCATTATTTCATCCTTCATAATAGTTATGATGTTAGTTGTAGGTTTACCATACATGACTTTTTTAATATTGAGGTCTGTTCCATCTATATTTTCTTTCATTTTTGAAAATACATAAATAACTTTTTACTTGTGCCTATTAAAGTTTTCCATAGGCAATTGTTTGACTCCCAAGCTGTTGTCATTTCCAGTAATTACTAAAACCCTTGATATCATTTAAAGTATTTTTAGACATGTGTATACTCCCCCAGTCCTCCAAACCTATTGTTAGTTACAACATTCTGTTTTTATTTTATTTGTTTATTTATTTAGCCATCTATATTTTTAAAGCATTTGTTGTAAATGGATATTTTTCTTATCTAATGCTTCTTTATATCTACTAATATGATCATATAGAAAATATATAGATGACCAATATGTACATGAAATTCTCAACATCATTTATCATCAGGGGAGTGCAAATCAAAACCAAAATGAGCTACCATCTCACACATTTGAGAATGCCACATACCAGAAAGCTCAGAAACAACAAATGTTCTTGAGGATTTGGAGAAAATGGAACCCTTGTACACTTTTGTTGGGAGTGCAAACTAGTATATCTCAAGGAAAATAGTGTAAAGATTCCTCCAAAGAAAAAAAATAGATCTACCATATAATCCAGCAACTCTCCTCCTAGTTATCTACTCATAGATCACAAAGACACTAATTTAAAGATCTTTCTGCATTCTTTGCTCATTGCAACATTATTTTCAATTTCCATGTTATAGAAACAACCTAAGAGCTCAAGGACATGTGAATGGATCAAAAGATGTGGTATATATACATGATGGAATAATTTCTAGTTAAAAGAAGATCGAACTCTTACCATCTTAAACAACATAGATGGAATAGAAGCTGATAATGAAACAATTCAGGAGGAAAAAGACAAATATCTCATAACTTCACTGATGAATGGAATATAAAGAAACAAAAGATCAAATAACAAGTCATATAACAAGCACTAGAATCTCTATGTAGAATTAAGGTTACCAGAGCGGAAGGGGGAGAAGAGGGAACCAAGTGTAGAGGTGGCCCAAATGGATGACTTTGTAGGTGTGGAGCCAGGTATCTGTGGAGAGAAGCATATTCTAAATCACATGCACTATTTTAAATCAATGTTGCCTCAATAAAAATAAATAATAAACAAAAATAAAAAAAGACTATACACCTAAGTCCTATATGTTACAAGTCAATATTACTTCAATAAAATTATTGGAAAAAGAATATTTGTCAAAGGGCTTAAAAACTGTGAGTAGCTATTTTCTTTATAATTCCCTAATTACCTGGGGAAAATCTTTAGTTGATATATAGCAGCAAATTTTGGAAGAACACTCATATTTATATTTGTGAAATTGAGACAGTCGCAGAGAGCACAGAGAAAGAATCGAGGAGCATGGTATAGGCAGGAGATAGGAAAAGTCCCTTAAACTAAGGCCATATTAGAGCCTTAGACTTGATCTTGGTCTTAGATATGCAGGAACTCCTTGGGAAGTACTAGAGTAGAGAATGAGAAGACTCATCAGGGCTCAGGTCTGGAGAGGGTCTACAGTTCATGGTTGAAGGACCCCTAAGCTGGAAAAACTAAACTTATTTTTCTGGGGGGCAGACAGGGAAGGATCTGCAATTTAACAACAAGGGAACTCACTTTCACCATTTCCAGAGTACAGAATATAAAATGAAATCTTTAGTTTTTAGAAACAGAAAGCTAAATTATTAGTCTTTAGAAATGAGGGAATGCTAAACTCAGAGTGGTAGTGGACCTCTATTTATGTGTGCCAATGACTCTGGACTTTGCAAATTGCTGGCACGTGGGGGAAGGAACCCCAATGACCAGCATTTAGAAAGCACTCAGAACAGGTAGTTCCATTCCTGGCTGTGAGGACAGATAGGCAGTGATATGACAGTAGTCTTTTCCCAGGCATATCACACTGGGAGGGGATTGGCAGGTGGAAAATCAGAGGAAGCCGATAATCCCTCAAACCCTTCCTCTTGAGTCATGGCTGCTAGTAGCAGATTAACCTTTCTGACTGATTCAAGTCAAGCCTGGCCCATAATGGGAAGGCAATTCTTTCTTTCCTCCCTCTCTACCTCCTTCTCTTCCTCAATTTGAATACCCAGTGTCTGCTAGGCACCATCTTAAATGCTTGTATTACATCTGTGGGCAAAATGGACAACCATTCTTATGGATCTTACAATGTACATTAAACAGTCAACATGATACATAAGTAAATTATGAGGTCTATTAGAGGTCAATAAATGTAATGGGAAAAAAGAAAAAGTGCAGGTGGTAAAATTAGTTGTTCTGGGTGAAAGTAGCCCATTATAATGCATAATTGAATAGGGTGGTCAGGGGAGGTTTCATTAGGAAAGTGAGGGAGTTGAAGAAGTGAGGTGAAGGGAAAGAGATTGTCAGAATGAGGTTTCCACCTCCATGCTCACCATGTCTGGTAGGAGAAAAAAACAGCCAGCCAACATTGACAATCGAGGAGTAAAATTTCTTCTGAACAAATTGAAATACTAAGGTTTATGGAGATAGGGGTTAGTCATGCCTTTATCATCTGCATGGCTCCTGGTACCACTAGGCAATGTTTGGTGTCAAGAGGAGAATAAACAGTGGTAATAAAGTGAAAATTGCATAGCCCACATTGGTTTGATGTTTCACAAATAATAGCTCAAAATACTTGCTGAAAGAGTGATTGTATTGGCTAAGGAAGGACTGAGTAAATCTATGAATGAGTAACTCAGTGAGAAATGAGTGAGTAAAGACTGACTCAAACCCACATTCATTTAGAATAAGTAATTTTCAAGTTCATACCATGTGTTACAATTTGAATGTCTAACTTAAGTGATAATTGTTTTATGTGACTGGATTGTAAGTAGAGGCATTTGTATCCCTGTGTAAATTTTAAAATAATACGATAAAAATAATCCAAAATCTTTAATAAGTGTCTTTGGATATGCAGAATAGTATCTACTTAGATTTTCACAATACCCATAATCAAGGTAGAGGATGTTTTCAGAAACAACAGGTGACTTTCATATTTAAAGTAAAAGCAGACTCTTAATGATGTAATTATTGATTTTCACTTGTTCAACAGATCCTCTTGGTCTTTACTCATGACTCAGGGATAGAGGGGGCAGGTTGGATACCTGTTTGGTGTATCTTCTGGTTTCTGGTTACTGAACTTGGCATGATATTTTAGATTCTTGGGGTAACTTAGAGGCAGACCATGGCCCCATACAAGGTCTATTGTATCAGAATTTCCAGGTGTGTTCCCAGTACTGGCTATTTTAAAGCCCTTTGCAGGAGATTTTGTTGAGATGGTGTAGTGATTTTGGAAACCACTCTACCAAACTCTCAACTTTGAGAGCAGAAACCATGGTACCTTATTGGCATCTGTTTTCATAATGAGAAGCAGTTAATTATTATTGCTAGAAGTCAAACAAGATGGATTCCTTCCCCTCCATTAAAAGAGCAGATCAGTTCCCTCTCCCTCATATATACATGTTTAATTTCTTCCCAAACCTAGGACTCTTCTATAAATATTGCTGTATTATAATGTGTTATGCCGTTTCTCAATGCTTTTTAAAGCTACATCACTTTCTAGTTATAAAAGTGACCAAATTTTTCCATCTTGCTCAAACTCTTGCTGAACTTGCTGCTAGCACACAACATTATTGATAGGCTTTTGTTTCCTGAGTGTCTGAGAGGATAGTCTCTCAAACTACCTACTCTGTATTCTTGGTCCTCATTTTAGGGCAGAGTAGTTCTTGTTGAAGCTTTCTCCATTCTCTAAAGGAAAGTTGGTGATAAAACCAGTTGAGTTAGCTGTCTTTAGGGAAATGTTATGGGTTATGGCAATAATCTGCCAATACAATGGTTCATCTCAATTTGAAATAAAGTTGTTGCACAAATGAAGGAGAGCAAATCAGTCATTCAGATGTGTGGATGCTGCCACATCCTCAGATGGTCCTCTGAGGACCTGCAAACCATTTAAAGAGACAGAATTTTTTTCTTGGAGAATTAATGTAATACTTCAGGACAGTTTATATTAAGAACCATTGAGGCCAGAGAGCCCTTGAGCTCCCTTTGGTCAGGTGTGGTCACCACAGGTAGCAGAGGAGGATGTGAGTTTAGGCTGAGTTCAGGAGCGTATGAATCAGTTCAACTAAGATTAGATTTCTCGATTATTCTGCCATGTACAGGAAAGCTTTTCTTCCTCTGCTTTACCATATTAAACCCAACTGACTAGTATTTGGAACTTTTGGAAACCAGGTGGTTAAGGAGTCACATAAAGTAATCATTCCCTGGACCCTCCAAGAGGAGCAGCAAGAGCAACAGAAAGCTCAGCTCTTATCCAAGCCAAGCTCCAAGAGCCCCCTTCACAGACACATAAATATTTAATAATCATCTGTCTACAACCAATCTAGGGGAAAAAATCTTTAAATAGACTGCTCAAAAGGCCAAAACCTGAATTTTAATTGAGGTACTTTGAATTACTCCCATTAGTCAGTCGCTCTGACTTTTTCTTAGCGAGGGGTGGATTGTTTTTGAAAGGGGGATCAAAATTACTAGCAGCCCTAAAAAAAAAAAAAAACAAAAAAGAAAAACAAAAATCTACTGTTCCTATTAAATAATAAACTAGGCTTCTTTTTAAAAAAGTTGTGGCATTTTCCAAGCACAAAGCAAGAGGGCAAAGTAGGATGAGCCCCGCACATTAGAGAGGCAATTTGCAAAGCGTTAAGGGCATTTAGTTGGCTTGCAAGCAGTTCCTCGCCAAATCATCTCTGTGATTCTCCCTGGTCCTGCTAAAGTTTGCAGAATGGAGGAGGGGTGTGTGTGTGTGTGTGTGTGTGTATTTATATATTTATTTTCCCTTTTTCTGCCCCCTGGGTCTGCGGTCTCCAGCAGCTGATACAACAATTCTCTCTTGGAGGTACCCCTTGTATCTCATGCTAGCCAATTTCGACAGTCTAAAGTGCTCAAATTGAGCCATTTTGTTCTCTGTAAAATAAACCCCAGGCCATTATGCATGCTTTTTCATTCACCCGCCTTCTTGTCTTCTTTCCCTTGGCCCCTCTCTGCCTCCCCTCCCCTCCTTTTCCATTCTTTCCTTCTGCTCCCCCTCCCATGAATGGAAAGGGAGCAGACGTCCTTTAGGAAAGCACTGTTTTCAGTCCCAGGCATGTCAACTCCACTCTGGCACAATTTGCTTTGAGATCTGTGTCATGGAGCCGGGTCGCAGGGTCACCCCCCTCCATAATTGATCTTGCTTATTCATCTGCTTCCCGTGTGTTTCCCTCTCCCTGTGCTGGCCTTTGTTTGGTAACTTGTTTGAGGATGTGCTGTGGTGAAGAAAGCCAGCCCCTGTGTCCCCATCATCTCTTCTAGTATAAGACCTTGGCCTGGCCCACAGGGAAGAAAGTTCTCCTGGCTCCTTACATCCCAAGTGTAGAGGATATCTCCCAGTGTCACAATTAAGGCCATTTCCAGACTAATTTACTCTTGAATCATTTGCACAACCCCTTGTGCACTGGCATGAGAAATGCGAATTGGTGTGTGAGCCGGAGATGCTCATCCGAAGGCTTTATTTTTGTAAGCAAAGAGGGGAAGGGGAGCTGCATCTGTTTTTGTGATGGCCCTGAGTCCACACTGACTTGCTCCAGATTATTTTTAAAGCAGTGGTAATGATGGATCTGAATTCAGTAATTTATTTGATTTGGGGTCATTAACCCTTGTTCTGCTTATGGCAGCAAATGACTTCATCGTCAGAGATGATGAGTGTTCCAAACTGTAGGGATACTTGGCTCTCATCTAAAAATCAGTTTTAAGCAAGTGGCAGGCTTTTGAAATCCTCTCTGCTTATAGATTTCTGCGGCATTGCCTCTAGGAGTTGAAGAAACTGGGAGGGCGGCAGGAGGAGAAAAATCCCCAGAGAACTTGTACTGCTGAGGAAGAGTGTTTGTGTGGGGTGGCTAGTGTCCTGAAAAGACTGCACAATAGACTGTGAAAATGGGTCTTTAGAAGGAGTGGAGAATGGGTCACAGTTTGAAAATGGGGGAAAAGTAAAGAAAGGAACAAGCCTCCATCTAGTGATGCTGCCTCTAGACTGAATGAAATAGCTTGAAATCATTGTTTTGATTCCCATTGACTGAAGGCTGGAGGGGCTTTCTTGGTTAAGCTTTAAGAGCCAGAGCAGTTTAAACACTTTTTTTTTCTTTTTGCGTGATATATACCCTTTCTCTTTTGACCTTGAAGCACATTAATTCATCTCTGGAAAGAAACAAAACAAAAACACTTTTGCCTTCAAGTCTAAGGCTGCGCTCTTTCTCCTATAGTTATATAAATAGGTGGCATTGCCTGATGGCCCTCACTGGGGGCACAGAGGACAGGTATGTCTGAGTGCTGGCCTATCTCCCCACGTGGTCGGTGAGCAAATGCCCCGTGCCTCCCCCACAGAGCCCCTGTGCCTCACTGAACAAGATGCCTGGCAATATTTGGGATCTAAGGTTTTTTTTCCCCCACCTTCAAGGGTGGAACCAGATCTTGAGCAGTCCTGGGGAGCTCTTGGAGAATGGTCCCAACCCTATGCACTAGTTTGTGAGTCCCTGTCCTTAAGAGTAATTTTAAGTGAAGTACTTCCACTGCCGAATTTTCTTCTTGAAAGATCCAAGGGGAAAAAAAACAAACAAGGAGTTTTAAAACACTTAAGTGGAAGAGTTTTAGTCATCATTTAGTCAGTTCCCTTATTTTTGTGGATGAAGCGTCTATGGCCAGACTTGTCAAGTCATACCTTGGACAAGATCACACTGTAGTGAGCACAAGTGACTCCAGAGCCCAGTTCTCCTGCACAATGGTATACTTGGAGGTGGGGCAGGTTGCCCTTGGCATGGGCAATGAGGGGCTGCTTTGTCTGCGAGAACATAGACAGTAACAAGGCCCTTGGCTCTGATTTGAATTAACATATGAGCTGACAACTCCAAGCTCATCAGTGACCAAATCTCCCTCTGTAGCTTGGTCCACGCTCTCAGCAGCCTTACCAGCTGCTGTAGCTCCTGCCTCCCACCTATGCTTCCCCTGCTAAAACTCAGTAGCTTCGTCATCACACAGACCACAGTTAGACAGAGAATGAATTCTCTATTAACAGTCCTCCTGCTTCTTTTAGGACTAAGTAAGAAAAATAACCTCTTAGTTATTTTCTGCACATGAAGGATATGTGCAGAAAAAATGTCATCTCTTAAAATCCAAACTGGGGTACTCGAGAGAGCAGTGGTGGGATTAACTGGGGACTTTCCGGGTCTGCCTCACTCCCATGCAAGTGTGGGACACTGCACTCAGTTCTCACAGACAGTGCCAGGAGCAGGCAGCATAGGTCTGGGGAATCTCTACAGGGTGGGAGACTCTCCAAATTGTTGTCTAAACCCGCAGAGAGGCTGTTGGTGGTCTGAGGGCCTGATTGCTTGTGTGTGCTTGGCTCTGTGCGGTCACTCTGGCTAGACTGGCTGCTGTTGGACCTCCCTTCTCAGCAGGTAACCCCTGGAAAGGGTGGATAAATATTCCAGTCTGACTTCGCTGCCGAGTCATCAGTTCTGACAGACGGCTGCCTCTTTGCTGCAGCCCCCCTTTCTTCCCCCAGCCCCTCATTTCATCTTCCCCCTGTCAGAACTCACCCTTTGGCAGAAATCTTTTCCGAGAGCTAAATGTGAGCCTCAAAGAGATGCCGTCAAGGTATTTTTCATAATTTTCAAAAGTAATTTCCTTCCCTCCACCCCCCCACCCGCCTTCTCTCTCTCATAATTATGTCTTAGCAGGTACCCAAATCAGCACACAGCAGCCAAGTCCCTTCCCCTGAGGGGAGCCTTTCTCCACTTAGCTGGCCTCAGGGAAAGTCTCAGGCAGAGAAGAGCTGGACAGTCGAAGGTGTCCTTACTTTGGCTTCAGAAGCAAGCTGGTGGAGTCATTTTCCTAGGAAAAAGAAAAACTTAAAATGATTTCAAGTCACCTTTACTCTAGGCAGGGACCTTGAAAAATGTCCCTTATTGTAGGCCCACAGTGGTATTTAGGGTACTCTTAATCTAGTTCATAACATCTTTTTAAGAGTAGATGACATTCATTCCAGCACATTCTCTGCAGATTCTTCACTCTCCTGCTCTTTTTTCTTCTCATGTGTCCTCACCCAGGGCAGAGTTAAAGTAACCATTCATCTTTCCTCTCTTACCCTTCATCTCTGCCTCTGCCCACTTCTGAACTCCTTCTGTGACTGTTCTCAGCAGGTGGCTCAACCAGAAGAGGAGCAGGCCCTCTGCAGAGAGCTGGGCATGGCCAGCCCCCAGCTGAACTGAGATCCTGGGGGTAAATTATTCTCCTCTAGCAATCCTGGAACTTGACATTCAAAAATTCTATTCATTGAAAACAGACACTAGCCCTGAAAACCTGGTTTAGTAGATAAAATCTGTAACCACAAGAGGATAAATCTAGTTTGGCTTGTTTGTACTGGTCTAATTTAATATGATCTCCCTTGGAGTTTCCAGCGTCTAGATTTTCTAGATCATTAAATCCATTACTTTTCAGTGTTGGCTTTTTTTTTTTTAATTTTTAGGAGGATAGGATAGGGAGTGGATATATAGCCAGGACAAAATAGGGGTCTCCTTGCTGCAGCTATTGCTGTAGTAGGACCCAAATAAGTGTGGGGGAGTCATTTCCACCATCCTTAAAATACTGAATGTCAGCATGGGGGGTGTAGGAGAAGTGGGTACCTCTTCCTCCCCCTCGCCTGCCTCTGAGATTTCTAAAGACCATGGGAGTAATGGCTGTAAGTTAATATCTGACCTTGAGCAAATGTCTACCTCTCAAGTCCTTAGTCCCATCAAGGGACTCATGGAGCAGGCCGCAGGCCTGCATCTTGGGGACACTGGGCCAGGGCAGGAGTTAGCTGTGTGCAGGTCATCAAGTGCTCTTGAAAGCAGGCCTTTCCTTTTGCATTAAGATTAACCTGCCCAGTCTGTTTCCCATCTGAAAGAAAGGGATTCTGTGTGATTGAAATTTGATTGCCATCTACCTCATCCACATTTGCTTTAGCTAAACAGAAAATGAGGAGCCCCAGGTTGCTATGGCCCTTGAGCTTGACCAGTTTCCCCTTGCTTGCCAACCGCAGTTGCTTCCCTGTCTACTGTTGCCCTGCTTGTTGCTGCTGCACTTTGGGGAGAAGTGACAGGTGATGGGTACCCACACAGGAGAGGCTCCTGTCTGAGCCACATTTACAAAGGCAAGACTCTCCACTGACATAGGGTACCAAAATCACTGTGCCCCCTTTCCCATGCCAGGGAGTCACTAGAAGACTACAGCAATTGTTTGATTGGAAATTTTAATGATAGTTAAATGTTTGTTTCTCTTCAAGCCTCTAATGGTGATAAGGTGATCCTTTCTTTCATTTTTTGGTATGATATTCTAAAAAGTTCATATGGGTTTTTATAAACCCTGCCAAACAAGATGAGATCATGAAAGCAAACAGCTGGAAGTTTTGCAACTTATTGGTTGTATAGTGAAGTGCTCTTCCTGTGTGTGTGTGTATGTGTGTGTGTGTATGTGTGTGTGTGTGCATGCACATGTGGGTATGTGACAGACACGGTATCCTTCCTCAGACAGAAGATGCTGCACAGTGTCTTTCCCGCATAATTGGACTGTCTTTTCATACGAGGCAAGACTCTTGTTTCTGAATACAATCCCATGCACTCTCAACAGGTCAGGAGCGATAGTGAAAACCTGTTGTCTGGCTTTGTATTTGGAATAATGGAGTCACTAATCTACTTGATCTGGCCCAGTCAGATAAAGGAGATAGTGAGGGATGCCCATGTTGCTGAGATGGAAGGTACTTGTAAAAGCAGTTTCTTTTGGAGAGGGGGGCGCAAGGGGAGATACACATGAAAAAAAAAAGCAGCGACTGTTGGAAACCTTTTAATTAGTACTAATTACCTCAGCAGAAAATGTTGGAAGCTTGAAAGGATTTGTGTCAGCAAGTGAAAGATCAAAGATTGCTAGGCACGCATTTTAATCTGTTGGCTATAAAAAGGAACAAGGGGGGTGGTAATGGGACCCAGGAGAATGGCTGCCCAGGTGGCTCTGCCCTTAATCCCTTCTTTACTGCTACAGCCTGAGGCCTAGACCCAATTATATAATAAGATGATTTAATTTAATTTTTTTTTTTTTTTTTGCTTTAAGTTTAAGTGAGGTGCAGAGAGGAAGAGTGGTTTTCCTCCTCTTTTCTAAGAATGAGGTGGACTGGGGATGATTGACTCCATAGCTGCACAGTTCCTTTTCTCAGTTTTCTCAATCTTTTGCCTGTCTGGCAAAAATGGCGTCTCAATCTCATTCTTAAATTAAAAAAAAAAAAACAAAAACGCCCATAGGTTTAGAGAGTTCTTTAATGGTGGAGTCTCTAGATGTACTAAGGGGTTGAGGCCTTTGGTGCTGTTGTGTTGTGGTTAAGACTTAACCTGGACCAGTGGGTGAGCCATTGGAAAACTCTACTTTTTCATTCCCTACCTTCCTAACTTCCTTAAAATTTAGTCCAGAGAGAGGGGTGGAGAGCAAGAGGTATTGACAAACTATATCACCCATCCTAGAAGGCATCTGTTTTTGCCCTTCCTTTCTGTCACCACCTTCTTGCATTCTGCTTTGAGAATGGATTAGGCTGTAACAGGGTGTGTGTATCTGTGGGTGTCTGGTCCTGTCTCCTTGGCCAGCACCATTGTGGTATGCACTGTCAGAATAGCTTCCCAGGGAAGGCAGCTGCACCTTTTCCCAGGGTACTGACTATGTGCTTATTAGCTCTCAACCAGTGACTAATGGGAGGAGGTGGATAAGTATCCCAGCTCTTTTGCCCTCACCTGCGATGTCCCTAAGATGACATATCACTATGATGTCACTGAGAAGTGAGCCACATCATTTCTGTTCTACCTACAGTCTGGCCTGCTCATTGTATAATTATAGTTTTACTGCAATACACATACACCTACCCATTTACACATTAGTCTGTGGTGGTTTTTTGCACAGAGTAGTTGTGACAGATAAGCCCACAGCTCTCTGGCTCTTGACATGAGATCTTTGCTGGTCAGTCAAGAAGAGTTGAATCCATTTCCTCAGCAGTAGCCTACATCATGAAGCATCCTTATTCTCCTCTTTGTCATCTCACTTTCTGGAGCTTGGTGTGATCTCCTTCCAGGTAGATGACTTACTCTCACAAATGTCTGCTTCTGGGGACAGCAAACTAATACAGGGTGTGCCCCTGTAGAAGGGCTAGAGTTGCTGTGGATAGTGCTGTTTATTCCTGTCCCTTCCAGGGGTCAGTGTGTACACCTTCAGAAATGTAATGACCCAGAACAGCAGCTTCGACGAGAGAAAGCAAAGATGCGGTGCGGCTGACTGAATATCCTGAGCTCAATGAAATCCTTGCACCTCTTTATTCAGCAACTTAGGCTCATTTCCAAGTTGTTAGCAGACTGGTCCCAAGATAAAAACCTAGAAGGAAGCTTGCACAATGCAGTCAAAACTGTTGTCTCTGGATCAAAGTGTATCATTCAGCACCATGGCCCTCTTCAGTGTGTTCCTTAGGAGAGAACACCTAGAATAGCTCACCTTGAAGGCCAGCTCCCAGGTTCAGTGTGTAAATGTCCACTTTTCTAACAGGTTAGTTGAAAAGGGTTCCTTTTTGTCTGTTGTTTGATTTGTGTCTCGTCACAGTCGTACATGCAAATGTAACGCACCTGGCACCCTGTATTTGAAGTGAGGCCTGGATTTCTGTATAAGTATTTTTTCCTCTTGTGTTCTCCTTATCTCAGTTAATTCTGATATTCATTTATCATGAGGATAGAAAGCTTCTTAGTTGGCAGAGCAGAGAAATAAATGCCTCAGTACCTTACCATTTGTATTAGTTATCTATTATGGCATAGCTGATCACCCCAAAACTTAAAAGCTTAAAACAACAAACATTATTTATTACACAGTGACCATGGGTCAGGACTCTGGATGTGATTTCAATCCAAAATCTCTCATAAGGTTGTTGTGAATTGCTAGACAGGGCCACCATCATCTTGAGGCTCTCATATAGGGAATTGCCATATCTGAGCTCATTCACCTGGCTGTTGGTAGGATTCACTGCCACACAAGGTGTTGGGCAAAGCCTTGTCTTCTTCTGGATTCTTGGTCAGAGGCCTCCGTCTGTGCTTTGCCTCATGGAGCTCTCCATAGAGCAGCTTGAACAGGACAGCTGGCTTCCAGGTATATAGACAAGACCAGCAGGTCAGATGTCAGGTTTTATTTTTGTAACTTCATCTCAGAAGTGAGATCCCATCACTTTGTGGTGTTACAATCATTAGAAGCAAGCAATTAGGTCTGGATCAAGTTCCTGTAGAGAAGATTAGGTGAGGGTGTGACTACCAGGGGGAAAGAATCAAGGGGAACCATGTTAGAAGCTGCCTTCCACACCATTGGCTATGAGATTCAACCTTCTATCTCACTGGCATTATTCAGGAATGAGGGAGCCAATGGGAACAATTGTTGCTGGTTGTCTTTATTCATTAAATATATATTAACTATTTTAGAATAAAACCTTCTGAATGTTTCTACTATGTACTCTCCCTGTTTCTTAAAGAGATTATGTAAAACATACTCCTACCATTTCCAAGTCTCAGCTGAGAGTCTACATCTTCCAAGGTGTTGTTCTGGCCTTCCAAGCTAGACTGATAGCTCCCTCCGAGTTCTTGTAGCACTTATTTCTATATTGTTTATTTGGCACATAATCATATATTGCTTTGTGACAGTTCTATTGTTATCTTGAGTTACTCCTTGAATCTTGTATTGTTTAATTTCCACATGTCGACATCTTGTCTCTCCATAAGAATTATAAACAATTTGAATGCAGCAACTGTCTAATACTTCAGATAAAAGTCACTACAGTGGAGCTTCTCTTTATATGTATCTTGGCTTTTTTCCTTTAGTGTTGATTTTCTGACTTCCACCATGGCTTTTATGCTCATGAAGAGTGTGGTGCTGAAGGCCCCCATGTTATTTGACTACAGTCTGTTCTGACCTGTTTACTTTGGTTCATTTTCTTATTTATTTATTTTTGATAGGTAGTTTTATTTTAGTTTAATTTCCCCCCCTTGTATGCCAATATAACAGTCATTGCTTCCTTAACTCCCCCCCACCTTTTTTTTTTTTGAGACTCGGTTTCGCTACTTTTGCCTGTGGAACCGCAGGCTCTCGTTGCCCGGGATACAAGCAATCCCCAGCCTCAGCTTCCCAGGTAGCTGGGATTTACAGGCCCGTGCCATCATGCCCAGCTATTTTTTTGGAACTAGGTCTCGCTAACCGGCCCCAGGTGGGACTTGAACTGCGATCCCTAGCCCGGGCCTCTTCATAGGCTGAAGTTTACAAGCACGAGCCACTGTGCCCGGCCAACTTTTCCCCATTTTTTAACCAAGACCTGGGAAACTTAGATCTTAACATTCTTTGATGGAGTCACAATTTTCTGAATGAATGCTTAAGGTCCCCTTGGATAACTTCTCTATTTTGTAATCATTACTAGGACAGAAAGGGAAAGAAAGAACAAACTTTTATTGAACACTGCTCCCATGGTAGTGTTATCCCCTGAAATCTGGGTTCATGACTGTATCTGAGGGAACTGAGATGGGTACAAGTATGAACTTTATTTATATCTATATATAATTTTATTTTTTAATTGATTGCATACCTATGTTTTACATAATTATCTACCCCAAGGTTATTCCACCACCTTTTTTTTTTTCTTAAGTCAAGGTTTATTCCATTTGTTATTAACACTTTTTTTCATTCAAATTCCAGCTGATTTTGGCCTTTCAAGACACCAACAGTGTTTTTTGAGCAATAAACTTTTTGAATTCAGTAGGACTCCAATGTGTGCAGTGTATATATATATATATATATATATATATATATATTTATTCATTTTATTGATTTGTCACAATTGTGCATTAATTGATCCCTCCTCCTCCCTCCATATC
>PVHY01000830.1:0-191436 GCA_004024945.1 Uropsilus gracilis
AGTAGGTAGGTTAGGTGGTAAAATGATTGATCATCTCTGTAATGAATATAAGGTTTATTCTGTTATTTGTTCATCTTATTATTTTCCCCATTTTATTTCTCTTAAGAATTAAAAAGTTTTTTAGTTATTTACTTGTAGTTGAATGTCACTGTCAACATGTAAATATTCTCAAGACAGCTTTCATATAATAATGTTTAGTTTAAACTAATACAATTATTGAATAATTTGAAGATGTCAATACTCCATACTCTGGATGTTGCTCAAAGTATAGAGAAAATTTGTCTTTTATGAGACCTGGAGTTAGACATTTAGTGTGAACATAATGTCATAGATAGATAGATAGATAGATAGATAGATAGATAGATAGATAGATAGATAGATAGATAGATAGATAGATGTTCATTTATAATGATGTATATCTGAAACCTATATGCTAATAAACCAAATTACTTTAATAAAAATAAAAAACAATAATGATGTTGAAACTAGGTATAGACATGTACTTTTTAAAGTATACTGATTAAATATATTGACTAATATCACTTCTAGAGGATGTAATGAGTGCAAATGTCAACTTCTGGGGAGTGTTTCTAAACTGTAAGCATAGACGCTACAATGAATAGAGGAAGATATGTTTCCCCAGGCTAGAACTAAAGTGTAGTATACCATACACTAAAACTAAATGAAATTGGCAGTGATGTTTTTCTCTAAAGTCTATCTTTCTGCAATTATATTATCTATGGTGCTTGCAAAAGGTAAATTTCTGTCTTCCACTTTGTCCCTACTGCCGGGGAACCCCAAATTATATCCTCAGTGCACCAATTCTATCTTGCCTATTATGATTCAAATTTTAGACCGCTGTACATTGTCAAAGTGAAAATTATTTGTGCCTTCTGTAGCAAAGAACGTAGCCAACTATTGCCAAATGTTTGAAAATAACTTTTATAGTCTAAAACCATTATGTGCTTTTATACATAAAATATAGAATTTAGAAAATACACGAAGTCTGCAGCAGAAAATAACAATTGCTAATAGTTCCACCATCACAAAAAATACATGCATGAACTGTCTTCTTTTGTAATCCAAAAAATTCATTGCAGAAAAATGGACACCCACAGCTACTTGTGTGATTAAAACTGATATTCAAACATTTTTTAGAAAGTTAAAATATCCTAAGGTAAGTATTGCTCAGAGATAATCACTAAGAAACTTAGTCACTGGTAAATATACTCCCAGGTATTGTGTGTACGTGTTTAAACTTAAGGTGTGCTATGTATTGTGCTGGCAGTTTGATTTTATCCTAAAATCTGAACATGCCTGTAATGTCTCTTTATCTCACTTGCTAATAACACAGCTGGAAGGTCAGTTCCACACACGTCTCTAGTGTTCCCCTCACTTGCAAACTGACCACATATGCTCCACTTTCTCCAAAGCTGCAGAGGCCACCCCATGAAGAAAGATACACCCTGGAAATAAGGAAAGGGGGCTAGTACTGAAACGCTTGACTGAAGATATATGCAAATTGGTTGGATAATACCCCAGCCCCTCATCTGTGTTGGGACAATTGTGTGATAATTGCTGTGTCTGCAGAGATCCCAGTGGAATTCAGAGATACTTGTGTAGTAGGAACTAGCTTGTTCCTGAAAACCCCATTGGACTCTTATTTTGTCCATGTCTCTTTTTCCATCTTTCCATTATGTTTTCTGGGGATCACCGTTCAAATAAACAGCCTCATCTGCATCTCAGAGTTTGCTCACATAGAATCCCAATTCAGAACATAACCATGCCACATTATCTAATGCTTAGATTTAATTTAACTTCTCTTTACTAGAACTAGTAAAAGCCTAAATTTTGATAAAGGAAATAAGAATTCAGATAGTGATTGCTACCATTGTGTAACTGAAGAAGAAAAGTTGGAAAGGAATTGTGATGCTATCCATATCCATTGCCTTTGTTTATGGGCCTAATTTTATATTTTTTCACAGTACATGTTGGGTACTGTGGCATGTGGGCACAGAGGGAGGCATATGGAGATTTTAAGACCAAATTACTCCTTAGAATTGATATTCCAATTTGCAGTTTACTTCCAATTAGGTTTTAGCCTCTTTATCTGCCAGACTCAGGCAAATTGCTTATCTAGTTTTAACCTGTAATTTTTGACATTAACTTTTGGTCTTATTTTTGTGCAGTTTTGTTTTATTTAATGTATTGCCATTTGTCTCTTCTCATTGTGTACTGAAATATTTTAATCCATTTTGTGGATTCTTTGCACATAGGGATGGTAATCCTTTGTCATATGTTATAGATCATTCTGTGTTATCTTTTGATGAGTTTTGTGCTTCTTAACCAGTCATTGTCATTGGCTTTTGTTCACACGGGCCTTGCATATCACATTTGTCTGTGTGTCTACCTTCCCCTGTGTTATCATTCTCACCACTTTCCTTTCCCTGTAGATCTTTCCACCTCATTTTCTTGTTTCATCTGACTCCTTTATCCCACAACTTCTCTTCTAAACATATAATTGGTGAGGTCCTCCTGCTTTGCAGTTATTCTCACTGGATATAAAGAAGAGCCTGCATCCGAATTGACACAATAGACGGCTCTCTAAGTTTCCTGTTTTTCAAACTCTTGAGACTCACAGCTGCAGTTACTGTTAAGTGTGTATGGAGTGTCTCCTCTGAACAGAGGCAGAAAGTGGAGAACCACTGGCCAAAATGTTTCTAGAAGGTGTCGAAATGCCACTTATGTTTCCCTTCTCTTTGTTTCTAAGCCTGATGGTGACTCTGTGACCTCCAGCCCATCTCCAAGGAACTTCTCTATGTATGCTTGGCAGATCTGCAAATTGCTTTTTAAATTGATTGCTGAATGTGCTGATACATAGGTTCAACCAGATCTAGAGGACCAGCATCCCAGATCAATATGAAAGGCCACTGTCTTTATATAGTATCATGAGGTCAAGTCCAGATTACACTTGTACATGAGAGCTTTTAAAGATAATGCAGATGCTGGGACCCTCACCACTCTGCTTTGCATATTTATAGTCATATACTTAGTGACCCAGAAAGAAGAGACTACCTCTTGCTTTTGGGGAACATTCAGACTGCTGAGCATGGACTAGCAGAGCCTCAGGTCAAAGACTTCTGCTACATTTCTTTCACCCAAAGCACAATTTGTTTATCAATACTTAGACTCACCAAGCAAGGAAGATTTCTTTGCATTCTGAGTTACTTTACAGTGTGTATTAAATTAAAACTGTAGGGGCCACACGCAGTGGTGCATATCTGTAATCCATGTGCTGGGAGACCAAGACCAAGGATTGCTTGAGTTCACGGGTTTGAGACTATCCCAGGCAATATAGCAAGACCTAGTCTCAAAAAATAGCCAGGTGTGGGGGTGTGCGCCTGTAATCTCAGTTACCTGGGAGACTGAGGCTAGGGAATCATCTGAGTTCGCGGGTTCGGGACTATCCTGGGCAACATAGTGAGACCTAGTCTCAAAAAAAAAAAAAAAAAAGAAATTTAAACTTTAGATTATAATTTTTGCATGTATTTGATTTTCATTCATTTAATTCATGGAGTTAAATGTTTCTAAAAAGAATAAATGGTTCATTCAGCTTTTCCATTTTATTTTTTTATATTTTAATTAATTTATTTATTTTGAGACTAGGTCTCGCTATTTTTGTCTGTGGAAATGTAGGCTCACGTTGCCTGGGGTACCACAGACGCAAGCAATCCCCAGCCTCAGCTTCCCAGGTAGCTGGGATTACAGGCACGTGCCACCACGCCCAGCTATTTTTTGGGGACTAGGTCTCGCTACGTGCCTCCGGCGGGACTCAAACCACAATCCCTGGCCCTGGCCGTGGCTTCCAAGGCTGCCACCTATAGGCATGCGCCACCATGCCTGGCTTATTTTTTATTTTTTTTAAATATTATTTATTTTGTTTTTTAGGTCACAACCTCTGTAAGTGTTTATTGGGATACCTGGTTCATAACTTTTTAATGTAGACCTTGATATCAAAAATCACACAAAAGAGAAAAAAAAAAGCAAAGATGTTGAAACAGTCACAGATATTGTCACTAAGTTTTAAAATTGGATTTCAGCTTCCCTAAACCAAGGTAAAAAGGTAACAATGAAATGACAATTCTCACTTCGTAAGAGGAAACATACTAGCATTCAAAGAAGGGAAGTGGGTTTTTCCTCTTTTGTACAAACTTTAAAAAGAAAAATATGATGTGGTATATGCATTGGACTTTGGATAACCTAGTGGTAACCTTTCTATTATAGTTATAGACATGGAAGCATTTTTCACTTCATATTTATTTCTTACAATAAATTCTCAGCATCAGTCAAATATGTGAGGTTTAAGTATCACTCAGTGAAAGTGTTCACAGGATTGTTTTGATAAAAAATATTTTCAGAGAAGTTCAGGGATTTGTATATCTATCATTTTAAAACATCCACGAATTTTGTCCTTAGAACCTAAATTGTGTATAGGCCAACACACTCCTGGATTGTAGGACGCTCCTTGACACTCTCCTTGATGGTTAGTTGGCTGAGCTGGACTTTGTGAATGCCTTGTAGGAGTTTGAATAGACAAAGTGAAAGATGAAATTTTGCTTCTAAGATGCTGATTTGGGGTATAGACCCACACATCATCCACATCTTTGATGAGACAACAGGTTTGATATCATTCATGTTCTTTTATTAAATCAAAATCATTGTTAATATAAAGCAACTACTGTTCATTCAGCTGTGGATTCCTGAAAACAGTGTGTCTGTGTATATATGTATGCATGTGTATAATGATTTATGTTTAATTATTTTATGCTAACCTTGTTAACTCTGTGTCTTTTCCTCTACTTTTGGTTTTCTACTTCTAACTCTGTTGTTCCTCAGCTTACAGTGAGATAAGCATCAGTGACCTGGTTACCTTGATTTAAAGAAATCTAGGCAATTTTGTTCATAGCAGAATTGATGAGAAAACAGAGCTATTTTCTGTACTCTGACCCCACACATGCCTAGTTATCAAATCCTCCACCACAGTGGGGTGTTTACCACAACTGATGAACCTGAATTAACAGTCATTGTCAGCCCAAATCCTCATAGTCTGCATTAGATTTTGCCCTTAATGTTGTACATCCTATGGGCTTGGACAATGCTGTCTTGATTTTTGATGCTTGACCCATTATAGCTAGAGAGGTGGCATGGAAAAAAAAAAGGTAGACCTATTTCTTTTCCCTAAACAATGATTTTTAAGATGTTAGGTGAAACTTAAAATAAGCTCACACCTGTCTTATCCCAGATGGTAAAGTAAAATGATCAAGTCCTGTTCATAGTGAAACCTGTACAGAACAGTTAATAAAAGAAGGAACCAGGTAAAAGAGCATGTTCACTGACACTTAAACAGGCTTCTCTACTTTTCTCTTCAATAAAATTGTAGAACAGAGAACACTCATGTCAGGTGCTTATGGCCAAAACGTAAATCAGGGCAACGGCTTGACCCCCAGTGCATATCTTACCTCTGCCTTGGTGTAGGGGCAGGAGATGCGCAGGGTTAGATGAGCCTTTCTGGGATCCTGCGTTTTGGATGAATGTATTGCTGCTGACCTGTGTTTCGATCTGGAAAGAAATGTACATGATGTAATGAAAAATTCCATAATACATTGTTTAGATGAGGGGTGTTAGAAGCCACTCCTGATTATTATGACATGGTGTGTGTTAGTCTTGTTCAGGGTATTTTATGTCTTCCTTAGTTGAAATTCGTTGACAGAAATTTACTGCTCACCCTGCAGGAGGCTGGAAGTTTCAGATCAAGGTCCAGCATAGTTCTGTTTCTGGTGAGAATGCTTCTCCTGGCTTGCCTCCCTTCTCTTCACAATCCCCCTGGCCTTTCTTTGGAAATTGTGAGAAATTCTTCCTTCCCTTCCATTCTGCCTCCCTCGACACATACCTGCCTGCCTGCCTGCCTGTTTCTCCCTTTCTCTCTCTGTCTTTCCCTTTTCCCTCTCCCCTTCCTTCCTTTCTTCTCTCCCTCCTCCTCCTACTCTTCCAAGATCACCATCCTGTCAGTTAGGGTCCTACCCTTATGACCTCATTTTACTTTATTTTTTTTCTAAAGGTCCCATCTCCAAGTATAGTCACATTCTATTTTTAGGAATTTAACATTTGAATTTTGAAGGTGCACAGTTCTATTCATAAGGCACCAAAACAAAAAAAAATTGTTGTAACTTCTTCTGATCACTAGTAAAAGCAAGTAATAAGCCTGAGGGATCTTGTCAGTGACTGATAACTGTGGAACCCTTTAACTGTGAAATGAATGATTATCCATCTGAACATGTGGGTTCATTAGTAAATTAAACATGATTCAGAGGCCCTTTCTTATAAGTCATTTGGGTAATCAAATGCCCATGATCTTTCATTACCCATTTTTTGACCATGCAGAGTACCTTGGGGCAGAAATAATAGAAGAACCTGACTGAACTATATTTGAATCTCAGCTTTTCTCTCTGCCAGCTGGATAACCTTCAACTCATTAGATTACCACTTTGCGATTTTGCCTTTGTCTGTGAAATAATTAATGAAGCAGTGATGCAAGTATTAGTTGGAATGCAGTCTCTGCTGTTGTGTGATTAAATATATCTGTGTGTATGTGCATGTGTGTGTGCATACACACATACATAAACACATACAGATTAGTAATAAGAATTTACCTTTCCCTCATGCATAATTCAAAGGCAAGCAGACGAGGCAGTGGATTGTTCTGACACTAAACTCAACAGACATGCAATCTTAGACTTAAAGGTGACTCAGTTCCTATTCTGATAGGAATGGAAAAAGAGTCAGAGGAACTCGCATGTTGACTTTTAGAGGGGCACATCCCAGAGTGTCTGCTGAATTCTCTTATCCCTTTCACCAGAGCTTAGCTGTATGGTTATGTCTAACAAAGAGGTTGGTTGAACAGCAGCATTGTATCTAGCTAAATACTGCTTTACTAGCTTTTTGTGCCTCAAATGATTATTGTAAAAATTAGAAATATTCTTTTTTTCATTCACCTAACATTGAATTGTGAGTATGATAGCAAAGTGCCAAACAAGATACCTTACACCCAGTAGATATTTAAAAAATGGGTCTGCCTTCTTCCTCTCCCCCTTGCACCTTCCTACTCGAAGTGTGTGGCCCACACTCCAAAGCATTCACATCAACTGGAAACCTGTTCAAACTGTAGAATTTCAACCCCAAGGTAGATGTACTCAGTCAGAACCTGCATCTCAACATATTGGCAAGTTCTGCTTCAACATAATGACCTTTATAGCATCTGTTAGCCGTGTTAGCTTGAGCATATATAATGTCATAAAAATCAAATGAGATAAAATATATAATATACTTTAAAATCTATAAAATGCTCTTAACGTTATTTACATGTGCCTATGTAAAGGGGAATAATGGGAATCATGTTACTAGAATGATAAGACTTGAGGATCCTTGGTTTTTTTTAACAGTTTTCAACCTTGATCATATTTTACCTGTTACCATAATGTCCTGTGAAAAAGACCCAGGTGTTTCATAAAAGGGGTGTGAATCATCATGCATATCTAGGGACAGGGTTGGTTTTTTTTTTTTTGTTTTTTGTTTTTAATTTAGGAAGCTGCTAAGCCTACCATTATAGACACAAGGGGCTTGGGGTAAGTTTTTTAATCATCATTTCTTTTAGACAGCTAAATATATCAGCTTCTTAATTATGTTACTGTCCTTTAATGGAATATATAGATTTAGACATCATTTCAGATGAATGTGAAAATGATTCAGAAACGTTATCCAGAAAATGAAATGAAAATGGAAAAATTGATAAAATGATGAAAACACTAGCTTCATGGTATTAACTCACACTGAATTTATATATAATATCAAAATACGAGCACTCCAGATTCCACATACATGTTGAACTATAAAAATGAGAATTATCTTCACATGGATTGAAGTTTTCTCATCCACAAATTGGAAAAGATGATATTATTCTACCTATCTCTTCAAATTTTGTAGTTATATATGAGATCCTAGGAAAATGTAGTATGTACGGAGAAGGTTAATCTAGTGTTGTCAAAATAAGAGGTATAGATGAACATGCACAGTATGTGAAAGAACTTATTATTAAAATGCTTGGCACATAAACGTGCAGACTAAGCTAAGGCCCTGGTGTCTCCGTCCGTTCATAATGCCCTGATCTTTGTATCTGCTTCAGGTAAGTGGAACAGTTGAGAAACAAAGGCTCATTCACTCCTTCTGCAGATCAGCCAGGTGTCAGCGTGTAGTAGACTTAGACCTATGTGTGTATACCTCATTCATGTGTGGAAAAGGTTGATGTCAGATGAAAATCAGTGAGCCAAGGAACTCACTGAGGAAGGGAAGCTCTAAAGGATGGCTTTTTCTGGGTCCTGGAGTCATACCTTTGTTCACCTGCCTGTGACTGGAAGGTGTGGCAACAGTGGGAGAGATAACCCTTGTGCCTTTAGAGCAAGAATACTCATGACCTGACACAGAGTGTCAGAAGTATACTTGGAGGTTTATGACAGACCTTACCTTTAATTTTGTATTTCTTTCATTAGCATTCAATAAATTAATGCTTAACTGTCGACTTGAGGATAGATGCTGGGGGAATAACCATATGCGTATGACGTCTCTTTCCCTTGGGGCCTTTCATCTAATTGTGGAGAAAATAAATGGTTTCATCAAAGAGAAAAATAGTATTCCTATTGTACTTGAAAATAGATTTTGGTGTGTTGGGCCACATTTTAAAAATATCATCTATTTTTAATGCATGTGTGCTTAAAAATCTGTTGTTATGTATATTTATATCTAAATTACATAGGAAAAAAAGGACCAAAATGTACTTTATGTGAAAATGTTGATAATAACGAGAAATTAAAATTATTTTGATTTCTCTCATTTTCTGCATTTTTTTTTTAGATTTTCCTCAGTGGACACATGTTGTTTTATATAAATGCAAGACAATGTCATTAAACTTTCAAAGCCTCTAAGGCATTTTTATTCACATTGTCTCTTTTTATCCTCACCATCTCCCTGTGAGGTAGGTCAGTAGTCAACACTGATGTTACTCAGGAGACAGACACATGCCATGATGCTAAGTGCAGGAGGTGACATGACACCTGCAATGTTGAACTGGCAGCATCAGGAAAGAGGAAGGTGAATCAGTTGTGCTTGGATGAAAGGGGACTGTAAAGATTCCTGAGCATGGTTTTTACTTCAGACTGGTTCCCTAAGCTGCAGTTTGCTTCACACTTGCTGTGTGCACAGTGGTTGTATTTGGGTTTGAGTTTGATTCCCAGTCTGACACTGCCTGCCATTTAGCCTATGGACTTACTTCAACTCAGAGCCTCAATTTACTTGTCTCTAGAATGAGCCAAATACTACTGGTTACTCTAAGGATAAAGTGAGTTGGTATGTATAACAGCCTTTAAAAGTATACAGGACAGTTAACAAATAAATAACATTTTAATTGGTTAAATAAATAGAAGAAGGAGAATCACCTGCAAGAAAAGTATATGAACATAGGGAGGGTTCAGCAATTATTAGCTAATACCGTTGTCCTCATCCTCATGGGTGCAGGGCTAATAGGATAATCTGGAGTGAAAGGATGTCTCTATGGCTTTCTGGAAGACAACTGATTACTATCCTGCTGCAGATGGCAGCGACTTTGGATCTTAGAAGGCCTGGGATAAGCTAAGTAGGTGAGGTCACTACAAGTGTACCTGACATTTATCTTTGATAATATTATCCTTTGGAGACACATAAACACATGTACATGGATTGGCTTGAACAGCTGATAATTTTTTTAATAGTAAGAAATGCAGATGTTTATCAAATATTTGTGCATATACCGCAAGCTGTTGATAACCAGATCAGGGTTGCAAAAGAATTAAAAAAACAAAAATCTTTAAAAATTTGCATGGTGTTACTGGCTGGTACAGCTCTCTGTTTAAGTCCATACCAACCCTCGCCTGTTTATTGCTAATGTTTATCATCTGTGTGTATACTTGAGTGTTCTGTTTATATAACATAAGGTAAGGAATTACTGTTGAATTAAGATTGTTTTGTCTTTAAAAGATCTTGACCATAACTAAGGGGTGGAGTCTGCTGGAAGGGTTAATTCCCCCAGGCCTGGAATTAGTAGCTGAAATGGGACTTAATTTCAGAAGTACACCTAATTATTAACCTTAGTTGGGGCAGGAAACACTTGATTAATAATGTTGCTTTGTAAATATTGACGGAAGTGGAGGTAGGAAATAGGGAGTAGAAGGGGAGGTGTGGTGGGGCAGGGGGAGTGTTTCAGGGCGGTTTGTACCAACTGTTAGTATTGTTTATTGATAATAGTAGGCCTGATGATTTACATCTGGTTTTGGTTACACCTGTGGAGAATCCTGCTGTTGAGACTTATTATGAAGGAGAAATGTGTCTAAGTGACCATCAGAGTATAGAAAACACCAACTCCATTCCAGAAGTAACTGGAACTATTGCCAGTTGAATTTAAATCGTCCAGAGACAATGTGTGGTGGAATACTAATTGCGTTAACATCCTAATTGTTTGAAGTCCTGCAGATGTTAAGCCAGTAGAATATTGAAATCCCAAACTATGGGGGAGAGGGGAGCAAGATTTTGACCTAAACATGTCCTTTTCCTCCTGCTTCTTTTTCAAAACATGTCACGTATGTATTTCTTTGTCATTTTTTTCAGACCCCCTGGTTGTGGAATACAAGGCATTGCTGGTACAACTACCCCTACCAGGTAAGGAGACAGCGCTGCCGGGGTGCTTAGACACACGGAGTATCTTCCTTTTGTCATTTTCCCGGGTGCAGGCAAGTCTCAGCAAATTGGAAAGTTGCTTTGCTTTTTGACTCCTGCCCCCTTGTTTGATGCTGAACATAGCCTAGTGAGGGAAGTAGCTTTCAGTGAAGTTCAGAATCCTATGGAGTAAGTATGAAAGGTTCATTTGCAGGGAAGTAAGTTACAATCAGCTCAACAGGTGGATGGTTACTGTTTCTTTTCTTTCTTTTTATTTTATTTTTGGATTTTTTACAATGCATGACTGTATGATTGTTGATCCCCGTGGGAACACCCCCCACCACCACCCCACCCCCCAGTCTTTCCGCCTCCTTTCTTATTGTTGTTTGTCATGTTTGACCCTTTGGTCGTTCTCCTTTCCGGGGCTATGTCCTTATCCTGGGTGAAGGTGTAATCTTGGGGCATGGTAGATTGTGCTACTTAGCCCAGGGTTGGCTGGCGTGGGCCTTGTGTCTGTGCGTCCCGCAGCCGCACTGTGATGGCGGCACGGTCACCATGCCACCTGTGTGCTGTTTCTATAGCTGATCTTTCTCTGGCAAAGGAAGCAAGCATGAGTCCTGATAACTGCTTGGCTCCCTTGGTAGTGGGTAAAGCTGAGTGGGGCACTGGAGTGAACTTCCTAAATTTGGTTCACTCTGTGGTTTAGAAGCCTTGAAATATGTTGGCCAAACACCATTTCCTCTTACAACCATTATATGCGGTGTTTAAAAAAAAAGCATTGACAAAAATGAAATTAAAATCATGTCCCAGAAAGGGAACATTTCAGAAGCCTGTTCACTGCCATCCCTTTGCCTCTGACCATGAATTCAGTAATATTATCATGTTACACATGCTCCCTACATGAGTCACTATTTGAATATAAGACCTGGACTTTTCTAGAAATTTCTGGCTAAAAAATATTTCCAGAATTTCTCATGCAATTGGAAACTATATATAAAGAGAAACAAATGCAACTGAGTAAAGGAAAATACATTATTAGAAACACTTGAATTAAAATTAAACAATTAAATTTATTGAATTTAATTGGAATTCATTTGAGTTGTCTCTTTAAGGTCAGTTCATCTTTTTGGTGTGCAAAAGGTTAATGGGGAGCATGCTCTGAATCCCTCTCTCTTATTCACAATGTCAAACAGTGGTAGGACAGGCTTTGGATACTTGTTGGGCACATTTAGGGATAGGGCAAATTGAAGTGGAATTGCAGTTTGCATTCCCATCACTGTCTCATCACTTATTCAGATTAGAAAAGACTTGTTTATAATATGGCAGGACTGGAGCTGAACATTCAGGGTATCTGCAATTTTGAAACCAGTCACCATAAATGCAGCTATAATTTTCAGGTCCAGCTTCTCTTTGACTAACTTAAATGCTCGCAATGTTGTCATTTACAACTCTCTTTGTGTCCTGTAATGGTACATTGAGTGGAACAATCCATATATATATATATATATATGTAGAGTTCTATTTTTGAAAGTACATCAAAGCCTTCTAAGAAACCATACCTCACATGCTAGTGTGGCATATGTTCTCATGCTCTGCATTTATGAGGTAAATTCTGTCCTATGAATGACATTGACACAAATGCTATATGAAATGTAATACCCACACTTCTTCATAACTATAATGTAGTCTGAAATAACTTTCACATTTATGGCTGAACCTGACAATATGTTTATTTCTGAAAAAAAAATTAGCTGCTAGAGCGGTGGTTCAAAAAAATTAGTTGCTAGGGTGGTGGTTCAAAATATAATTGCAAATTGTTTCAGAGAGAAGTTTAGATTCAGCATGAAAAATTGAGGGTCTGGTAGATACAGTTATGTTTAAAAATAGAAAACATCATTCCTACAGAAGGAAAGATACTTCTGTGGGGATTCAGATCAAGATTTTCTCCTAATGTTTATCAATGAATAATTAGCCTATAACTCCCCAAAACAAAACTCATCATGATGGCTTGTGGGAACTGTGGCCATCTTTGATAAACTCCATATTCTAATACAAACAAAAAGCTAGCCACATTTTTGTGTGTGTAGGGGGAAAAAATGTACCTACATGAGTCTATAGTCTGCAGTTCAAGGTCAGTCTCCAGCTATAATATAAAGCCTTTTAAAGATGAGGCACACTGGTGAAGCATATTGTGTCGTTAACATGTATATCAAATAACTGAAAAGATTCTTAGGTATAAGAGGAATGATCTCCTTCAGTTTTTTAAGGACATACTGCTCCTTGTGTATAAGCATGTGTATTATTTACTACATTATGTCATGATGGTATGTAATTGTGTCTAATTTTTTTTTTGTAAATTCATTTTTAGTTTAAAATAGCATTCAGCTGTTGTCAGCTGGACCTTGTGGTGTGTCTTAAAGAGCAAAGGCTGGGAATGGGGAGCCCTTTGGGACTCCCTGTGACACCTGAGAATTAACCACAGCAATTCCTATCAACTACATGATCTGGTGGTGCTAACTTTATAGGATTTTTATGGGAGTCAAGGAGTTCGTGGGCCAACTTTGTCAACTGCAGGGCACTTCACAAATAGAGTAATTGTAATAGGATGGTCACTTCTGAACTCTGTGGTTTCTTGACATGCTCTCACTTGTTTTCAAACCCCACAGTAGTGTTGCTCCAGGTGGTGATACAGGAAGTAAGGACATCACATTAAAACTGAAATATATATGTATAATATATAATTTTAAAAAAAAAAATTGAAATATAACCTTGACCCTGAGCCTCCTGAACCAATGTCCTATTTTCTAGACTCAGTGGCTGTTATGTCTTACCTGAATAACCATCGCCCATCATTAATGTCTTCACATTTTAAATTAACACCTTACTGGGGAAATGTCTTCACTGAAAGGTGTTGCATATCATCAGTGAAGTTTAGAATTGCTGGTGGGAGAGTATCCGTGTGTGTGTGTGTGTGTGTGTGTGTGTGTGTGTGTTAAAGATCAGTGAGAGTAAAACTGTTTCCCTTGATGTTGATGCATAAATTTGACAGTTAAATGAATGCCAGCTTCTTGTGCTTATCTGTTGTGTTGCCTTTATCTACAACTTATCACTGAAATGCACTGTATTTACCAAATATACTACTACCTTGTGTGTAATGCCGTGGATATATTTTTGTGGTATGTTCTGAAGATCTTTCATTCCAATCAAGCAAGATATTCATTGTAATTCAAAATACAAAAACAAAAACTGAACAATTAAATACAGTTAAATGAAATAGATTTTTTTAAAAAGTCTCTTTTGCTTTCATGGGTATATCGGCAGGACATTTCTTGACTCCTGCCTCTCCTCATTCTCAGGCCTCTCAGTCAGGAGTGCAGGTACCACCTCCATTTTACAATGTGTAAAACCAAGGTCCAGGTTGCCCACCTGCTGTACTGAGGAGCTCAGGTGTTCTCAGATATCCTGGCTACATGCCTAGTGTAGTATCTTTGGGAAGCTTCCTTGTCCCTCTGATCTCTTAGCAAATATTATTGAATTATCTTTTTGGTATCTGTAATGTCCTGAATATTTCCTAAAAGCAGGAAAACCCTAATTAATGCAGAACTTAAAACTATACCTCAGTGACCCAGATAGTTCCTGACTTTCTATTACTACCTGCTTTGTCCCTGTGCTGTGGAATCTCACAGCAGTTGTCCAAAGTCATTCTTTTAGTCAATGTGGCTGATTTTGTTTACAAATAAAGGAATCTTGAAGGTACTCATATCCAAGAAACACAAATACCATTATTAAAGTGGAGAGTGACTTAAATACCAGATGGCCAATCCTGATTGACATTTTTTTTTCATTTAATCAGAGTTGAGAGAAAAGTGGTGCCAGTAAGCCCTATGTTAAGAGTTTCTGTTCAAAGACTTCCTCACAAAGAGAATGGGGTAGGAATTTGTGGAGGTGTAAGACCATGAGCCACTCTTCAGCACTGACCTAGAGACGTTTGGGAAATAAATTGGGTTTCCTATTAGCTATTAACCTTACCTTTTTTTTTCTTTGGTCCTCAGCCACTCACAACTGACCTTCACTACTATTATATCCTGGAGCTGTCATTTTATTGGTCTTTAATGTTTTCCCAGTTCACTGATATCAAAAGAAAGGTAAGAGGGGTATTTTGTAAAGTACTTGCACATTTTTAATGGTTCAAGGCAGATGGGTGGAGCATCTCAAAGACACTCCACTCTGTTCTCCCAGCAGTGCTAGATTGATTCTACTCTCTCCATTATTACAGAATATTTTCTGTTTTTGTTTGTACTGTTTTGTATTTTGTTTCTATTGTATCTTTTTTCTTCCCCAACACCTCTGTTCTTTTTATCATTAAAAAAATGATTTTGACAGCAGTAACTTTCTCTTTCTGATTCATAACTCCCTCTGTTCCCCTAATTAAATAAAGAAGTACAATTTTATTTATAACTCCTGGGAGAGAATAAAATCTTAGTGTTCTAGCCCTACAGATAGAGGGTTGTTTTATTTGGTCCAATTAAAGGGTTATCTAGTCTCAAAATATGTGATAAACACACAACATTCCTGAGCAAACTGTGATCTACTTTTCACCCCTCCTCGTCACTGAAATAGCTTTTGCTGGAGGTGGTCTTGATATTATACACGTTAAATCTATTTATTCAAACTCTCATCCCACCAATTTATGACAGAATTGGCATTTGGCACTCTTGGATGCTCACCACTGATTTTTCCCCATGATACATTTTCTCCAGATTCCCCTATTTAGATCATCTTGCTGACCTCCACCCCAGTGTTCCATTCCCTCCTTGCTTGTGTGTTCCAGGGTCTCTGGTCCTGAATCAGCTTCCCGGATAATCTGGCATTTTCCAGTCATTATCTATGCAATAAGAACTTTCAAATGCCTCAGATTCTCTCCTGGTCCATATTACCACATATCCGTTCACAAACAGTATAGTAATAGGCATCTGTGGAACCTATTACAGTCACTTCCAGGGTGGTTATATATAAAGATTAGCCCATGTAACTAACCTCTTCTTTGTAGCATTAAGGCTTCAGTTCCTTCCTTCTTCTGTGTTTAGTCTATAAGTGTTTAATGTTTATTTACCATATTATATTTAATAGTATGATGACCTGTCTTTCTCCTACTCATGGAATGTAAGACTAGGATATGTTTATCTTTATACCTTTCATATTACCAATGAAACTGCTTGTGGTAGGAATCAAAAATTTAGAGGGAATGAATAAATGGACTCATCAGAATGTCTTCAGAATTTCTAATGGAAATGTTCCAAACGCCTTTGTAAATGACACTCTGCATTATTATGGAGCATAGCACAACAATACATCATTCCTTGGTAAGACCAGTGATCTGCTAAATTGCAAAGTGTATCCAAGTGGCAAAATCATTTAGGAGTCTTTGGCCCTGCTACCTGTGTTCCCTTTCCCAGGGTTTGTATCTTTTACTCTCCTACAGCAATGACTTAATGACTGGCAAAATCTCTCTTTCTGAACATGTAGCTACATATACCATAATGTTGTATAAGTCATCTGAGTTGAAAGACTGATCAGGGCCAGGACTAGGGTTTAAGTAAGTCAGATAATTCACTGACACCTACTATTTGTGGTTTCCTTGCTCAAGTGCAACATACCCTCTGGATCATTACCTGGAAATGTTTAAGGATCCCTTAGTGATACATGCCAGTTAGATTTTGTCTCTTATGTGAGGACTCTTACATGAATCTTTTCTGTAATTAATATTTGTAGACTGACTATCTCCTATATGCCAGGTACAGTGCTGGTGTCATTTTGCATTTTATTTATTATTATTTAAATCTTTGATTTTGGCATAATATAGATGTATATATATAGCATATTAATTTTGCCATCTCAGCCATTTTTAAGTGTACAATTTGATAGTGTTACTTAATGAGCAGTAATTCTTATTGTTGTTTGATCTATTTCCAGGAGAATTATTTACAAAACTGAAACTGTGCCTCTTCAACAGCAGTTCTCCATTCCCTCTCCTCCCTAACCCTGATTTACTTTCACTCTACATTCTGTCTTTATGAATTAGACTGCTTTTAGTATCTCCTAGAGTAGAATCATACCATGTTTGGACTTTCACTTTCATTATTGACTTATTTCATTTGGCATTATTATTATTATTTAGCATTATTATCTTTGGATTCATTTATACTGTGGTGTGTGATGACATTTCCTTCCTTTTTATGGCTGATTATTATTCTTTTTGTTTTCTTTTGAAGAGCACACAAAATACATAGCAAAGAGTGTGGTTTGACTATTTCCCCACTTTTTTAGTTGGAGAAATGGATGTACAATGAGTTTATGCAGATTTTTTGAGGCTGTACAATGTAGGAATGAATTAGAGCACAAATTTACCCAGCAAATGCCTCTTTCATTCATTTGGATTAGACATGTACACAATTCTTGCATGGTCTATCCTGACAATAGATAAAGTAAGCCTTTTCCAACCTGCCATTTTATTAGTTCCTCTTTTGCTTGGGGGTGCCCTCCAGAGCCAAAGAGATTAATAAGTAAAGATTAACTGTCCTTGACCCCTAGGAGTCTAGCCCTAGTCAGACATTGCTGTACACAAAGTGACCGTGCTCCCTCCACTTGCTGGAGCTTTCTCATACATCACCTATCTCTTCAGTGAGCCAAGTGCACACATGGACTCATTGTTGTTTTAAATCAAGTGAGCATTACTTTACTAGCTATAAGTAGATTATTTTCAAAGATTGAAGTTTGTCATGTTATGGTTTTAACATGTCTTGCATTCAGGTAGAAATTTCCTACTGAGAAAAGTGATAATTTTGTGGTGGGGCTCATGGAATTGACTTCTATACATACTGTTTAGAAATTAATTATATATGTTTTACCTAGTAAGCACTAATAGCTGGTTTAGGTATCTGGCACCTTTCCCTTCTTCATTTAGTCAGATTACCTTTGCATGTTCCTGGTGCATATGGCATATTTATTTCTTCCACAAAATAGTATTGGGCCACTAGCAGACTTGCTTCTTACTCAGTACAGGCTTAATAAGGAAGGCTGTTTCCTCTGTTGCCACCTCTTACTAGCAAGTCATTGCTCTTACTTTTCTGCTTTGCATCTTGCTGTCACTATAGTCCTTGGCGATTTCCTTCCCACACTTTTACCATCTGGTGAACTTTCATCCAGCCATCAGTGCAGGCTTGTGGTGCATACTGGCTGCCAAATCCACTCCCCACCATACATATGCAACTATTAATTAAGTCTTCTATACACAGCCCATGGCCTAACTGTGGAACAGATGTGTTTGAACACACCGTTGACAAAATAGGGTAAGAATGAACTTCTGGAGGATATTCATTCAGGGGATTGTTTTTAGAAAAGTTATTATAATGTTTCTTTTGTTCCACTATTAAATGACAATGAGTTTGAACAGGTAATGATTTAGCCATTGTCATATGGCAACCAGGATTTATAAACAATAGGTCTGAATGTGTACCTCACACTATTAAAATCAGTACCTTATATGAGGTTTAAAAATCTTTTTTTTTTTTTTTTTTGGTGACTTAATGGGTTCCTGAGTCTTACTAAAGTGCCTGTTTTCCCCATCCTTATACCACTATTTTACCACTATTTTCTTTTTTAAATTATTGCTCCCAAATAGAATCTGGAGTTTAAAAATAAGAAGGGAATCTTTCACCCCTGTGGTGACAGAGGATGTCCTTTCTTGGTCATTTCCAGGGTTGGTACTTTGCTAGTCACTAATAAGCAGACTGCTAACATCCCTAAAGAAAAGGGAGGAGCCAAGATGTCGTCATTCACCATAAAGGATTTGTCGAATAAAGTGTCTACTATGTGCTCCCAAGATATGTAAATCATTTTGAAGATTTTTTCCTTCCTTTCTTCCTATTTTCTTCTTTCTTCCCTCCCTTTAACTCTTCTTCCTTCCTTCCCTTCCTCTCTTCCTTTCATGAAAGACATGGTCAAGGTTTTTAATTAAAAGATATGTTCTTGGTATTTGACATTGTTTAAAGATCATTTATTTCCCATGGATTAATTTTGGTTAAAATTCTGTCCTACAGCCCCTATTCATAATGAGTATTTCTCCACCACATCCAAATTTTCCACAGAAACCTAATGACTATTATTGTGCTGCAGCTTGGAACAGCTTGCTTGTGTCTAAGTACTAGGTCTCTTTTAACTAAGCTGCTGCTTGACTCGACAGCCTGGGCCCTTGGCTTACTTGTATTCGAAGTCCTTCTCAGGAAATTATCTGTGGTTGAGCTCAAGGGCCCAGCTAGTAAAATCAGTGTCTTGCTCTTTTTAGTCCTTAACCTGAGAGAAATACACATCTCGTTAAAGGTTCCTAATAGAGAGCTGTGATGACTAAGTTTGGCAAGAAACTATAGGCTGGTGTTTACGCTCTGGTAACTTTTTCAGAGAGTGACTAGTACCCACTGCACTGAGCGTTTTAGTTGCCTTTAGGGAGCTGTCACACTCCAGATCTTTCCCGCTTCAATTTGTTTTAAGGCAAAAGCAAACACTTGCTTTCCTCCTCTTTCAAGAAGTAATATGTCGTAGAAGTAAATGAAATAATGTCCATGGGACCATCTAGTACAATGCTTGACACATCAGACTAGTATCAAGCACATAATGACCAGAATTTGGTTGAATCAAAATGTAGTGCTGACACAAAGAAGTAGAAAAATCCCAAAAGTAGTGGTCACAATTTTTTGTGTTTTGTATCAATTAAAATTAACAAGAATAATTGGAAGAAAAACTAGAAATTATCCATTTTTTTTACTTTTCCTAGTAAAAACAATTTAAAAAGCATCATTATCACCATCAAGTCATAAAGGGAAAGACATTTTCAAAGAGAATGAATAGCTTTCAGTACTTTAAAATTATTGTAGAGAAGAATTTTAATTTCATGTTTATTTTCCTCAACTGGGGAGGACATAATGGGTGGGTGATGTGAGTTAGCGGCTAAAGGGGTACATTCTGGGACTTCATCTGTCTGCCCTGCCCCACGCCTAATTTCCTGCAGCCTTGAGCAAGTGACTTTGCTTGTCTGTTCCTTTGTTTTCTGATCCAAAGGGTAGGATTCATGTAACCTAGCTGCTGGGAGTGTTGTACTCTAAATGATATACACCCTTAGAACAATGCCTGGCACATCTTAAATGCCCCATGAATGTTAGTTACTACCATAGTCATTTATACAGTTCACCAGATATTTTAGTTCTTCTTCCAGGTGTAGGTACTCTTCAGCCTTGTCCTTTAAGATTAGGGGGACTAATCAAGCCATGAGTAAAGTTGACTTCAGTAAAGTTGAGTCTGGAGTATTTAACTGCTGTTATGAGACCCCTACTCCCACTCACCCTCCCAACCCAGTCTTTATCCTGCTGTAGCCCAGTGATTTTAACATTTGAGATGTACCTGCTTCTTTAGTCTGGGTCCCTGAGTAACTGGTGAGTAGAGTGCTTTCTTGACCCAGTTGGTAAGAAATGAGCTATTGTTTAAGCTGCTGAGAGTGTAAGGGCTTTGTTAGTGTCACTTAATCAAACTTATCCTGACTGGTGTGGCTAATATTATTAATAAGGTAATTACCTTTCCCTAAAACAGTATTTAGAAACAATTTCTCTGGGTCAACTCTTCTTAAAATATGGTCTGCAGACTCCTTGAGATCCTTGAGGCCTATTCAAAAAGGAGGACTGCAATGTCAAACTGTTTTCATAATAACATAGAGATGCCATTTGCTTTTCTCATTGTGTTGAAATCTGCACTGAGTGTGCAAAGGTAATTGTGGATAAAATTGCCACTAGTACACTAAACTGTACTAGCAGTCATTATATTCTTCAATGCTACATGCTTACAGGAAGAAAAAGAAGTGTCAGTGTCATTTGAGAATACTCTTGATGAGATAGTAAAAAATGCTAATTTTATGAAATCTCTGTTCTAGAGTATACATATAAAAATATTTTGTGTGATGAACTGGGACATAGACATAAAGAACTTTTGCTTCATCTGCAATTAAATTCTTTTGCATTACTAGCTACACTAGTTGCTTCCCTTACCTCCTATAGAATATAATTTTTGCTTGAAAGAATGACTGAGAAACTATGATTATTTCCACTTGTGTATTTGGTGAACATTTTCTTGAAAATTCACAAAGTGAAGTTGTCAAATTGTTTCAAGAAAACCAACTGACATTGTTGTCAGTGATAAAGCTCAAGCTTTCAAACAAAGATTAGATTTTTGGAACCCTTGTTACCAGTGAGAGCATGTGGGGTAGCATCTTGATACTTAAAATCTTTTCTGATGAGATTGGTAGTGGTAGTTGTATTAATAAATATGGTTTTTATAATAGTGTATAACAAATTGTCTCATTAACTCAGTGAGTTATTATTTCCCAAATGACTAATACTTGCTGCTACAAAATCATATTACGAGAATCAAAATAGACAAAGAATTTTAATATAAGAGAATACAAAAGGTTATTGCTATGGTTTTAGATTCCACATTACAACTAAACTCTCAGAATATCCTACTTGCCAAGTTTTGGGGTAATGTCATCATGGAAGAATATCCACAACTATCTAAAAACATTATTAAGAAGCTTCTCTTTTCTACTTGCTTTACTGGGTTTTATTAAACATACTTCAGTCAAAATAACATATGGAAATAGACTGAATGTTTATGGAGTTATGAGGTTCCAAGGCTTTTTCTTAAACAGAAAACATAAGATTTACAGTAATATAAAATTGTACAGTTCTTCTCACCATCTTAAAAATTTTTGTAAAATCTAGGCATTTTGTAAAATCTAGGCATAAAACACTTGTTGACTAGCATACATTTAAAATAAATTGATAAATGTATTTTACATTTTAAAAATTTCTTATTTTACTGTATAAAGTCATAAGTACTGATAGATATAACACATATAAGCAGATACTCTTTGATGTCCTCCATAATTTTTAAGAATATAAAAGGGTCCTAAGACCAAAATGTTTAAGAACTGCTAGCAGAGGTTATTTTTAAGTCTTCCCTAAATTTGTAATTTGCAGGCACTTGCCTCAGGTGGTATCAGTGTGTCATTTGTTTGTCTGAAAAGCTGAAATCACAGAAGATGCCACTTTGATCATCTTGAGAGGGCCGAGGATGAGAATTCTCTCTGTAACCTCAGGGCTGTTCAAGTAGACACAGTCAGAGAGGCCACTTAATCCCTTTCAGAGAGCTGCCAGGTGCTCTTTGTGTGTCTTCCTGTAATCAGCTGGACAGTATTCAGCATAGGTTCTGCTGAGACAGAGATTTCTAGCCTTATCCTCTGTCCTGTTTTTTTTTTCTACTGCATCTTCAGAATATAGGAAAATAAAACAGCTTATTTTAATAATAATCTGTGGTCAGAGCGTTTCAATCCAGTACTGTGTGCAGTCTGATGGCAGAATAATAAAAAAATCTAGAAAAATATTTTGTAGGGCAATTTTATGGGACTTTATTGAAAGGCTTCTTTAACTAGTGGCTTACTCTGGCAGTCAGGCTCCCAAGTGCCTTGTGAGTGGAAAGACCCTGCCGTCTCTGATTTCTTGCAGTTAGTTGCTGGCCACTGAGCCACTCGGGGCATCTCCGGGATGCAAGATGATGACAATCAGGAACCTGTTCTTGGTGTGATGACCGGGCCACAGCATTGCTATGTGACTGTTGAGAGCCGGGCCCAGGGTACTGGAAAGGACAATGAGAAAGATTATTTAACTATGGCAGCTAAAGATTCACTGGAAGTAGTAGACTAGACAACAATTTATTAAGCAAAGAAAGGGGTATTTATAAAGAACAGCACAATTCACAATGAATTTTAAAGGAAGGCAAATGATGAGGGTGTAATAAAATTGGTTAACATTCTGGTTTTGTCAGGTAATTGGGGGCAGGAGGATTACTCACAAATTGGTTGCTATGTCTATAAGAAATTTTTTTTTTTTTAGGTAAACATTGGAGGAATGGCAACACTATTACTCTTTAGAGGTATTTATGTTTATCCTGTCTCCAGACAGGTAGTAAAGAGAGGTGCTTCTTATTTTACAGCATGAGCCTAGTTTGGTTTGTGATAGCACCCGACATATGACAGAGACCCACACCCAGAACTCACACTGGCTCCTGTAATGGGTCCTGGTTCCTTTAGTCTTGGGCTCCTGGAACCCTACTTGAGATACCATTGACACTTGAAAGATTCCACTTTCATTTGGTGGATTTTAGTCACTCAGCTTCCTCTGGGAGTTTTCTCTCATCAGCTCAAGTGTCTTGAGAAAACATCCAGTCTAACTGTTACAGCTCTATGTCCCTGGCTCTGTGAACTCCCTCCATTTCTATCACCATAAATGTAAACAACCCATTTTCATAGCCTTCCCTTTGGCTTCTTGAGAAGGGGTACTCCTCTCACTTTAGCTCCTGATTCCCCTTCTTTTCCTATCTTTTAGAGGTAGATGATGTTGTAATCGTTAGTTTTTCACTTCTTTGTGTTTTCAAAGTGTCCTCCCAACTCCTTACTCATAATCATCTTTCCTCAGATATTTTTTTCTAGAAACAGCCTACCATGGTGGTTAAAGGTTGAGCTCTGGAGTCATAAAGAACTGGCTTTAGATCAACCCCACTCTGTCTTCACTGTTTGACTTTGGAAAAGTTATACAGTAGCTATGTGCCTCACTTTGTTTCTAAAATGGAGTTCAGCTAGTACTGCATTGTGGAATTATTCCTAAGAATAACTCACAGAGCTAGAGCCTTTGGAGCTTAAAAACTAGTAGGAAGTTTGGAAAAGAGGAGCAGAGAGAAAAGAAGAGAAACATCAACTCTCCAGCCAGAAAAAAAAATGCAATCCAGAGAGACCTTGTCTGGGTCAAGAGGAAGCTTGATGAGTGAATTCTATATGTGGAGTAATGACTGGTGGTGAGTTCAGGAGGAGGAGTTACAAGAAAGGAGATAAGGCTGAGGATGGTGATGAAAGTTTTCTGAGCCTGGCCGGGCATGGTGGCGCATGCCTGTAAGTGGCAGCCTAGGAAGCCACGACCGGGGCCAGGGACTGCAGTTCGAGTCCCACGGGGGGCACATAGCGAGACCTAGTTCCAAAAAATATATAACTGGGCGTGGTGGCTCATGCCTGTATTCCCAGCTATCTGGGAAGCTGAGGCTGGGGATTGCTTGAGTCTGTAGTACCCTGGGCACCATGGATACTTCAGTTCCACAGGCAAAAATAGCGAGACCCAGTCTCAAAAACAAACAAAAAAACAGCTTATCTGT
Source organism: Uropsilus gracilis (assembly GCA_004024945.1). Classification (NCBI taxonomy): domain Eukaryota; kingdom Metazoa; phylum Chordata; class Mammalia; order Eulipotyphla; family Talpidae; genus Uropsilus; species Uropsilus gracilis. Next base: position 24,100 of record PVHY01000830.1, read on the forward strand.
GTCCTAACCTGGTCAACCCAAGGAGACTTTTTCTAAAGTACAAAACTGAGACCTTGACAGCCGATTGTCATTTGGGTCTGATGGACTTTAAAATAAATTCAAAGTCAATGCCTTTTGAGTCCTGGGATAATCTGGGCTATTTCTAATTTTAGTTGAGCACAATCTGCCCCCTACTGATCATTCTGGATAATTTCAACCTCAATGGATATTTCTTGTGAAGCGATTGCCTTTGTCTTTGAGGATATTGCTACACACAAACACACACACAGGAACAGAAGCCTGGTAACCTCTGCAGAAGATTGTTCTGTTGCATGTATTTAAAATGTCTTTGAATTGACCCTTCTTGCAATGAAAGCTGTACAAATTAGTATGACTGGACCAAAAGTAATTTAAACAGACTCCAGAAAGTAGTTATATGAAGCACTCCAACTCTAACTTCAGACTGTGATTTGATGACTTATGGTGGTGGAGAATACTGGAAAACCCAAAGTTCAATGAGATAAAAATACATGTATAGTTAAGAAAGATTAATTGATATCATTTTAAAGCAGAGTGTATTTAGAGAGTGCTTTTGATGAGGAGAGAAAAGGGAAGTACAAATGACTCCAGAAACTTAGGTGTTAAGTTCTATACATGGCCAGGCCCACTGAAGAAGAGTTGGTGGCACTATCTTCCTCTTTTCTATTGTGCAAATATAATTTTATTGCCTCTCTCTAGTAATAAAATCAATTCAAGATTCAAGAGTCAATAATTTCTGTTAGATGAGACTAAGAGATCTGGATCTTGAAATAGTACCATAAATGTTACACAGAAGAAAGATTTTATAGAAATAATACAACAATTTTTATTTCATTTATGTAGTTTCCCAGAAACTATAAAATAATGGTACATATCACAGTAGGGAAAGTAGCTACTGTGCCTGGATAGACAGCTCTTGTTTTAAATGCTGGTGAAGAAACTCTTTGTTTTTCAAATTGTCTTGGGGTTGTAGTTGTCATTAGTGATGAGAATTTTGTTAGAGGTACTTATCAAAATCTTTCTTTATAGCTTATCAGAATTTTGAGGTTCATATATAGTGGGTTACTTCAGAATATCTGTGTGAAATTAATCTCTCACGCATGCCTGACCTGAAGAAAATGCTAGGATGTCAGCCAGTGCATTGCTCAGTTGCTACATCTCAGGGAGTATTAACTGAGTTACCTGCACATGTTTGTTAATTGACTTTAGGATAAGGACCGTTGAATATTGCTGCAAGAGACTGATATTTTAAATTTGCAGGTCTTATAGTCTTTACTGCAACTCTGCCACAATAGCAAGATCACCAAAGACATTATTAAACAAATGGATGTGGCAGTGTTACAATAAAACTTTATTTACAAACAAATGAAGGATAAGATTTAGCTGAAAGCCATGGTTTGTTTTTTTTCTTCTCTAACATAGAATAACCTGCATGTCCATATTTGGTGAACAGGAAGTTTACTGAGACTTGAGAATGACTAGAAGAAAAATAAATCACATCAGTGGTTATTATCAAGACATTTTCAGAGTAGCAATAGTAACTTCGAATCATTAACCATTTTCTCATGTTTATTGTTTTTAGAATGAGGTTTGTATGTGACAGTTATCTTCCTCAAGAAACTAAATCTGCATGCATTTAGTACAAGGGATGAGATGGGAGGAGTTGGGGAGTCTAGTTGGTTTAAAAAAAAAAGTGTTGAAATGAATTTGACTCTACATTTAGTGTAAATGAAGTTTTATTAATGGGTTGAATTTCAGATAAAGGATAATTGAATCATCCCAGTAGCCAGAAGCTACTCTGCCTTGTGATTAAACAAACATTTCCCAAATAAATCATATTTTTTCTTCCCTTTCCAAATTTTCCTATAAATATTACCCTAGAGTACATAGGCTGTATATGAAAATGAATGTGAATTCTGGTTACACATTTTAAGAGCTTTACTATTGGAAATATCTTTCTTTAAATGACATGTCTTACTGAATTGCTTTATCGTGAGCCAAAATTCCAGAGCAGTTAAGAACATAATAGTGCAATAAATTGTTGGATATTGCAGATACCCAAAGGTTGACATTTACATATATTAAGTGAATGTTTTTATATCGTGTGCTGGTGAGAGAAAGATAAAATTTTTCTCAAGTTACCTAGTGGGACAAATCAGATTCAACTCATTTCTAGAAGTCGTCCTGAATCTATTTTCATTTCAGTCATTCTCTCAGTGTTTTAGTCTCCTGTTTCTTTTTTTTTAAAGAGATTTAAAAATGCATGTTCTTGCACCATTAGTCAGCATTTTAGCTAACTGTCACTGAAAGTTGAGAAGCTACTTAATACTATTCCTTCAGTGGGAAATGTCTTTAACTGTGCGTATTCTTGGCATATGTAAATCTTGTCTCCTCCTCCGTCTGTGTGTACCTGCTGGAAAGGAGATGGAACCGAGTCCCCACTCTGCCCCGTGTATTGCCAAGTTACACCTGAGCAGTCGTACTGCTCCTCAGTTTACTGAATTGTACTCCCATGTTGCAAAATCTCAAATGAAGATAAAAGACTTTGTTATTATTATTGCTGTTTAAAAAACTTGTTACTCTATGAAAAGTAATAAAAATTTCTATGTATGTTGAAGGGTCCTATAAGGCAACTATTTTAAACTGATCAGCTTATAATGGTGTGAAGCGAATGTTATGCAGCAAAAGTGAATGAATACTGAAAAATGATAAAACTAATGAAAAATAAAACAAATAGAAAAGAGAGATTTTTATTATTGTTCCAGTTGCTATACAATGTAATAAACTTGAAGTTATGCGAATGTCTTTTGATACTGACAGTTTGAAAATCTGTTCGATGGATAACCTGGTTATCATTACCTAATTTCTGATTTCTGTTCAGACGAGCTATTTTGTGTGTTTATTGATATAATTTCTTGTGCTTGCTTCGGCAGCACATATACTAAAATTGTTTATTGATATAATTTCTTGACTTGTTATTCAGTTACATTCAAGACCGTGTTTACATGTCTTTTGCTTCTGAGTAGTCTTTCCTATACTTGGACTTCAGAAGCTTCTCGTACTGCTCACTAGTTGTGCACAGCTATCTCTCAGTCTTTATTCCTTTTTTGAGAAGGTTCACTTCTGTCTTTCTTAATTTGTTGCAAAGATTGCTACCCAAAGAAACTGCATAAAAGTATTAATACTTTATCCAGCAAATGAGAATTTAGAGATTATGTTTCTTATTTGTGGGGTTTTTTTAATAGAAATTATTTGATTTTGCTTTCATAAAAACATGTCCATATAATGAATTTCTGGTGACTCCAAAGAAAGTATAATTTTGAAGACTGTAATCTCATCACTGCAAAGGGAACCCCATCATACAACATTTCAGACTCACATCTTAATGAGAGCTTGATCTTTTGGCCTTTGGTGCTAATAGTTTCTTATACATAAAATTCCCTGAAGAGCTAAATTCAGCACGCTGATTCTCATTCTAACCATTGGGTATGGAACTGAAATAGCTGGAATTTTACCTGCACTCAGGAGTTTCTGACATGGTGATTATACAAAATAGACTAGGAGACTGTTCTAGTTTGTCTAAATGCCATTTAGAAATGTAATAAGGACAAAACAGCTCCATATTGCCAGTTTCTGGTTTTAAAATGGATGGCTCTCCCTTGAATTCTTCATTTCAAGCATATCGTAATTGAGTTTGAGTCAAGACCACATCTGATTTTTTTTCCCATCTCTGATAATTAATATAAAGAGTAGACACTGGAATCAGTAACTGAGGGTAAATATTAGACAAAGCCCTTGAATAGGTCCAGAAGCACAGTAGCAGACTATAAAGGGATGGTAGGTAACCAGGCCAATCTGACTTAAGTAAGGGCTTTGAGATCAGTCTTCAATCTAATGGACAACAAGAAATCATGATCTTCCCACCTCATTGCTGCTACCAAAAATGTATGGAAATATCCTCAAACATAATGGCTATGATTTCTGCAGCCATGTCTGAGTCTACATACATAGTAGTCTCTCACTTCAGTAACAAACATGAGGATGGGAGTTTCCCATCATGCAATGATTGAGTCCAAATGAACAATGTGTTTAAAAACTTTGAGTAGGCACAAGATTTAGTGCCTACACAAAGAAATGTGTCACGGTGAGGGATATGAGTAACATAAAATAGTGATTACATGGCTTTTATTAAAGATATTTCATTGTGTATGATGCTTTTTAAAGCAGGAATGTAGAAGACAAAATCCATTATTCATGCTTTTTTTTCATATTATGCAGATATGAATGTATAATGAAAATTAGTCTTCTGCCATAGGCATAACTGAGTCCCTTAATAATAAATGTTTTCTAGAAGAAGGGAATTTATATGCAAAAAAAAATCTTCACCAAGCAAACTGTCTGAAAAACAAGGCTCTTGTTTTTAGGGGAGACTTACTGTATCAATATGGGCTTTGTGTTGTTTAATAGGTAAGAACTAGGAAATATAATTTTAAGATGATCCTATTCCTCCATAAGTGTTTTGATCAATTTATGTTTATTCATTCAAAAATTAAGCAGAAAATCTTTCATTCTCTTTTAATGTGAATCAAGAGCAGTCATTCAGCAAGGGGAAATATGCAAAATATTGTTCTGTTAGATACTCATGTGGTTAAACTTTTTAAATTTGTGTATTAAGGTGAATTTAAATTCACTGAACTCTTGGATTAAACACTGCATGTTTTCATTTAATTATGTTTAGGAAACAGCTAAGAATATCATTTGATAGCTTAGCTCCATTTTAATTGACCTATTGTTTTGAATAGCTATTGTCTGTAAAACATGGTACTCCAGGTAATGGAACCTAATAAATTTCTGAAAACAGCCAGTAGAGAAGAGTTTTTAATCTTCCAGTGGGAAACATCAAAACAATTTTTATTGTATACCTTGAGAATTTTGGTGTTGTCCAACTTTAATGATTTAAGAAAGCTCTAGATACTACAAAAAAAAAAGAGAAAAATTCAGCAGCAGGAAAAACTGGTATGTGGAATCTCCACACAATCACATAAATTCTGAGCAGAATTTATTAATGTTGGATAGGAAATTTCACTCCAGCAGAAGAGGAACTGTATTTTTTAAGTAACAGAACTTCCACATCCCAACAAACCATGTCCAGATAACAAAGACTCAAATTAGTATCAGAGGAAGATATTCTTTTCACATGGACTGAGAAGTAACTTCTTGAAGTTCATCAAAATGAGGATAACCAATCCGGAGTTTATCTGTGTAGGAGCCATCAGAACACTCAACATTTCAGTTTCTTTGTCTCAGCATCCCAATAGACATATTACCAGGAAGGATGATAGACATTGAGGTGCAAGTTTCAAGAGAGCTATACAATAATCCAAAATTGTCACCATCTTGATACTCACCTGGTAGCTTATTAGACCCTCTACTGCCCGCCACCCCTCCAACCCCATCACATATCTGAGACTTTAAAGTACTCTTTTGCTCTGCCCTTCATCTCTTGTTCCCCCAAAGATACCACACTCTGGTCAAAATTACAACCTGTATTTTCAGAATATTTAACCACTGATAGTCCTGAACATAGTCCGGATGGAACTGCTTTGTTACCCGAATATTTTGTTATATTACAAACCCAAGCTGCGCTCTTCTTTGTTTGAAATCCTGTAGAAATTTCTCCATAGCTTCAAATTCCTTGACTTAAGTACAAAACACCCTGGATGCTCTCTCCTTAGTCTGGTGTTTATCATAGTCTCCATTTACTGTCCTTGTGTGTTTCTCCCCCACTACCTGAGAGTAGGAATTATTTCTTACTCATTTTTGGTATCTCCAGTCTTATCCCATGCCAAGCCTCAGTAGGTATATATTTAATGACTGGATTGAGGATGGAAGTGCTCTGATTGCTAAACCCTGACACAGCTGTGTTTTTCCTTTCCCCAAGGACTTTGGCGTTATGTTCCTGCATCATGTTGTAGCTATTTTTCTGATCACCTTTTCATATGTCAATAATATGGCCCGATCAGGGACTCTGATCCTCTGTCTTCATGATTCAGCTGATGCCCTGCTAGAGGTAAGAGGGTTGTTTTTTTTCCACCTCTAACAATATGAAATTCAGAATTCAGCAATCTCCAAGTCACTATTCTATGTTATGCTAGCTGGTGCTGGGAGCAGATGGTGTATGATTGCTTTTAAAGAGTGGGTTTTTTGTAGGTTAAATTGATAAAAAAAATAAGACTTTTAATGGGAGTTGTACATCCTAGTGAGATTGATCAATAGTCATAGTTTTTGTTGGCAATATATGTCTCATCTGTGTATTTTTACAGTGAAGAGTGTATATGAATTGCAAATCACATGTGTTTTTCTATGCATGTAAGTATAAAAAAATATCTTTTTGTTCACTCAACCTTCTAAAGTGTTACTATTTAGAATAATTTAAAAAAGAAAGATAATGATTCAATCATATTTTCAAAATAATGGGAAATTTTAATGTGATATTGACTTTAACACCTGTGAAAAGACTCTCAATATATATTAAATTAAAATTTACTCTATACTAAGAAATTTATATAATTGGTCAAAATTGACTTGGTGATAATATAAGTTCATTGTAGATATAGATTTTTAAATGTTCATTCTGATTTTTGTACTCTGTTTGACCCAGTTCCATTCCATTGAGTCATGGTAATTCCATGTTTTAAAATTGAATCAATAAAGATATTATTCAAGACTTGAAATATATTTAACACTTCACTTAAAATATTTAATATTAAGAAATAGACACATAAGCTACATATAACAGGAGTTGGTTGGGTGCTCTGATTTTTTAAGTGACTCAACTGATAGAAGAGCAGTCCCCTGAAAGTTAGTTACCATTTGGTTGAATGCTAAATATACTTAGAAGTAGATTTATGTAACGATCTGAAGTTTTGAAATCAATTAAAAACAATTTCTGGCTCTAATATTTGAGGGAAGGGCTAGCGTGATGTTTTGTAGAGCCAAGATGGTAGTTGCACTGATGTCTACCACTTTTACCAGAGGTGGGGGAGTGGGGGGGATAATCTGGAAATTCCAATCATGTGTATTTAAAGCAAATGTTCTTTATCTCGTAAATTCTCTTTGACATTATAAAATAATGCTTGAGAGTGTCGAAATTATGAGGTAATTTGAGGTAAACTGTCAACTCTTTAAAGTGAAACCTACAGGCCAGACATTTCAGAAAAATGATTTTATGCTTTTTTGAGGACTGGTGAACAAAGTATAAAGGAAAAATTACATTTTTTTCAGGAGCTGGATGGAAATTTTTTTTCTCTTTTGTAATATATTTAGTGATGTTACACCCAAAGTATTCATGAAATTAAAAGTCATAATCCAATCTTCCTAAATAATAGATATTTCCCCTTAGGAGTTCTTTTCTCCTATAGCTTTGTGTTTTACTTAAAGCTATTAAATTATAACTTTTGTGGATAATGTCAACAGTCCTTCTAAGTTTGACTCAGCTAATTTATCTTTCCAAGATGTAGAAAATACTGTTATGAATTCAGAAGACATGTCCAAATTATAACCGTGTATGTGGGTGCGGTGAATTTTATGTAAAGATGTAAAAAGGTGATATAGCAAAAATTGTTTTTAGCACCTCTGTTCTTACTTGGAGTCATTTGTGAAAACATAGCTCATAAGGAAATGGATATGGTGTCTTCCTTAAACTAATTTATGACATAAAAGTGGTCATTTAAATCACCACCATAAATTATTAGATTCCTTCTTGCTGATGCTTTGAACATCAGTTCAAACATTTTAACTAATGTTCAAAGCATCCAGAAAATGATTCATTAATGTAACTTCAAAAATATACCTAAATGGTTTCTTTGAAATAACATGATCTTGACACATTCTTCATTTCCAAATTTATGAAAATAATCCAAGAAACTGTCTCAGAGTTCTTCTTATGCTTGTTTATTTAAAACCTATTAAGTCTAAGTAGAAAAGAGTAAAAATGCAGAAAGCCTTCATATTTTTGATGTAATGTTTGTGGCCTCAGTGTTTAAAACTGACAGAAAGGAATAACGAATTATCTAGCACTTTCTATTTTGACCTGTGTCAAATTTCTGTTTTGGTGTCTTTAGGGGGCTAATATCATCTATAATGTAAGAATTTCTTATTTTTCTGTTTTCCTGAAATCAACCATATAATTAAAATTTTCAGGTTGTTGAATTTTTATTAAATCTGTGCCAGTCAATAGTTCCACTGATGGCTAATGCTGCATTTCACTCTACTTATGGGTAATTTTTAAATACTGATGCATGATGCATGACGTGGCAAAGTAGCAGGCAATTTTACGCATCTGGTAAGTTGTATCTTATAGAAGACTCATGCATATTGAAAGGAGCTTTTCATTTATTAGTGTAACTAAATTAATATGTCACATTCCTTCATAGGCAGCCAAAATGGCAAATTACGCCAAGTTTCAGAAAATGTGTGATCTCCTGTTTGTTATGTTTGCCATGGTTTTTATCACCACACGACTGGGTATATTTCCGCTCTGGTGAGTATGCCATCCAGCCACCCCTGCCAGACAGACTTTCTGCACCATCTCCTTTTTGAATTTCACTTTAAGTACTTAATAAGGAGTTTAAAGAAAGCAAGGAAGGCAGGGAAGGAAACGGCTTGATTTCTTCTTCCAGAAGAGAGTTGTACTCTTTATACTGCTAATGTAGGTTCCAAAGTTGATTTAGAGTATGACTCATGGATCTTGCCCATGGAGTTGGCTAAGAAAGAAATACAGTGTTGGCAGCCAGTTCTCTATCGGTGAGTCTCCTGTATCAGGACTCTCAAAGGGTTGCACCTGGATGCCATCAGCAGCCACATCACCTAGGAGCTTGTAAGAAAAACTGCTTACAGTTTTTCTGTACAGATCCACCGTATAACATGGTCTAGAGATGGGGCTGCAGTCTCTGTTGTATTAAGCCTTCCTGGTAATACTACACATTAACATTTGAGAGCTGGTTTTCCTTTATAATTTTCCATATATTGGTTGTATTTACAGCTTATGTAGATAAAGGGTATAACTAATTCAAAACCAACCTCTAAAATTCTCTTTGGCCCTTTAGTAATATTTATTTTGTTGAACTAAGAAAAATATTGAGCAGATGTTAATGGAATTTGACAATTCTTTCTATAGAAAATAGGTCCACTGCCATTAATCTTTTTCTGGAAGGCTATTACTTAAGAAAGGGGAAAAATCTCTCCATGTCACTTAAATCTACTATTGGTGAGAGATTTTTTTTCCATCTTAAGAAATTGATTGGAATGGGAAATGAAAGCAGTAGAAATTGGTAAATCTGAAAAATGAAGGAATATACTAATGCCTTGCTTTTCAGCTCCCAAATAAAATAAAACTAATAAAGTTGGTATTTTAAAGTGTGTAATATCTGTCACCTAGGTTCTGAAAATGAGTGAACATACATACAAACAGACCAACATACATACATACAGCATCTCTCAAGGCTTGAAACAAGCTCTTTTGGACACTTACTGTGAACAAATTACCTCCAAGCAGAAGTTGTGTGTGTTGGTAACACACATTTATAAAACCTTGCTGTAGTTTATATGATTGTAGGTAGGAGACATTGAAATAATTTTGAATATTATGTGTCTGTAAATTATTGCAGAATTGGAGCTCTTTCAAGATTATCAGAACCTAGCGGTAAGAATTTATATAGAATAAATTCAAGCAAAATCCAGGAAAGATTTCTCAGAAGACTAATAGAAAGGTTTTACTGTTTAGGATTTCTGAGAACCTGAATTTTAAAGAAATAATCATTAGTCTCAAGTTCTTTTATTTACTTCATTCCCTTTAAGGGTAGAATTGAAAGAGATGCATCTTTTTTTCTCCTCTCTAGCTAATGTGTGAAGGCTCTTCAGGCTTACATAGCAATGAGTTACCCAGGACATAGACCTCAGAATTCAGGAATTATGTAGTGCTCCTCGTAAGATAACTAGTGGAAATTCCTGGGATGATAAACGCCAGCTGCTACTTAGAAAAATCCTTGTAACTAAACAAAACAGCAGCTTGCATTGTTAGAGTTGGTAAGGCTTTGGCTACCAGCCCTTTAATGTAGCCAAGTTTAAACATCTTGTAGAGAGAAATATTTTATTGTATTGTAACACAAGAAATAATTTGTGAACCTCCTGCCATTGTGATTGCACATATAGTAAACAAAACCCTCTTCAGTTATATCTGTAAGTTAGTTTTATTAGTGCTGAGATAGCTTCTTTTTTTGTTTGCTCTGTTTCAGTTACTGCAGTATAATGGAAATTGGTAACATTATAAGTTGGGTTTTATGGTGACAATAATAAATAGTGCTTTCACTATTTACCTTATGACATGAAATTATTCAAATATTCTGTTTAGATTAGGGAAGCCTCTAATTGGAGGGCATCTTAGGAAATTATGGCTCCAGAGTCCTCTCCCAACCCTTCTTCACAGAACAGAATTCTCCTGTAAATTTCCCTGATCAGAAGTTTTGCTTTAGAAGTTGAGGAAGAAATAATTTCCTATATGTAGCAGAATCCTGGATCCTTATAAATTCTAGAATTCTTAATCTGGTTTAGAACCCCTTGAAACTGTGTATAAATGTGTATATGTATTTTTATTCCTCTGAGAGAGCATCCATGGCCTTAACAGATTCCAAAAAGAGATCTGACTCCCACCCCTCCCGCAAAATATTACCTTCTGGAAAGGAGACTAAGCATACTTTACCACTGTTGATTGAAAACTCTTGATTTCTAATAATTATCTATAGTTCTTTTCTCAGAAGACATCCTTAATTCCTTCAATTATTCCTGCATGTTTTTCTCCTTTGTTTCTCAGAATCCTTCATGTCACAATGTTCCAAATGTGAACTAGCTGGTACAAAATATAGGAGAACTAAAAATAAGGTTTATTTAGACCTGAATTTTTTCCTTCTTACCCCTGCATTTTTTATCTCATCCTGCCACTGTATTAGCTTTTTAAATAGACAATGCTGGTGGGGAAATGATAAACCTCTCAGCTGTTACCGGACTAGATCTCCCTCCTTCCAAGTTTAATTCATTTTTGTGTATTTTTATTGTTAGTTCTGATTTGTACTTATACCAATTACTTTTACCTACTTTATTCTCTTCAATTTCATCATGCTTTTTAGATATCTTAGTCTAATCAGGGTCTTCTGAACTACATTTAAATTATTCCTCTCCCTCCAACTTTATGTTTCTTGTAAATATGCCTTTCATGCTTCCCCCAACTCACTGAATTAAAAGGTTCTCCCAGAGCCGGATACAGTAGTGCATGCCTGTAATCCCAGCACTGGGAAGCTGAGACCAGGGATTGCTTGAGTCCCTGTGTTTGAGACTACCCTGGGCAACATAGCAAGACCTAGTCTGTAAAAAAAAAAAAAGCCAGGCCGGGCATGGTGGCGTATGCCTGTAATCCCAGCAACCTGGGAGGTTGAGGTTAGGGAATCACTGGAGTCCATGGGTTCAGGAATACCACGGGCAATAAAGCAAGACCTACTCTCAAAAAAATTTTTTTTCACCCAGAGGACATCCTAATCCACAACTAAAGAATCTATTTAGGTTGACCTTAACTTATAATTTCCCTACTTGTTGCTGTCTTATAGCTATTCTGGCATTATGCCTGCTATTTCTATATATACATTTTTAAGGTGAAATAAAAGATTTTTTCAAAGGTCTTATGAAAATCATGTTTAAGACATGCTCTCAGCATGTGTCGAGGCAGGGTGAGAAAAAGAATGTGAAGTCTGTCTGGGTTGGCCTTTGTTGGTTCCTGGCTCCTCCTGTCTAGGTAATCATCCCCATCTGCTTGACATTTCTCTTCCACCGTGACCTTACCAGCCTAAACTTTCTAGTCTTTGCCGTCATTTGACTTTCACCTTTCAATGTGCTCCCATTTTAAAAATTTATCAAGTGAGTGTGGATGAGGTACTTACTATGTAACTACTATACTATACTGTACTTAATGACTATGTAACTACTAGACTGAGATGGAGGCCACAGTTCAATTAGATATGGAATCTCCATGGACACTTGCATTTGAATCTCTACAGGTGCCTTCACATTTCAGGTTTGTAATTTTCAGGGGACACTATTGGAGACAAATAATATAAATGGATGAGCAATATTCAATAGTTGAGTTGAGTGTAGCATGGAACTCTGTCAGTTAAATAAAGTGTTATACTAGGGTTTATGTGTGTGGAATAGTCACAGGAGCAGCAGGGGAGGTGCTGAAAGTAGACTGGGCTGCAGTTCCAGCATGTGCTTCTTAGATCTTTCTTTCTCCTTCAAAGACTTGTACTTCAGCTGCAGGAACCAATTAAATATTCCCTGTGCCCTCTACTTCTTTTACTTTTGCAGCCCATTTACTTTGCAATCATCAGCAATACCTCTCAGGTTTCTCCTAATGGTAGTAGTTTCCCCATGTCAGCTATCAGGATGTAATTTGTGAGTTTTGTAGCACTGCCCTGCCAGACTTCTCTTTTGGTCACATCAGATCCTTCTAGAGCAGTATTGTCCAGTAGAAAGGTAATGCAGGCTTCGTAATAATTGAACATTTCCTAGTTGCCACCTTAAAAAAATGAAAAGAAGCAGATGACATTCATTTAAATTACATGTTTTATTTAACTCTGATAGCCAATTTATATCTTTAATCAATACTAAGAACTATTGATACTGCATTTTTATTGCACATTATTCTTTACCCATTTTAATTTTTTTTCAGTGTAGGAAAGTTTCCTTATATGCAATCACAGATCTGATGACCAGTACTTTATCATACACATATAATGTTCAAATATTTTCTCCCAATTAAGGGATTTTTTTTCTCCCAGTTTATAGATGGTGCTCTTTGAGGTATGAATGACTTTAATCTGAAGAAAGTCAAATTTATCTGTTTTTCCTTTTTTCATTTGTGTTTTGGTGTCATCTCTAACCAACTAAAGTTGTGAAGATTACTCCTAGAGTTTTAAATAGTTTTTGCCCTTATATGGAGGTCTATATAATTGGATCCATCCTCACATAATTTTATATATATTTTTGTTACGTGTTTCATTGTGTATTTTATGTGGTGGGTGACATGGATTCAATTTCATACTTAGGGCTGAGGCTATCCTGTGGTCTCCATACCATGTTGTGACAGTTGTCTTCACAATGATCACTTCATCACTTAAGTCCAGTGGGACCAGCACTTTGTCGCATTCCCCATTTACTATTTTTTTTCACACCCCCCCACCTACTACCTTTTTTTATTGACTATTACTTCTTGTAATTATATTGCCTTTATTCCTGGCCTGCTTCCTGGATTGATTAATCCTCTCTGTCTGGGAACCCTTTATCTTGTCTATAGATCAGGAAATAGAGGTGCTATCCAATAACATGGTGATTATTTCTGCCCAGAGAATATCTTGGGTGCCCCCAACAGCTCTCTGAGCAGCTCTCTCCACAGGGTTCTTTCCTGAGACATCAGTATCCACTGCAGTTTCCCTGCACAGACTGCCTCTGTCAATTCCTGGCCTTCCTTCTCCCAGGACCTGACTTCATGCAGAAAGTGTAGCTTTTACATCCACTGTGTCCTGACCTTGACCCCCATTAAACAACCAGTTTATTTTAAAGGGAAAATAATGAAGTGAGCAGCTTCTTTTGGTTATCGTGCCACTATCCACAATCCCCCAATAGCATCTTTTTCCTTGCCTTTTGTTGTTGCTAGTCCAGGGTTGAGAGATATGAAGAATTTGAGTGGAGAAGAGATTTCACTGTCTAATAATTCAGCTGCTCTGTAGATGATTTCAGTAGAAGGAAAACCTGTGCCACTAAAGGCAGTCCCATATGATCCTAAGATGAGAAATTATCAGAAAGTCCATCTCAAGGTTATCACCAACTTGCTATCCAGTATATTCTGCTTTTTCATCCCCATTACAACTCTGGAGCTGCAGACAATGTCTGCTTCCGATTTTGTTCTATAGCCAACAAATATTTGAAAATCAAACAAAAACTCTGGCATCCCTCTTACCTTTTATCTTTATCAAACAGTACAGATTACTTCAGTGACCTTTTCTGCCTTCCATGCTGGTCTTCTTTGAGTCTGGGCCTGACTTTTCAAATTATCTGTGACTATTTCATCACTTCTGCAAAATGTAGGTCTTTTTATTATTTGTGTTAGTAATAGATTCCTATTTTGAATGCATGCCTATGATTATATCACATAATGGTTCTGAAGTAATTTTGTTAATAGTGTTATGGGTTTCCTGCAATTATATGATAGTAATCTTTGTAGTAGTATTGTATTCTCATGTGTTACTAATATGTGAAACTCTGGGACTGCAACTTAATAGACAACTCTTCTGAAAGTAAAGATAATTGGCTCAGTTTCCTATTTTCATAACAGCAGTCCTCTGCCACAATTATATAACTGTTTGCTAGAACCCTGAATGAATAAGCTGAGTTTATGCTATCAATGGCTTCACTGCTTTGCTACCTTATCAATATAATAGAATATATAGCAGACATTCAGGATATAAATTACAGAAACTATTTTGAATATACTCATATAATTTGATTAGTTTCTTATCAAATGAATATTCTCTTAGTCTCTTTTCAAAGCAAGTGGGTTAAGATAAGTTTTCCTGTTGTTAAAGTTAACAATAAGATTTCCTATTAATACCTCCTCCAAATACATGGTTATCTATTTCATAATATTGTTACCTACAGTCAGGGCCAAATTTTAGCCAAGTCTTTATTATATACTTTGGAAAATTTGGGGTCATACTCAGTATTCAAAAATTCCAATGTCGGTGCTGCATTACTGTTACCAGTCACACAAGTAATCATGGGTGCACCAAATACACAATTCATGTTAAGTTGGTCACCATTTAAAAAAAAAGTGGTAGAAACACAAATAGTTTACCTTGCATTTAAATGTTTAGAAAATTGCATCTTGTTACTTCCCTTCAACTCAAAAGTCTGTATGTTTTAGCTTTTACACCGCTTTGAGCAGTCAATGATTTGATCCTTTCTTTAGAGTAAGCCCATCCAATGTTGTAAGCTATTACTGCTTTTATTGATCTGTCTCTCTTTCCTAAATGCCATTTGTGTAGAATCCCTGAAGTTCCTAGCAACTTCCCGTATTTTATTAGGCTGTGGTTTCAGTTGGCAAAGAGTAGATTATGCTCAAACATATTATAGCATCTATCACAATGTCTGATTCACAATGACAGTTTATTAAATATGTGCTGAGTGAATTAGGTAATCTTTCATACTAAGTAATCTTACATCTGTATTCTTAGTTGACCTCCCTAATTCATTATGAGGTAGTGAGGTGGAAGTAGGTGTGGTTTATCACTTATTATACAAAAATATTATTCATTTAGTCAGTGATTTATTGAGTTTCTCTGTACTCTGGTCTCCAGACATCAATTAAAATCAGCAGATACTAAGTTCTTATTTTTTGTACAACACAGTACAATCAGCCTGATTGAGATCAGGCTATCACACTGGTGATAAGATACCATTTTGATTGTTGTTACATTTAAAAAGAGGCATTTTCAAATTATTTGTACCTATAATTCTGCCCCAATCAAAAAAACCATATTATAAGCAGTTTCATCTCTCAGGGAAGAAGCAGGGTAGGAGGGTGTAGTTCTGCTTGCTTTGAGTTATGTTCTCCCCTTCACTGTGTATGTGAAGACCAGGTTATGATTTCTCTGCACCTGTGTCCTCAGAAAAATAAGGATAATAGTAATTACTTCCCTACCTGACCAGGAAAGGTTAAGGATCAAATGAAATATTCTTTGTAGCAATGCTCTATAACTGTAAAACAATTTATAAATAGTAAGCATTTTTTAAAAAGTGTTATTACTATTAAGGGTAAAAATTCCCATTATGGCCGAGTGGTCAGAAATTTTTAATTATATTTTATAACTTCCAACCTAGATAAGGGACCCTAACCTTAGATACTTTTGAAATAAAAATTTTAAGTGTTCTCCCCAGTCATCCTAAGACTCAAACCATCTTGTTTTAGTCACTTCTGTTCTTGGTGCTCAGTAACCATGTAACATTGATTGTCTCTCAAATTACCTTATTCCTCCAAATCCAAAGTAATCCTATCTATCCTGAAACTCGAGAAGTAGCCACTATATTCACAGAATCCTGTAGAATTTCACAAAATGCAAATGTATGTCACAAAGCACAAGTTCACCAGTGATTGATTATCCAGCCCAAAATAGAACTACCATGATTGCCAGAACCTTCTTCTCACCTAATGATGACTTTCACAGTCCCTATCACGTCCTACCAAGTGCCAGCTGCAGTGGTAGAACCAAGTATTACCTCCAGTGATCTGCAGCTATGTAGACAGCGCATGACTGCTCAGAATGTGACTTTCTGCTTATCTCTTAGGGTTTTTATGTGCTGATTTGTACTCTCTGAAGGTCTCTGCAATTAAAACAAAAAAAGAAAAATTAGAGAGGAGGCTGGCTCATTCTTTTGCCATTTTCCATAATAAGATTTGAAATCCATCCAGATGCATGTGAGAATATCATCTTCCCTGATTTATTTTTCAAAACATTTTACCAAAGCACTGTGGCTTTTTTGAATATCTAAGATTTGTCTCAGAGTCCATAAATTTGGAGAAGCTGGGTTTGTTTTCCCTCTACAGTCTCAACATATTCTGTGAAGTTTTCCTTGGTGCTGTTCTATGTCAAATATATTTGAAAGATAAAGTATAAAACATGAATTCCTTGGGCTGTTAAATATTTTGGTATTTTTAAAGTAATAGCTACATGTTCTAATATCAGTTAATACCTTCATAAAGTGGGGTGGAGTTGAATGGAAATAATATATATTGAGATGTTCTGGCTCTTTTTATAGGACTGTAACAATTTTGATATAATTTCAAGTTTGAAGAATTAGTCCAGGAGTTAATCAAATATCATCTATAGAATAAACAAGCCTATTACCCATTTTAATAAATGAAGTTTTATTAGAACACAACCTTGCTCATCTGTTACATTCACTGCCTTCTGCTACAGTGCTATAGTCAAATACTTACAGTAGAAATTATGTGTTCTACAAACCCTGAAATATTTACTGTTTAGTCCTTTAAAGAAAAAAAGTCTACCAACTCCAGGCTATGCCATTATGAGTTATTTTGTTGAATAAAAATAAAGCATATGGTGATATATTAGATGTAGTCAACCTTTGGGTATTGTCTACCTTAGGCAAAAAACACATTCTTTTATATGTGGGGGTAGAGGGACAGAATATGCTCGCTATTAAGTGAAATGCTTTTTCCTTTTGTGACTAAAACAATAAAAAAGACAATATCCTACTAATGCAATTGGTACAATTAATGTCCTAACTATTCCTGCCCTCTCTTCCAGTCACTGCAGAGAAT
Organism: Uropsilus gracilis; assembly: GCA_004024945.1. Lineage (NCBI taxonomy): Eukaryota > Metazoa > Chordata > Mammalia > Eulipotyphla > Talpidae > Uropsilus > Uropsilus gracilis. The sequence continues at coordinate 41,561 of PVHY01000830.1, forward strand.
CTTTGCTGGGGAAAGTGAGGGAAAATTAAAGATTGTTTCCTCAAAGTATTATAACATCTGTGTACATACCATCTATGGAAAAAGATTTAGTCTGGCCATTTACCTGTTTTTAAAATATCTGAGCATTTTTGTAAAGTCAAATACCAGAGTCAGAGATTTGAAAATTGTGTATTTGACCAAAGGTGTCACTTCTCTGAGAGTGACACTCGTATACTGTAACAGACAAAGAACCAGCAGCATTTGTTTGCATTTGCTTACATTATTGTAAATGCAGTCCTATGCCAGGCTCATAGTCCTCTCCTTCAGCACTTACCCTCGCCTCCTGGACTGTGGCCCATGTGCTAAGTCCCTTCTCAGCAGTCCTGAGCTCAACCTTGGATTAGTTTGCCCCAGCCCATTGCCTGCTTCCCAGTCTGAACCCAGTACCGGAGCCATCTGTGAAGCCCTGCAGAAGCCTGCAGAATCCCAGTGTGCAAGGCTCTCTGGCTCTATCCCCAGAAGCCACTCTGCCTTTGACCTTGTGCCTCTGGCTGTCACCTCTGCAACAGCAGTATTGCCAAGGAGACAGAGGCACAGTATCCCTAGAGTCATCCTGGTCCTTGTAGGGACACATCTTACCTTGTGTTATTATTAATTTCTTATGTCTTTTGAACAAGTGAGCACACACTTTGCCATTTGCTCATAGATAAGGAACCACTTATTCTTATAGATCTGTTTAATGCACTGTAATGTGAGCCTACTGTGTGTCAGACACAATGTGGGTGTTGTGTACTTAGATATTGATTAGGTCATGAGCCCAGGGGTATTCAACACAAAAAAACCATTGTAAATATTTATTAAATGAACAAATGAAATTTTAGAATTTCCCATGGAAATTCTGAGACTTTGCAGCCCACACGCATTATTCCTGATGAAGATGACTGGGACTCTGTAGCTTTCACAGGCAGGGGCATTCCAATAAAATGATTCCACTAAATCATTTTGTTCAGACAAAGTTTTTAGGAACAGAATCATGCAGCTATTTAATAAATAGTCTGTCCAGAGCAGTAATGGAACAAAAGTCTATTTCAGAGCACTCAGTGCCAGAGACTTGGAAGTATAAGAGTTAAATCCATGTAAGGAAAATCATAAAACATAGAGTGAAAATGCAAATGGCACAGAGGCATCTGTTGACAAGTGTGGAGGTGGAGAGGATAGTAGGGTGTTGAGGATGTGTGGGGTCTGTAGCAGATTTAAGAGGCACAGAGAGACTTTTGTGCAGAGGACCCAGAGCAGCATAGAAAGAGAACAACTGTTCAAGAGGAGATAAAGGAAAAGAAATAGGGCATCTTTCCTCCTTCCTGGAATTGACCAAGAAAGTAAACAAGAGCAGAACACTACCCTGAAGTTGTTTGCCACTTTCAGTTCTGCCCAACCACCACCAGGAGTTTCTCATCCAGTTTACATCAGTGTCAGGTAAGGCACTCAACTTAACAAATCTTGCATGGGTTAGAGCAGCTTGCAACAACCCAATTTAACTCCTAAGTCCTTTTTTTAAATGAACAGCATGTAACCCATACCTAATTTTCACAGATAACTGTTGTGTTAGCTGCTTTGTATTCTGAACAATCCCAACCAGTGCCTTAAATAGACTTGTCAGAACATAAATATATAATTTGTTTGCTAATACACTGTATTATGACCTTTGAGTTACATATTTAGTAGCTATGATGAAATGTAGTAGGCTACCTTCATTGGAATATTTATTAAAACTTGTTCAAAAAATAATTCTGAAAACCTTCCATAGTTTAGTGGCTTGTATGAATGGCCACACTGAAGCAAGTCTAATGTTTCTAAATTCTGATAGATAAAGATGTATTTTAATTACTTAGCATTTAAGGTTATCTTTTTAATTCAAATGTAAATATACTAAAATGTATTTAATGAAGTGGAAGTCTGTTCACTATAATTTTACTGAGCAGTATTGTATGCTAATCAAATAGGGAAGCCATTGGGATTCTTTCCCAAAATCATCTTCAAGGAGCATCCTGGATCACCTGTGTTCTAACCTAGAAGCCTGCCCTCTCACTTACTATGCAGTCACAGGTGGTGGAACAGTTTAAGATTATGAATGAGCCAATAACCAGTAATGTATTTTCCATTTATAAATTTTGACCAAAAATAAATGAACAAAACAAAACAGAAAAATCCTGTGGTTATCATTAAATGGACATAGAGTATTGTCATTAATAAGATTTAAGTTCATCGAATTGTCCTTGTTCTCACACGAGGGACATATAAGGATATTTTATATCTCCTCTGCTACTGAAAGGGACAAATCATGATAAAGCAATGAGTACTTTAAGTCGGTATCAAAATACCATGTGAACACCTTCAGTTTGGTCAATTCAAGAGCTAATGTAAAGTGCTGAAGAAAATTTTCTTGGTGTCCAAATCCCTTAAATTACTTCCCATTCCCAGAATACTGCATTACATTAGAAGCACTCTTTGCAAAATCAGCACTTTATTTAAAAGGGTCAAGACACTTTCCTATACATTAAGTCTATGTTTTCCAGCAATAAGTCAGGTGTTTCACAAAATAGGTTAAAGCTGCCATGATGGAACTACCCAGAAAAAAGAGTTTGAATGTCTTTCTCAGCAATGAATTATTCATGGAGCTTAACCCCCTTTTCCCTTCTTCCTAGCCAAAGAATTGCATCTATTTCATTGTGTCACCTTTGCTCCGTTCAAAATGGAGCACAATGGACCATGGTAGTGGACCATGGGTGCTTTGATTGTGCAAGTGCTATCCTAGCATCACTGGGCAGTGTGGGGGGAGGGGTTCTATACTTCCAAACTACAAACAAGATAAGCAAATGTTGCCTTAATGTTACTTTTAAAAAAAAAGAAAAGAAAAAAATATCTTTTCAGATGTTTGAGTCCCCTGTTCTCAGTAAGCACGTGGCATTTCCTCAGGTGCCATTCTGGTGATACTGTTTGATAATCATGTATTTCCTTGTCACCTTTCTACACTTGAGAATGAAGAGAGCCTTGTTTCATTTCCTTTTGTCTGCCATGTACAATACCTAGTGCACTGTAAGTCTGCTTTATCTCACAGTAGTGCTCTGTGATCTAATCTAGATCTCAATTTGAATATACTTTCATAAAGATATTCCTTCCAGAAAGGTGGTTTGTTCTCTTATTTCAGTATAACAGGATGTCAGCACTTTTATTTTTCAAAAAAAAAGGAAAAACAAGGAAATATTCTGAATGCCAAAGTAATGTTTATGTAATTTTCTTTTCCCTTTGACCCTACATCATATTCTGATCTTCATAGCATTATTTGCCTACCCTATTTGCTGGAATAAGCTGTCTTCAGTGCTGTAGGAAAAAGGGAACTGAACTCAGAATGCTATACTGGATATACTTACTTGTAAATGTGTTCTTTTAAACTTGATTTCTAGCCATCCTTCAGGGTTTAGGGAGGTTTGTGAAAAGTTGCCTTATTCTGAAAATAACTGCATGCACATACAGGATCATTGCTTATTTTTAACTTTTGGCCTATTTTTTTCACAATAAAATAAATAAAATAAAGCAGTGCTCCATTTTGTGTATGATAGACATAGATATATTATAGTGCTCTAGCTCTGATACATGCTTTCATATATTTATCCTATACAAATATATCTTAATTGCTTTATATATAAATATATATAGATATAAATATATTTATCTTAAGTGAATATCTTTTGTATATTATATATATGCAAATACATGTAAAATATAATGAAACGTTTGCTTACTTACATATCCACATCAACTGAATATCATACCAGCAATTTCCATGAGTTGATGGGGCTTCCCTTTTTAAAAAATCAAAAATGGTGAGACTTGCTGGCTACTGCAAATAGAATGAAAGAAATAAAACTGATCTGGATATTACTCATAAATGACCTTAAATACTTTAAGATTTCAGATAGGGTAATCCCACTACATTTATATGAAAACTTATACACTCTTTAAAATTGTATTTTGATGGTGCCTTTTTAAACTACAAACAGATCTACAACATGCACATCATCATTTCTGATCTCCTCTGGACAGGCTTCCCTGGCTCAGTATCTTGAGAACCTTGAGAAAGAGCTAGTACATTTCTAAGCCACTTGAACAGATTCAGACGGTTTCCTCTTAGCAGAGAGAAGAGCGGTTAGTTTTCCGTGTTTAAATTAACACTCCTAGCCTGTTCAATGTAGTGGTAACCTGCTGCTCCTTATCATTTCTATGTCTGAGCATTTCTTGGCAGTAAAAAATAATGCACTTTTCTTTTGGAGAAAGAAGAAAAATGCTTGACTGTAAGGTATGTCAGTTACCAGAGTCATCGTTTAACCCAATAAATATCTTGTAGTAGAAAAGCAATATGCATGCATGTATGTATGTATGTATGTATGTATGTATGTATGTATGTGTGTATGTATGTATGTATGTATATATATATCTATGTGTGTATACAGTTTTTTTCCCTCTAAAGTATAAACAACTCAATTCCAGGGCAAAGGGAATAGTAAGTGGATTTATATTGAATTCTTCCAGTAATAACAAAAGCCTTGGATGCTTATAAGAAAAACTCAAAAGTAAACTGATGCATGGTGGTGGTGGAAAGGGATGGAAATCTTGCCCAAGAATATGTATTGAAACAAAAGTGATAGTCATCTTGTCTTGTGCCTAATGCCCTTTATCTTATGAAAGTTTCTCAGACCTTCTCTTTGAACTGTTTTAAAAAGTTTGCAATATATAGAAGAAATAAGGTGATCTTTAGATTGAATAGAATATTGAATAAAATCTTTTACAAAATTCTAGCTATCTCTGCTTCATTTTACAAATAGAAGGAAAGAGTCTTTGTAAGGTCATGAAGAGACCCTGGTTTTTTGAGAGATATGGGGGGGGGGCAGGCAAGCATCCAGTGGTCCAGTGTTCACTCCAGTTAGATGACCTTTCAAGCATCTTGATTCATTGATCAGTTTAAAGAGAGAAACTGATGATGTTGGTGATGGTGAAGGAACAGAAAAACAACTGAGCATGCAGGGTTCCCCTGCATGAACAGGCAGGTGGACTCTCTAAGAATGGCAGGTCATCCTCCTGAAACATGAGACCAACAAAAAAAAGGGGGGGGGGACAAAAGACTGAGGTGGAAGTGTCTGCATGTGATAAAAGTTATAACTGATTGACAGTTTCCTCTTAACAAGAAGACCTCAGCCCTACCTGACAAGATGTAGGAATTGCTTTGGGATTTGAACGAGAGAGCCTAAGGAGTAAGAACAGAACCATGATAGGACCCAATTGCCCTTTGAGTCAATGGTCAGCAAACTATTATCACTTCCTGGGGACCCTTGACCATTTGTTCCGATGAGTCAGTTCATATATTGTGTTGTGGGCACTTAAATTGGCTTGTCTTCTTTTTGTGGTGAAATTCTCCTGGTGTCTTGAAGCCCCAAAGCAATAGCCATAAATATCTCTGTTTCACAGGCCTTCGGAGAAAATGGAAGCCCAGGAAAGTTAGGTGACTTGCTCAGTTTTTTCTATGATCAAACAAATATATTTCTGTTCTTGTCCTTAGAGTTCTTTACTTTAGTCCATTCTACACTGGGGAACCATAAGTAGAGTGAAATGAAGAATAAAACTATGGACTAAGCTAACTATGACTTCTGCCACTTACCTTGGAAAATTTAGTATCTCTAGGCCTCAGATTACTTACTGGTAAAAAGTTTTCCAATTTAAAATCCTAGATTTGAAAGAATGTACAAAAGTGTCAAAGACCAATTGAAGTTAAGTTCCTGGTCACCTAGGATTTCATCGACTGAATCTTACAGAAGGAAGAAAAGTTCAATTCATAGGAAAGCATTTAGTAATGAATTGGCTACTTGAATATCAGAGCCCTCCCAAACATTCCTTTCTCTTGTTGTTCATGTCTACTGAGATGTAAGAATAGTGTCAAAGCAATGTAATGCAGTTTCAAAATGAAATTGTACCTGATGCATTATATACAAGAGTTCATGAAATTCATGAAAGTGATGTTGGAGCCCTGTGACAGACAGAGCTAACCCATCATCAAAGAAGGAGTTGTAAGACCATTTAATATTTGTGATAAAGAAAATCAACAAGGATGTTGATACAACAGATACTTCAAAAGGGAAAAAAATGTGAATTTGAAAGGAATATGAAGATTCCCCTTGAGGAAATGCTATTCTTCCATAGGTTTAAAAATTGTCATATGAATAAACTATCACTTGGTTTCAATGAAAATCCGGTAGCCCTCCCAATCGATGCTTCATTTATTTTTAGTTGTTATAGTAGGTATAACCTAGATTTGACTAAATGGAAGATAAAATAAATTCTTCCTCTCAAACTTTATTTTACTTTTCAAAGCAAAATCTTGCCTGGCCCTTTTATTCATTGCTTTCTCTGAAATGTCTGTCATTTTAAGTAGTTCATTCTAAATGCTCTTTTCTTGGTGGCAACGTACCTTGTTCCTTTGAATAGAGGAACTGCCTGTACTCAGGGTAGAGTGGGCAGTGTTATTGACTTCCAAAGCCAGTCTGTGTGACCTGGAAATAGAAAGAGAGTGAATGGGGAAAGGAGAGATGAGATAGGGAGCGTTATAGTGTTAATAGCAAGCCCCTGACAGTGGGTTATGGTGGGGGAGTGGAGGGAAGGAGCCTGTGTGCTGTCAGGAACACTAGATTGCTGATTCAATCTGGTAGAAGTTCAGAGAACTCTGGACTGAACCAGATGAAAGAAAGGAAGCCAATATTTGGAGATTTTTTAATTCATGGCTTTATTTTTTGTTTTCCTTCTTGATTTTACCCTGTCTTCACAGTGTTTATCACAGGAGTCAAGGGTTGCACCTCCTCCTCCTAGAGGGAAAGATTTAATAGATTCTGTTCTTTCCTCAGCAAGCAGAGAAGAGCTCAGAGTGAGGACATACTTTGAAGTAAAGAGCTTTTCCCAGATGCAAGACAGGCATGCTTTGCCTGACCATGGAGGCAGAACAACTGAAAAGCATAATTTGAAAATAACCAGTTGGCTTAAATCAGTGAGTTTTCATTGATTTACTTTCATATCAGTGCTTTTCCTTTCATCACCATAATCCTCAAAGTCTCAGGGGGAAGTGGCAGCTGATGCTTTGAAGGCAGCCCAACCTGCTGTTCAGATGAAAGTTCTTTTCTAACCAATTTTACATTGTCTGAGGGAACAGAGATAATCCTCTTTTGGAATTCTGACTAGTGCTGGACTTTTTAACCCTAAAGACCCCAGGTAGTGGTTATGATTATGGGTTTGAACCCTAGGGACACAGGAGGATTTTACTACTGCCATTTGGAGCAGATGAAACCCATTTGGGGAATCACAACAATGTAGAAATTGTTTTGTTTTTGAATTGGTGGCTAAGGCCCCTAGAAAGTATTTGCAGTTCACTGGCCATTGGTTCAAAATGCAATATAGAATTGTACTCTTCGCATTTGGATAGCAACATGTAAATAATGTACATCAATTGGTTGGACCTCCTGAAAAGCTGACACTGAAGTAGAATTAAGAGGGACAGAGGTATTAGGTGGCAATATCTGTGAATGCTAAAGGAAAGGAAGAGGGGTGGAGTTTTAGATGGTAGTGTCAATCTGATAGACTTGGACTGCCCCACAAAGAACCCCACAATAATGACTGCCGCTTCAAGTCCCAAGGTGAATGAAGAAGCATGGGTACCCATTTACTCCTGCCTGTTAAGTCAATGGCTGAGAGCTGCTGATCCTCAGCTCAAACACTGACAGATCCTACGAACACCATCCTTTTAGATAACTAGGAACACAAGCTTATTAAATAACTTACCCCTGCAGTTGAGTGGCAAGTTCTTTTCTTGAAGGGAGATTTGAGTACCACACCTACTTGGTGTGACTGTTCCCACTTTCATAATAATAACTAAGAATGAATAAATGAATTGCTCAGGAGAAAAGATTCACACACCGTAATGGCAGTGTTTATCAGGCTATCTATTACAAATTTCAGCAGTCAACAGGTTTGAAAAAATTGTATTATGGCTTGGCTTTCTTCATCTTAGAAACTCAATTTTATTCTCAAGAACTGTAATCATGAAGAACCCATCCTATATCAAACAGTTGGGTTAAAAAACTGCTTAGCAGTGGGACAAAAACAAAAGGAAGAAGCAATTAGGTTTATATTTAGTGATCTATCTCTATGCATCTGGAACACGTTTTGAAAATAATTCCAAAGGGCCAATCCATTTCATGCCTCCTGCTGCTAAATGAATGTGGGAGTCAAGCTGCTATTTTCACAGTGCAAGACATTTATTGTCGATAAAAAAAAAATCTCTCCCACTTACACATAATCAGTATCCTAGCAAATGACACTGTAGAATTTTAGTTCCTTATGTATAAAGAGAAATAATCTTAAGGGGGAAAAAATAGACCCTGTTGAGTTAAAAATTAAAAATCAGTCAACCACAAATCATTTAAACACATTCAGTGTGCTCAGACCAGCCTTTAGTGGGTATGTGTTAACAGGTTGATAATACTGAGCTTGAAGTCTCACCCTCCTCAAGTAAAAGGAACAGCTTTTTGAATAGTCAGTCAGTAGAAGAGTATTAGCACCTTCCCTGCAGTCATGAGTGTTCATGCAATTTAGCATCATTTAATGCTTCTACAAACTAACTTCTCCCACTCCCTTTCAAGGTATATAAAATCCATAACTGATTCAAATGAGCTTTTAGTGGATTTGGTACATAGTCATAAATTGCTATATCCATCTTAGTTTCTGCTTCCCAAAAGTCTATTTTAAAAAAGTTCCCTCCTAGGGTATGTCTGAGGTGTGGGGTGGAGTAAGTGATGCCATAATCAGTATTTTTATCTTTAGATGGACTACAATACCTTAATCTTTTGTCCTATTTAGATAGAATCTGAAAGCATTTATACTCAGACTGTTTTAGACCTTCTTCTCTAGGTCTTCCAGTTAGGGTCCTTGGTTTCTGAGTACAGAGTATGAAGCACTAGTGAGACATTATTGCCAATAGCACTCAAGAAATATTTTCTCTAAGCTGACAGAGCTCAGAAGAATGGACATAAGGAAAAGCAAAATAAATTATTTTCCACTTCATTCATCACCTAGAATGTGATAGAACATGGTACCATATTCCTTACCCCTGCCACTGGCAACACAATTGGAGGAGAGGAAACTTCATAAACATGGAGGTTATTTGATAAGCACAGTGAAAGGCATGTGGAAAACCTAAGCTGATGACTTGAGCTGACCTATAAACCAAAGGTAGGTCAGCATTTTACCATAGCAGTTTAGGTGCTTTTTCAACCAACCTAGTCTCAAAAACCAAATAGAGAAGAAATTTTAAAAATAGAGAGGCATGTATATGTTAAAATTCCGTGAAGTCTTTTTTTTTCTTGTTGATTTCTGAAAATGAATCTGGAATGAGGCAATTAAAATCCTCATCAGAATCATTTTAAATACTCACTTGTGGGTATGAAAGTGAGGTATTCACAAGTTGCTTATAAACTTAACTCGAAAGCAGCATTTTCTCAGCTTTAGCAATATTGACACTTGAGCCAGATAATTCCTTGTTGTGGAAGACTGTCCTGTTTGTTATTGATCCTTGGCCTCTATCCACTAGATGCCAGTCGCACGCACACATACCCACAGTACAACAATCAAAAATGTTTCTAAATATTACCAAATATCTCCTGGAGGTAAAATTGACCCCAGATGACGATGATTATCAAAACTGCTAGAGGATGAAAATCCTAGAAATAATGATGTCCTTTGTAGAAGAGCTTAAGAAATAGTCACTGTTAAAATGCCATCATCCCATTTCTGAGCGATTTTCCTGGCAGAAAATGGCATTAAAATATGTAGATTATTGAATTTTTTAAATTTAAGTTATATACATATATATGTCACATCTTTGTATCCCCCAGGTGTCACCCACCATCTCCCTTCCCTTACTGCTCCCACTCAACCACCCCCCAGATTATTGAAAATTTTAACCTCTAATACATATACCTCAGATTAAAGCAATCTGTCAAATTAAGCATGGTCAACACTTTCCTTATATATGCCTTTAAATTTAGCAATTAACAAAGACTTAAAATTTATTTTCCTACAGCGACAAAGAGCAAACTTTATTTTGGTTACAGAATTCCCATACTTTTAGCTCAGTCTGTTTCCTAAACTTGACCACTGACAAACTGATTCGTGCCAGAACCCTATACCATTATTACTTACTTGTGATTTTAATGCTCACTTCTTTTCACTAAAGAGATTTATTTTAAAAGAAATCTCTATATTCTATTGAAAATTTCAAAAATAGGATTAGTTACATTTTTAAACTACATATATAACTAATAAATATTAATCTCATTTCTAAAATCAGTTTCATACCACACTTTGGAACCTATTAATTAGTCAAACACCTATATTCTGTCTAAATTTTATGTGAAGCCAGAAGGCTCAAGTGGTTCCATAGCACTTTGATTCTATGATGCTTCTCATCCATTTTCAAATGTCTGTGTATTTTCAGTATATATATTATGCAAAGATAGGAGAAAAAGAAAAATTTTGTCTCTATGCACATAAAATTTCCTGCCCAGAGTTGTTTGATTTGGGAAGGAAAGGAAGATTAGCATTTACCAAGCACCTGTGAGCTACATTGTGCTAAGCACTTTATACTTAATTGCTAAAACAACATAATCCCAACCCTTACAATTACCATCATTTATATCCATGCAGTAAGTATGAAGACAGAAGATATATACAGGAGGTTATTAGAAACTATATAAGGAACATCTAACCAGGTCAGGGTTGACAGTGACCCAGGGATAGCATTTAAAAACAGAAAATAGCAAGTATCCAAGGAGTTTCTCTGTTCCCCTGAGATTCACGAAATCATGAACTTGTGAAGGTCACAAGAACACAATGCAAACCGCAAACCTATGGTCTTCCCATTACACAGTGACTACATCACTTGATCGTGATTATCAAGTTCCAAGAGGATTTTCAAATGTTCCTCAACCCCTCAACTGAATTGCCAATCAATCAAATCAAATTGCCAATCAGGAGATATTGCCAATCAATCAAAACTTGATTTTCCCCTGAGTTAATCCAAAACATCAGAATCCTTTTCATTCCTAGTGCTCTAGCCACTACTACCCAGTACATTTTCTATTGATAAAACTTGGGTCTGATATGAAAGTCAGATAACTGCCCCAAATCTCTCAGGGTTGGACAGTCTTCTTGTTAAATGTTCTTTCTACCAAATGACTATGCTGCTCAGGAAAAGAGAAAACAAATATTTAATCATCTTCTACTTACTGTTCCCACCCTTCCGAGCACACATCCTCTCTTATTCCCCTGTAGTACTTGCCATGGTCCTGAGACAGCTCAAGATGTGTCCCCACTCTATGGGGTGCCCTGGGTAAGATCTCCTAAGGGTCAAATGATTATCTGCAAACTGTGCCAGCTGTGTGATTTTATTACACAATATAAAAAGGATGAAATAAAATGTTCACATGTAAATGTAAAAATGAAATGACTGCTTGTAAAATGGTAGAAATTAAGATAAATTATTTTGTACAAATGGAAAAACAAATATCTTTAAAACTGCTGTTGAATTAAGTGTAGATGAGACAATGATAAAAGACTGTGAGGAAAATCATAAAAATCCAGAGGTCTTCTGCTCTCAGACTACTCTTAAGAGGTGTTAAGTTTCACTCCATTTTAAAGAAACCCAAAGTAGACTTTATGGCCTTTGCATTTCTAGACTTGTATAAGCAAGAAAGGTCAATCTGTTGGGCATCGTGGTGCATGACTCTAAGCGGCAGCCTAGGAAGCCACGGCTGGGGCCAGGGATTGCAGTTTGAGTCCCGCGGGGGCCACGTAGCAAGACCTAGTTCCAAAAAAATATAGCTGGGTATGGTGGTGCGTGCCTGTAATCCCAGCTACCTGGGAAGCTGAGGCTGGGATTGCTTGAGTCTGTGGCACCTCGGGCAACGAGAGCCTGGAGTTCCATGGATAATATAACAAGACCTAATCTCAAAAAAAAAAAAAAAAAAAAAAAAAAAAAAAAAAAAAAAAAAAAAAAAAAAAAAAAAAAAAAAAAAAAAAAAAAAAAAAAAAAAAAAAGGTCAAGTCAATCATAGAACCTGTAAAGGAAAACCTTTAGTCCTGTACTCTAAAAAGTTAATAAATGAAGGAATGAAGGTATGCACAGACACACATATATGTATGTACTGTTGTGGTGTGTTAGAACAATATAGATTGTTTTAATTATTATTCATTCTTTTTTAGTTACAAAATCCATTACTCCTAGCTGAATCAGATAATAAAGATAAAACAATAAATATGAAAGTGTCTATGTGTTTGTATAAATATGTCTCTGAACTCATGTACTCATGTTGGCCAAGGATATTAAAAAACTATTTCCTAATAGTCTGGAGGCTATTGTTTTTTCAGAGTACCTTCTTAATTGAGAAAACATGAAAATAATACCAGACTAGGAATTAAGAATCCTGTTCAAGTTTTTATTTTTATATACTGATTTAGTGAACTTGATCATATCTTCATCTGTTTTTGCTACATACATATACTATAAGTAAATGTGATTAAAAAAAAAAAAACCCTCCCTGGGCAGTTTTTGCATGTATAAAATGAGACTCATGTAAAAATGCCTTGAGGGTCTAAAACACTAGATAGCAGCATTTCTAACTCATTTGAAAATGCTGATTCGTGTATGTAGATGTGGACACCATCAGACACAGGCAAGATTTAGCTGAAGAAACAGAGTCAGGAAAAGAGTCTTTAAGAGAGTAAGCATGAGTCAAGAAAAAGTCTATTTGATGTATTACAGGAGAAATGATTCAGCTGCAACATTTGGTCAGAGACAAGAATGACCTATTGATAGCTAGCATTTTTCTTTCAGGTTTTCAGATTGAGGTGATGCATGTGAAAAGGCAACCCTTATATGGCAGAGGGCTCTTGGCTCCTGACCCCTTCCTGCCTGACCCTTAGAAGCATCAAGTTCTGTATTGTCACCTTGGCCCTGTGCCGTTTCAGAAAAATGTGTGGCTCTGACTCTGTACTTGGAGGAGTTAGTTAGATTTTGTGCTGAAAGGACTAGTACCATTCTCTGTATCTCCAGCACTATTTTTCCTGTTCCCTGTGAAGAACTATTGCTTCCTGTGTCTATCTGCCTTGACCTCTTCTTGACCTGATAGAATACCAGCCTCTTAAAAGGCATGAACAACCATGACAGAGACCAGACTGAGTACTGGGATGACAGCATCTTCCATTAGAGATGTATTCACTGTGAATGCCTCTGTAATCCATAAGAGGGTCTGAGGAAAAACACAATGAAAACTTTTCAAGACTGATTCAATTAAGAGAATCTCAGGAGAGACTGAGCACCAACAATGGAAAATTCAATATTAAGCTCACAGAAAGACACTTCATCTCATAAATACCCTTTCCCTCTAATGTGTAAGGAAAAAAGCGCTGCAGCGACCTTTTGAAAAATGTAGCCTTTGGTTTTTTAAAAAGAATCACCTCTTTCAGATTCTTTAATTTCAATATTCATAGGAAATTAATGGGGGGGGCGTGGTGAGATTTTAGAGTGAATGGTTTCAGTGTTTAAACAGTTCTTCAACTGTACAGCTGAAATCCAGCAAGAAATGTTTGTGACCCCGAGGCAAGGTTGAAAAGGAGAGTTGATGCTGTGGCCTCTGATGTGGCTGTGTGATGCCTGCGACTTGTATTTCTTTACCTTCTAAAACTGAACTCAGTATTTAGCAGTATTCAAGGAATAAGTCATTTTCTTTCCCCAAGGAGTAGCATTGTAGCAGTAGATCAGCCTGTGTGTTGTCTAGAAAAAGGATTCAGAACTTTCTAGATGGAAATGTTTGGAAAGATCCATTTCTGCAACAGAATCAAGTAAGATCCAGGAGGTGAGTGTGAATTGTTGCTTGTGTCCTTAGGTGTGATGATGACATTGGTTTAGGTTTTTAAAAGAGTTTGAAGTATTTATAGACTAGAGAATATAATGTTGGGATTAGCATCAAAATAATCCAAGGGAGATGTAGACAAGAACACACTGACCTCAAGTTAGTCATTGTTGAAACCTCGAATGAATATTTATTGATGTAGTGGCATCATTTTTTTTTTATGTTTTTGATTATACACACACACACAACAACACACACACATCATTGTATACCCCAAGGCTCTCCCAGCACTATGTCACCCGGCAACTGTCATCTTAATCTCTTATGCTCATCCCTCTGCTGATTTTACCATCCCTCCCCTCCCTTGTTGTATGCTTTAGTTCTGCTATCAGGTTGGTGATGGTATCTTTATACTATTTTATTTCTCCTTGTGTATATATTTGAAAATTTCAATAATAGACGTTAAAAATATGGAATTAATTCAATTAAATATACAAGATGAGAGACTCATGATGAATTGACTTAGGATAGGATTCCCTCTGTGACAATAGAAATAATTGTTGAAGTCAAGCATTGTTTCCAGTTAACAGTTACTTATGAAGAACTCACTGCTTCAGAGTGTGAATCCACTCTGCTCTGCATGCAATATTGACAGATGGTGTGAACAATTTAAATGACAGATGTGGAGATTATTAAACAATAAACAATGGCAGTTGATCAGGAATCAAACAGAAAATAGCTACTTTTTGCTTCTGATGATGCACCTAAATTGTCCTTTGTTATATAATTAGCGTAGTTTAGCGTTGTGAAATAGGTGTGCTCTGCTGAGACTATGAAAGTTTGAGAATGTCAGAAAATTTTGAACTATAACTAAATGTTACCTATTGTCCCCTAAAATAAAAGTTGAATATATTAAACATTGAGGGCTGGACTTTCAAGTGAGCACAGAAGAGAGCATTAGAATTTGCATCATAGATGTTTTAATAGATTATTGGTCATGAGGTTCTATTTTTTTTTTACCAAGTATAAATTATCAAAAGCTTACTCAAGCTCAGGGTTAACCACTAGGGATATATAAATGAATGCGATACCCCTGCACCAAGGAGCTGGCAATCCAGTTCCAACATTAGATAACTAGCTCTGATCTCCAGCAGGCATTAGATGTAGACAAAAGAAGTATGAAGTTTTACAGTGGACACAGAGCAGAACTTCTGATTAATTCTGATCAGGGACACAAATATAGTTACACTGGGAAAGTGATATTTAAGCTGAACATTGAGGAACGAGTAGATAGTAAGTGGCAGGAAGGGCAGAGCATTCTAAGGTAACACAGTGACCAAAAACAGAGGGAAGAACACAATATGAAATGAAATTGAATGTCACTCAGAGAGTAAGTTCCCAGTTTAGGTCACATGGAAAAAATTAAATATATGAAAATCCTTATACTTTCCATGCAAGCAGCAATATGGTTTCACTGTGAAAGGCAAAAGAATACAGAAACTTAAAATGTCCCAGAATATAGAGTATTCATGCCTCCCAATTTAAGTAAGTTAAGAAAATGGTAGATGGATTCTTCCCACATTCTTTAAATTTTCTT
This sequence comes from Uropsilus gracilis, assembly GCA_004024945.1. Classification (NCBI taxonomy): domain Eukaryota; kingdom Metazoa; phylum Chordata; class Mammalia; order Eulipotyphla; family Talpidae; genus Uropsilus; species Uropsilus gracilis. Next base: position 57,143 of record PVHY01000830.1, read on the forward strand.
TCGTTTGCATGGTTATGTGCTGTTACTTAATTCTGTTTTGCAAAGCACAAATAGTTATGTCCTCAGTATTACATAATGCAACAGATTCCTCTATCTAACAAGGTGTTAAGAAGATTGGAAGAAATGTGGAAAGGGATTAAATTGGAAAACCAAAAGTTAGAAAGATGTGCCTTAAGCTCTCATGAAAATTAGGACCTGATTTGAAAAATTCATTATGGCAAAAATGAGTGAGGGAAAGAATCCTGTCATGTCCTATTCAGAATGATGTATATTTGGTACCTAATGAGAAAATTCCATGAAATTTCATCACAAAAACATAGTTCAAACATTTTCCACAAAACTGATTCTCAATACATAAAAATACTGATTAAGCACCATTTGAAGAAATAATATGAAAGAATTGACTTGTTCTAGATAGCTTGAAATATCTACTATATATTACCTAATTAGAGAATATTCAAGCCAGTTTATTTATGGGAAAACTTGATTTATCCTATAGATAATTGTAAACTCACCGTTTGCCATTCTATTAAGTAACTGACATGAGTGATGAAAGGGGCAAATATTTCAATCCCTGCCCTATGAAGCTACCAATATAGGGAGGCAGACATCAGTGACACAGTTACAATGGTGAGCATTGTGAAAGCTTACTGACTCATTTGAGATCTAACAAATTCTGAGGGTCAGAAGAATAACTATAAATCTAAAGAATGAATCTGGGTCAACTTGGCCACAGGGGATCATGGAATTAGCAATCAAAGATGTATTTTGAAATTGTTCATAGTCTTATCTTAAAATATACACATTCTAAATATAAAATTCTAGATAATAAACCTGAGCAAATACCACTGTAGTTCCATTGCTCACACTGCCTTTTTGGTTTATGATCATCTTGCTACACAAGGCTGGGGGACCAGTTAAGGCCTGTACCTGCCTAGGTAGAAGTTAATGGTGGTTTAAATTTGAGTGGTAGTAGTGGTGGTAAACAGAAGTGAATGGATCCCAGAGGAATTCAGAAGGTGACAGATACAATTCCAGAGGGACTAGATTAGAGAGATGGAGGTATAGGAGGTTGAGACCACAATTTTGACTTAAATAACTCAGTGAGAAATGAAACCATTAATTGAAGTAAGGAGATGGTGGTTAACAGAATGTTTTCTAGGGGACTGGGTGTGGTGGCCTGTGCCTTTAATCCCAGCCTAGGAAGGGAGGCTGAGACTAGGAATCGCTTGAGTCCATGGGTTCAAAACCTGCCTGGGGCAACATAGTGAGACCTAGTCTCAAAAAATAACTGGGCATGGTGATGTGCATCTATAATCCCAGCTACCTGGGAAGCTGAGTCTGGGGATCGCTTGAGTCCATAGTAACCCAGGCAATGTGAGTCTATGGGTTCACCAGGCAACATAGTAAGACCTAGTGTCAAAAAAATAAACAAACAAACAACAGCAACAACAACAAAAACCAGAATGGTTTCTAGATAAACCCTGTGTGTCTTCAATCCTGGCTCTATCCCTCTATGTGATATAGTATAATTTACTTACTCTAACCTTTTCTGCAAATTTTGGGAATGAAAAACAATACTAAATCTCTGGAGCTATAAAAGATTATAATGAAATAGCAGTTTTGGTTATAGTGGTGTTATTTGCAATAGGTACATATTTGGAAGAAAAATATGAGTTTGGCTTTGGAGATGCCTCATAAGTAATCAAGAAGAAGCACCAATCAAGTAATTGTTTACATATGTAGGAAGATTTCAAGACAAACTTAGCTAGAAACCCAAGCAGGAGAATCTTTTACATGACTTTGTACTCATTGGATTTGTTTGCTTAGTGCAAGGTGACTATGAAACCAAAGTTCAGTTGGAAATAAAGATTATTAGACAGGTACATTTTCTTACTCAGACAGGTACATTTTCAAGGTGTGGCAGTGTACATATCCAGATGCTATGAATATGATGTACCACTTTGGGAAGTTGTACCAGCAGTATCTAAGCATTGGCTCCTTGGTGGAAAGGCTGTGTAGGTAACAGAGAGGTCCCCAGGTTATCTAGTTGGGATCGCAACCATCCATCTCTGTAAATTATTTCTTTCAAATGATGAGCATATTTTTGCTAATGCTACTATTGTCTAGGACCCATATTCATCCAGAGGTTTAAAGAAAAAATTTGAGCTTTGACTGTCATTTGTCTTACTCTCTGGTGGAAAAAAATAAATCAAGGAGCATAATGTTAAAAATGCATAACTTAGTATTTTGTTGGTATTGCGATTTGCTTCAGTTCTGCTTGTTACAATGTTCACTTGAAACAGCTTCCAGAGTCACTTTGGATTAGCCTCAGTGTGGGGTTTCCTCCCCTGTATTGCCTACTGTAATAATAACTTCATTTTCAGGAACCTAATGTTTTCATCCTTTCTTTCTGTTGCATGTCTAAATGCTTTTACTAAAACTAAAATCTTGGCAGTAAACAGGCCAAAAACAATCATCATGGCACAGTGCACTGACAAATTAGGCCTATAGGTATAAATAGTGTAAAGTAAGCATGAGGAACAGCAACCGTGCTCTGTGTCTACACGGACTTCAGCTTATTCAGGAAGGGTATGGGAGAGCCATGACTGCTGGCAATTTCCTTCTAATAGGAATTGATCAGGAAGCCCCCATTCTCATCATCCTGGTACATTATGGAGTTCACAGGAGGTTAGCAGATACCAAGCAAATTAAACACACAGTCATGACATTATTGGAGCTTGCGCTTTAAAGTGAGAGGCAGTGAGATCATGGGAAGATATCTAAAGTGAAATAAGCACACATTAAAAACCAAATCATAGGAGAGATCAGATGCAGGAAACTGCTGGTGCCAGCACCCTGAGGTGGAAACGGTATTGGCCTTTCTCTGGAATAGAAAAAAACTTGATGATAAACAAGAGGAAGGAGGTAGGAATTGAAGATGGAGAGGTCCAGAAGAGGCATTTCTGTGGGCTGTGGTTAAGTGCTTGCAATTTTATTCTAATTGCAATGGATGTCGTTTGAAGATTTAAAGAAAGAAAATGATTCTAACAGTTATGATTATACCTGAAACCTCTCAGCATCACTGCTACAGAAAAGTGCTCCCTGCTGCCCCTCCACACTCAGTTCCTCAGAATGGTTGTTTGGGACTTTCGTTGCCTTTCCTGGTGAGATTTTCATTTGTATCAATATTTCAAATGAGAAAGAACTTTTCGTGGGACTTCACATTATGTAGGGCCATTGTTAGCCTTCCCAGTTAGAGAAGTAGGGCAACAGCAGCTCAGAGTCCATATTTGGATTTGCCATCCTGACAGAATACATACCTAAAGCTCCATGAAGAGACAGTGACTAGTGAGAACCTCGTAAGAGTTGCTTTCCCATAACCAACATGAAAATCTCCCTTCATTGAGTGGAGACTCAATACCATTAGCCATTGACCTGCCACCCCAAGATCACTGCTGGACCTAAGGGGGAATATTTTCCTTTAATGAAAATCTGGAATGAATATTGTTCAAAGTTGGCTGCAGTGACATGCGGCTTTAATCCCAAGTCTAGGATGGGAGGCTGAGACTGGGAATCGCTTGAGTCCATGGGTTTGAGACCCACCCGGGGCAACATAGCGAGACCTAGTCTCAAAAAAATAGCTGGGCATGGTGGTGTGCACCTGTAATCCCAACTACCTGGGAGTCTGAGGCTGGGGATTGCTTGAGTACAGGGTACCCCAGACAACAAGAGTCTGCAGTTCCCTGGGCAACATAGCAAGACCTAAGCCTCAAAAAAAAAAAAAAAAAAAAAGGAATATTGTTCACTCTAGTAGCTTGGATGTTAGTGGCCCAAGTAATTGTAATGTAATTGGTGAATCTCAGACACTCACTGAACTTTCCATGCTAAGTATCTAGTAGGTCAGCTAAGCATGTATTTAGGACATAACCAAAATGAATCAAATACATATATATATATATATATATATAATTTTATATTTTCATAAATATATATTTAAATATTTTTCTGTTTCAACAAAAATTGACCTGATTGCCCAAGCTGAAAAGCAGTTTTTAGGATTGCTTTTGCTTTGCAATAATATAGTTAGAAATCTTTTTTGATATGAATGTGTAAGCAGAGATAGGACACCATCATCTTTTCACACTTTTCACACTTTCTTCTTTATCTGACCCATGGACAGTCTCCCTTTTCTCCCTTGAACTTACTGTCTGAATGGGTTTGCAAATTTGTGTTTCATATCCTCTCTTCATGTGTCACCTGTTAAATATCATTAATGGGACATAAATGACCCACAGCTATAGTCCTGAGATTTATAGCTCCTGAGAGCAGGAATGGGTTAGAAAAAGATTATTCAGAACTGTTTGTAGATTTAAAAGACAAACAATAAGGAAAATAGATAACAAATGAAAATAAACAATCTACAAAAGCAGTTCCCAAGCTAGTCTGCATGTTGAAATCATCTGAGGACCTTTTAGGGACTCTACCACCAGTCTGACCCCAAGACTGTTTAACTTGCAGTCTCAAGAGGGCCTCCTAGGTCTCCACACTCATGGCCAGTGAGGACCTGACTGGAAACAGCCTGTAGAGCAGGCTTGCTGAGGCATGTGGGGCAAGCTAGAAAGAAAAACAAAGTCTCTGAATTCTACAGAGTAAGGAGAATTAGTTTTACAGTGAAAAACAGCATGCCAATTAAAAACTGATTTTATATAATCTCAATCTTTTATATATTATGCACAAACTCCAGTGTTGTATGCATTTTTATCAGTTAACCAAAAACTTGCAAAAAAAAAAAAAAAAAGAAAGAAAAAGAAAAGGCATTTGCAGAGCTGCTGGTGTAGCTACACCCTGAACTCTGCACTCTAACACTGGGGGCTCCCTCTCTGCCATCACATTCAAGTATAGGGTGCACTCAATTTGAGCATGAGTTTGGGGGATACCTGACAAACCCTTCTGGCCTTCTGGGGTTTTTCTTCTGGACTCATTTCTTTCCTTTTTGGGAACCATGTTAAGGATTCTTGCTCAGATGTATGTGGAGCCAAAAACCAATGACTGTGGCTCAGATCCAAGTTCCATCCCATATGTCCACCCTAGGCATTCAGCTCTGGCACTAAAGATTCAACTTGCCTTTTGAAAGCAGTAAACAAATAGGTAATTTTGAATTAACCTGAGAAGGTAAAACTTTTCCTTATATTATCAACCTTGAAAAAAGTTTTAATGTTTAAGTGTTTTCCCTACTTACAAGAATGGCACATCTGTATGGAAAATATAGAGATGGTTTTAAGTCCCTAGAATGATATGGCACCAGTGTTAACATTTTGAAATATTTTAAATCATGTTTTATAGACTCTTAGGGGTATGTGTATACACATTTGTATATATGAAGATTAGACATTATTCCTGTAGTTCCCAGAAGCTCTCTCTTCTGTATGGTGCAAAACACATTTCTTTTACAAAATCATGAAATAAGAAAATAACAGGAAAGTGCAAGAGGCCAGGCAGGTTTCACAGTTAGTCAGTCGGTTATTAATCTTTAAATACTGGGAACTCTGGCAAAAAGAGCTGCGAGCATGCCAACAAACCCATACACCAGGGGTTAGAGTGAGCAAATGTGCTTATGATGTATTTTTAGGTTGAACTATATGCGTTCTTCAAGTCCCCACATCCATATCCACAAGTGCATCTGGGAACTGCTTTATTTGCCTGACAGGCTGACAGCGTCTCTCTTTGGAGGGAGTATGTGAACAAACCCATCTGGATGGACAGGAGCTTGACCACCACTTACTCCTGTGCCCTCCTTTGCCCTGAGCCCTGTCCTGCTCAGCACTCCCAAGAGTCACTTCTTATCTCCCTGGCATAAAACACGACAGCCCGAGGGCACAGGGCATCAACTGATGGTGACCAGATAAATGTTACTGGTCACTTTCTCCTCACCTGGGATAGAGAGCTGAGGTTTTGAGGAGAACCTTATCTGTCCCCGTGAAATTTTGGTGGAGGTGGCTTTTGTGAAAATCCATTGTGCTTTTTAACTCAATGAGACCTATACTTGTTTTCATTAGCGCTTGGCTAGCTAATTTCATTCCCATGTGTCTCCTCAAATTTTAACTCAGTGATTGAATATGTGATCATATACATCTTTTAGTTAAGTATTAATATAAAAATTTTATAGGGTAAGGAAAATAAGTACAACTCCACCTTACAGTGCTGAGATTACCACTATTCATAGTTGGATAGCTTTCTTTCTAGTGTTTTCTGTACTTAAAGTTATGATTTTCTGTACTAAATTGGACCAGTCTACAAATACTGTTTTATAACTTTGTTTTTCTCATTTGACATTGCATTCTAAGCATTTTTCCATTTCATTAATCTTATACAACATACTTTTATTGGCTATAAAGTATTCCTTCTTATGAAAGGTCATTGTTTATTTATTAGTGCCCTAATTCTGGATGTTGTTTAGGATGGTTCTAATGGCTTTTTATTATAAATAATATTTAAATGAGCATCCTTATGCATAAATATTTTCACAGAGAGCCACACTTTCACTATATGTGCAAGTTTCAACATTCACATGGATGTTCAAATGTAATTTATAAGAAAGGGAAGGCCAAAGAAAGAACAAAAGATAGTATGTTTAGGTTAAAAAAAACAAAAACGTCTATGTAGTAAACTTGGATAGTTAAGTTCTATTTCCCCCCCTCCTCTTCAACTCTAAATTCTATTTTAGAATCTTGGTCTCTTCTCCTAATTTTCTCCCTATGTTCTGGTGTTCCCCAGAATTTTATTCTTTGCTCTCTTTCTTTCTCTTCTTGGACAACCTTAATAATTCAGTACAGTCTTATGGTGAGCTGTTGAATTCCAGCTCTGTAATTATATTTTCAACCCTCCCCCTACTCCAAACAATTCCCATAAAACTTTTCACTCTGTCAGCATGTACTCAAACTCAACTTGTCTCAGACTAATATTTCCTCTTTCCTGCTTCTTCATCTCCTACATCAACTAGCAAGGCGTGCCAATGCTACAATTCAGTCATTGCTTGTACACCTTTTTCCCCATCCCTAATATTAAAGTCTTAGTTTAGGCACTAACCATCTTGTCACTGAATTCTCACAAACTATTTTGTCTCCTTATTTTCCCTTCCCCTTTCTCAACTTTACTCTCTGTACCATCACAGTTAGATTTTTAAAGCATATGAAGCCTGATCTATCAATTGTTTTTAGCATAAACTCTAAACTTCTGAGCGAAAAGGTCAAGGGCCCCGCTAGCCTTGAAACAGTTTTCTAGCCTTGAAACTGTTTTCTGCATCTGCCTCTGAAAGTCCTTCTTACTCCATCTCCTTCTCTTCCTATAGACATGGTATAACATAAAGTCCTAACAAATCTTTAAAAAAAAAAATCTTGGTCTCTTAATCAGAAAGTTGGTAATTTATCTGTTCTCCTACTTTACAGGTTGAAATGAGCTCAATATGATAAACTTGAAAATCCCCAGACATCTTTCAAGTGGGAAAAATTGTTACATTACTCAAGCTCTCTTAAAACAAGTCCTTCCATGGAATAGATAGCAACATATTTTTCTAACGTGCTATCATTCACAAAGTTGCTCATATTAAATCACCACATAGAAATCCCAGCATGTGGGCCTGAAGGTGGTCACTAAATGCCTCATCCTTCTCTTGCTTGATAGACACATCACTCCTCTGGACTGCAATCAAGGAAATCAACTTGTATTCACCTCCCTACAAGCCCTTCTGACCTAAGAGCCTTTCCCACAGTGAAATTGCTATTTATTGTTAATGAGAAAATAGAAATGGCCCAGCCCCCAGTGATTACCTAAATGGGAAGCCAAAATGCAAGGTTATAATTCCCAAGAAGCACGTCAGGAGACCAGTGTCTCTGTATTCCTTTTCATGGGATAGATCTTCCTGCCAGGCAGGTGGGTCTTGCCTCTACCATACTTCATCAGAGTCCCATGGAGTCTTATCTACCCTGTTCAGTGAACTCCTTTCTACTTTGTCTGAGTTTACCCATTAGATGTTGAAATTTTAAAGGGAGAACAAATCTTTCAACTAGGGTTCCAAATTAGTATGTGTTTTGCCTTTGTTTCATCTTACTGCTACCATTCATATCCCCCAAGGGAAGAGACTAAAAAAAACAAATATACACACACACACACACACACACACAGAAACCCATTGTAGACTGAGCATTTTCCACCTCTGCTCTGGTGCCTTAGCCTGCAAGGGATGGTATCGCAGGGACAGAAGCAAAAAAGCAGTGCTTCAAGGGAAGTGTGTGCATGTTTGGGTATGTCTCAGGGTCTGCTCTTCTGTCCTGTCCCCAGGAGGTAAGAGGATGATTTCATACTCTTTTGAAAAACCAGAAAAATTATTCCCTGAATCTCTGCCTTCCCCAGCGGATTCCAGCCTTATTGAATCTTTTTTTGAAGAATATTTGGAGATACATGTGTCCTAACCTTTTCAAAGAGAAATGCAAAGAAAAGGGCACTGGGCTGGCGCTCCCATTTTCTGAGCTAAATTTAGATAAAAATCTGATTTTGTACCTTAAATTTTTCAAATATATGACAAGGTAGTAGTGAAAAGCATTGTATAATGTTCAATAATGAAAATCATTCTAATGGGATTTAAGGGTAGAATGAGTGGAAAGTTCTCTGAAATCTTTTGGGGTTCTTAGTGGAACTTACCCATGATGTTATTTAGGAATATTTAACCGTAGAAAAACCAAGACAAAGTGCTTATAATAGTAAGTTAATTACTTGATTCCTTTTCAGGAGTTAGGTGCCCATGGTTTCTGTTCAGAGTAAATGTTAAATGCTTTCTATCCACAAATATTTGAAAATGAACAAAATATACCGGCTAATTATTGGTGGTCTTAGGTGGACTCTACTTTCCACCTATGCTTTGTGTAGATCAAATGAAAACATTTGCCAGAGAGGCACATGTCGTGAGATATATTGATATATATCTGGTAAAGCCCAGTAAAGACCATCAACAGCTCTGAGACAGAGCACACCACAGCCGTCCCCAGCAGGCAGATGTTACTTGTCAGGACAACTTCCTGTGGCATAGACATCACCCTCCAAATGGAGCCCTGAGCCTCACTCTCCTGCTGAGGCAGTCATGGCTCTGAGGGTAATTGTCATGAGTTAGACACTATTGTGGTTATTGCATGGCTCATTCCAGAAACAGAGCCCAAGGCTCAGATGAGCACTTCAGAAAAGTGCTCATCAAATAGAGAAGGGGAGGCTCAGACTATCTCATGATTACTTGCTAAGGGAGGTGAGACGAGGGGGCAGGGATGGGGTTGGGGAGTAGTGGACCAGGACATTTTCTCATCATAAGCATCCATTGTAACTCATTCACATGCTCACACCACCTGGGCCTCTGTCATCTTTAACTTCTCAACTACCTTATGTGCTCTTAACTCCAAACCACAGGAGTAACTTTTTTTTTTTTTGACCAGGTACTCCCCATGAGGACATGAAAGGGACCATTTTAGGATTCTGAGGTGTTTTTTTTTTTTCTTAATATTTCCCAAATGATACCATCAGCCAAACCCAATTCATTCACTTGTGCCATTCTACCTACTGCAGATTGTAAGTAGATGAGAGTGGTCAGTTTGCATTCATAATCTCTCAAAACAAGATAAAAAGTGTCATCCTTCAAAACTGATGTTAATAAGGATCACACGTGTGCACATTGCATCAATTGCTTGGAACTCAGCTTTGCCCTGTAGTCATTTGCTTTTTGTTGAGAATTGTGCAGGAAGAGAGGAGTTCAGAGTGGAACCTTTTCATTTCAGAATTCTTAGAAGGAAGGGTATAATCTGAAGATGCTGTGTTTTCGGTGTTGGAACCCAAGCTTTGACAGAAAGATTCTGGCCGAATAGATGTGTTAGGGTGTGTTTTGTGAATGCCTGGTATGCCATCTAGTGGCTGTGTGAGCCTAGAATGAATGGAAAGGAGAAAGGGGTTTTTTTCTGGTGCCTCATAGGCCATTTGGTTTGAACAGCCAGAGGGGGTCTGATGCTGTAAGTTGACCATTATTTGGGAAAGAAAAATAGTTTGTTTTTTAACAGTCATATATTGGACCCAAATTATTGTTGGGGAGAGTGTAACTGAAACATGGATATTATAATTATGCAAACCAAAGATTGTAAATGGATTGCATTTGACACAGAGTACCTTTGCCATTTTATTTTATTCACATATCGATCTTTAGTTTATTACTTGATACACTTTTATGTTTGTTAATTTTTACAAGTACACCTAATCACACTATATCCAAGTATTAAACATTCCTGGCAGCCTCAGAAACCCTCTCATCAACCTTCCTTCCAAGATAATCACTGTTTGACCTATGATTTGCAGCATGAGAGGAGCTGAAGTGATCATAGAAAATTATTGATGTTGTATGAAAATTTTTTTTAAAAATGTTAAAGCAAAACCAAAGATCTCCACTATTCAGACTCTCACCATAGATTCATGATGGCATCTCTAAAATGCATGCTCCTAACCTTAACTCTGAGAGATAATCAAATAGTGCAGTCACCATAGTTTGCCCAAAAGGGACAATTGCCTCTTTAGAAGCATTCTGTGGCCAGTAAAAACCCCCTATTTCCTGTTTTTCAGAGTGCAGGTGGCATAGCAATCTCTCTCTGCATCTATATTCCTGATATGCTGCTGCTGTTGTTGTTTTACCACACTTCTAGGAGAGACATCCATTTGGTGCACTAATTATATTTTCCCGTGTATCTGCAGTCAGCCAAGTCAATTTTCAAAGAAATCCCATTACTTTTGAGCAGCATTTCAAAGCTACCACTGATTGTCATGGTGAAGCCTGTAAATTCTGATGCACTGTTTCAGAAATTCGTGTGAATGTCATGTCATCAGTGACTGAATGACACTCTGTTCAAATTAAGCCAAGCAAAACTAGTGGTCAGCCTGAAAATTAACCTAAAAATCAAAGGCTGATTTATAATGTATACAGTTAAACTGTTGGCTTTTTCCATTTCTGTTCAAATGAAACCAAGTTCTTTCTTAATGTCATACAGTGTTTCAAGAAGCAGAACTGTGCTGCAATAAAAACATATTGTTATTATTCCAGAACTGTCTAGTGTGTACATTTATTTCATCACTGAACAAGCAGATACCCAATCAAGCTACCAGTACGTTCCTTTCGGTTGTCTTGTAAGGTGCTGGAGACAGAAAAGCATAAATTGTGGGGGTCCTTCCCTCGGTGCCCCTAAAGTGAACCTGTTGACCAGCCTGCAAACTGGTTCTGGACTCTGGCATCTGAACACAAGCACACTTGTGTTCAAACAGAGGACTCCCTTTGGGGAACATAAACAAGTCAGGAATATAGGCTTCAACTTAACTCCTTTTCACAAATTACTTGCATCTTTTTTTGATATAAATTTGTATCTTCATTCGACATAGATTTGGAAAACTGAAGAATGTAAAGAAGAAAATAGGAAATTCTCTAATCCCTCAAAGAACATCTATAATGAGTCTATAATGACGAATCTTTCCTTTCAGGGAATTATAGTTCCTCTCTCTGTCTCTCTCTCTGTCTCTCTCTCTCTCTCTCATATATCTAAAAGAGAGTTGAAATGATATGTGTTTGATTTATAAGACAGTCTTGAAATATGTTTAATACTTAAATGCTTTGAATAGCTTCATTTCTGGAACAAGAATAAAAACCATTCGCAATTAGTGGAAATTCTATATTATTTGCTATTTTCAAAATAGATGTGGAGATTTATATATGCATACTTGAAGTCTTTGAATTTCTACTACACTCAATTAACATTTTATTTATGCTATTTTATTTTTTAACACTATTCCAAACTTACAAAAAATGTTAAATATTAGCCATGAGGCTGTCTGTCCATGAATTAGTCCTTGTTTCTGATTATAAAGACAGTAACTCAGGTGTTTGCTTAATATAATAACAACTGCTAATTGGAGTTGGTGAAAAATCATATTAAGTCAGTCCTTTGAGTTCCAATTTTTAAACTTTAGCAATGGAGAATTGAATGTCTTTCAGTATTTTGAAATCATTAGATTGGTACCAAATTCGGATTTTGGGTGTTTGACAAAGTTAGAGATTTCCCAGCATCAGTCCCAGTTCTTCAGAATGAATACTACTCTCTCGTGGAGTAATATACTTTGAATGAATTGTCAAATTCCATTCCATACAACTGATTTTTAGAATTTCAACACTTCATTTTATTGTCCATTGTTTTTTAAGGATAGTTTGTTTGGCAGTTAAAGATAAACACTGATCATCTCATTCTAACCCCTAAATACAGTTGTTGAAATTAAGGCTGGGAACCTATGTATGTCTATTTCTCATTCTCCTTTTTTCTTTACTTCTTATCTCAACTGCAAATAAGTGAGTTTTTTCCTTTGATGAATTCATAGGATGCTTTCTCCATCTTCCTCAAAGCGTTCACTGTGTTCTTTCTTTCCTTCTTCTTAAACTAAAGTCCTAACTGTTTACATTCTTACTGGGAGTTTGGAAGTACAGGTGTAGTCACCATAGAAAGCCCATCATTCTTACATTACAATTATCTGTGTATCTATCTTGTGTGTGTGATCTTGTCTTTAATTCAAGAGCTGTCATCCTTGCCCCTTAATCACAAATGTTGTCCGTCTACCTCCCCTGGGAGGCCCAACAAAGTGCTATCATGGTGGGTAGTGGAAACAAGCTGGGATGAGTTTTGTCAGCACCCCTAGATCTCCCAGCCAACCTTGCAGTCAGTTAAGTAAGAAAGCAAGAAAGCACATCAGTCCCAAAATGTTGTTAGTGCTGCTTCTCTGTGGCAGCAAGATGAATCTGAAAGGTGAGTCTGAGTCCCCAGCACATCGGAGGAGTGGCTGTAGGGACTAGGATGGCAGCACAAAGCCAGCAGATGAATTTGTGTGTGCAGCTGCTCCATCCTGTCCTTGGTGATGGATCTCCATGTGAACCAGTCATTGCGGGTGCTTTTTCTTATCTCAAGTCCATGTTCTTTCAACCGAGTGGATTCATTACATGCTAATAAATTTGTTTAAAATTCTTCCAATCCTTAAAACGTCATTCAAAACAGTATCTTCTGATGATTAATTCTTTCCCAGGGGGAAATTTACAAAATTGAGGCTCCCCAGGGGCTTACCTGCTAGATTATAAACCACCTGTGTACAGGGATTAGGTTTTAAGCACATTCTAACCCCCCACCATGTGCTAAGCAGATAGTTTAAACAACTAGTATTTGTGGACTCAGCTAATTGTGTTTTCTTGCAAGGTAATGATATGAAATTTTATTCCTCAGACTTATTTATCCACATATATTCTTCACACTTATAAAAGACAGAAAGTAACTTCAAAGTAAAATTTCACTGGTTAACTTTTTGTGGGGAGGGAAGAGTCAGTAGGGATTGCTCTCTGTGCTTCTGGCCGTAGATTTCTTTTGAAGACAAATTGAAAGATCTTGTTCAATAATGACTTTCTTCATTTCCTTAGGGTCTTAAATACCACATTGTTTGAAAGTTGGGAGATCGTTGGACCCTTCCCTTCCTGGTGGGTTTTTAACCTCCTGTTGTTGCTAATACAAGGCTTGAACTGCTTCTGGTCTTACTTGATCGTCAAAATAGCTTGCAAAGCTATTTCCAAAGGCAAGGTAAGGTAAAATTCACCCTTTACCATGTGTCCCATAAAATTTTGTTTTCTAATTCTTCTGAATTAGCAAGAACACTGTTATTTCAAACTTCTACATTGTCTTCAAATTTAGCATAGATTCCTTGAAACATTGACCAAAATGCCATTTCTTTCTTTTTTTTTAATTTTAGCATACCTGACTGAAAATGAGTCCCAGTGCTCTGTAGTTATAGTTTTAGATTTAAATGCTGTATTATTTGTTGTATTCCTTTCCTCCCTCTCTCAGTCTACCTCCATCCTTTTCTGGTTATACATAGACTAAACCAAAATTTCATCTTCCTTATATGAGAAAGGTTGCTTGATGAAGTTTTCCCATTTATGACTGTCTCAATAAAATTTAAATATTTTTAGTTAAAAATGGACTTATGAAGATGACTTAAATAAAGTTTCTTGAGCCTATCCTCTGTGTACAATGACTTTTCTGGATCATTCTCTGTGATATTTTCTTATGTTATTTGTTCTCTTCCTTCTGCCATCCTGGAAGGCTGGGAAGTGGAACCCTTTACATGTAAGTTGCTCACACCTCTCTTTCCATCATTGTCCTCAGTGCCATGTTAGCTTGTTGGAAAGGCATTCAAATGCTTTTATGTTCATGCATATTATTCTCTCTAATCTGCTGCCACTGACCAGATATAAACTGAAGTGCAGCCCCAGCTATAAAGGATACTAAAAACAGCTCAATTAATGTGCTTTTGTGTAAACTTCTACTCCTCTAAATTTAGCATAACCCAACAAAGAAAGGGGATTGCTTTTATTGGTGTTTAACATGTTGACCAAAGAACAAAAATTAACCAAATGAAGTATGAGAAACATAGCTAAGTTAGGGAGAGGATCAGTGGTGTCCAGATGGAGACTCAGAATTGACCCATGACCCTTGACCCTTAACCCTTCATTCTCAGTGAATGACCCTTCATTGCCCCCTCCATGGGAGACTCGGGACATCTGATCCTGTTCTGTAAAGACAATTCTCAATGTGAGTGCATAGAGAAATCCAAAATATTTTCATCAATTAACTGCTTGGAAGTGAAATTTGTCTTTTTCTCTGAGACCTCTTAGTCTAAAAAAAAAAAAAGAACGTATATTTCTACTGAAAAATGTTCCTCTGCTTGTTTGGATGCAAATTAAATCAATGTGGACAATATTGTTTGTAACTGAAGACATCAGGGCACTCTGGATCAGATTACTTGTGTCCTTATTGCATTACCATTTCCATCAGATGCACTGTCTTCTCTCTAAATCATTCCTTCAACTTTATAAAAAGATAAACATTAATTTCATTCCATCTCTCAGACTTCAGAATATCTCTCTGCTATTGCTTGGACTGTAGCGTTCATCTTGGCTATGGGTTATGGACTCTGTTTTCCTGTTGGGTATTTTGAGACATTCTAAATTATTTCTCTCTTTGAAGGTAACTTAAGTACAATGCAATTAAAAATAATATTACTAAGCATACAAATGTAAATTAATCATTCTCTGAAACTAGAGCTTTCTTTCCCTTTAACATTGAATGTATGACTAATAAATTTCTAAATGTAGGGGAGATTTACTATAATGTCATCTTTGTGACCCATGTTCTTTTAAGTTAAAATGTCCTTAAAATCTAGTTGCTTTGGTGTTTCAGTGCCTAAATCTTCTTGGAGATGGTCCATGTGAATTTAGTCTCATCTCAAGGGACATTGGAATGAGGGCCATTTTACCATACTCAGTTATCTTTGATTAGAAAGAGGCTATTGTTTCCAGCTCACTCTTTTATCCTCACTCACCTAAGAAAAATTATATTCTTTTAGAAATGGTGGCTTTTCAAATTGGGCAGGCAGTGGGTTCCGGGATTCTCAAGATGGAGGATAGTCTGTGACAGAAGGATGTGGCAGCTAATTAAACGGTTAATTCTAACAAAATAGACTTTGTCAAATCCCCAGTTTCATCTCCCCAAGAATCACAGATGATGACTGGATTGGGGAAATTTCTATGAAGCCAAGCCTGCTGCACCCCATTTTGAAATTAAATTAATGGTGTCCAATTTCTCACAGGCCTGTGGGGTAAAAAATACATACTATAATTTAGATTTAACAAAATAGGGAGATCAAACTTTTAATTTTAAAAACAGAAGAGCATTTTCCTAATTTTTCCCTCAATTATTTCCTTGCTAAACAAGAGAATTTTTTCTTCCACCTTTTAAGTATGAATTGATATCCTGGTTGCCTTGTCTCGCTGTCCTCATTACTCGAGGTACCGGATGTTGGACTGAAGAGCCCTGGAACAACGGGAGCCAGTTTATGGTGGCCCAGCCAGATTTCTTTGGGAAATACTTTTAACTAGACCTCAGCCAATAGGTTTTCAAAATGCCTCCTCCTGCCATTAGTTGTCAGGTAGTACATAAAACAAAATTTCTATTTCATTTTAGCTGCCTCTTAAAGAAAAGCCAAATAATGCATTATAAAGTCAAATAATAAGGGTGTGTTTTCCCTATGAGCAGTGATTGCCTTCCTCAGTGTGGTTAAAGGAGAGCTGACTTTTAACAATTATGGAGGAGAATGTGGTCACCACAGAGTAAATCGACCATTCACACCTAATTCTCTAGTGCCTCTGCAGGAGAATAGTATGCTACTTTGCCAGAGGAGTGGGATTCAGGGTCTCTCATTCATTCAGAATATATAAAGATACCTTAAAGAGAGAGCAACAGGTAAAAACTCCATGATACATAAGCCTACCTGCCTTCCTGATAACTGACTGTCACCCAAATTGTAAATTTCTAGTGAAAAAGAGTTTATTACATTGACAGTGTTTCTCCCATCTTTGGTTTTTGAATCCTTTGATTCGGATCTTTTCCCTTCATGTGTGATTGTGTTTCTGAGCAGTCCATCCCTTAGTGATTTCTTCAGAGCTTGATATAGTCACCTCCTTGTTTTCCCCAGGTGTCCAAGGATGATCGAAGTGACATTGAGTCTAGTGCAGATGAGGAGGACTCAGAACCTCCGGGAAAGAACCCCCACACTGCAACCACCACCAATGGGACCAGTGGCACCAACGGGTATCTCCTGACTGGTCCTTGCTCAGCAGATGAATAATTACTCAAAGCTCCATGTCCTGAACAAAGTGAACTGTTTGTTCCTGGAAGTATTTAATAAGTCGCAAATGCAGTTCCTTTCATAATATCTTGGCACCAGAAACAAAAATTAGGATTATCAAAGCATTTTGAATAGTGCACTGCCACGTGTCCTATCTGTGAATGAAGAAGAATTACCATTCTCTATATGTAGGCATGCTGTATGTAATTGACACAAGGGAACAGTATTTGTATTTGTACTGTCTTAGCATATTATTTATTTTTTTTAATATTTGTTTGTAAATCTGTGGACAAAAGAGAGGTTCCTCCTTTTACTCTCTGGGTTCATAGGGAGGGAGATGCTCCATCTGCTTCATCCCCTTTCTTTTTCTGTAACCCAGTCTGCTAGGAGCATCTGCTTAATTTGTTACTTAGTGCAAGCAATACCCAGTGCAGGATATTCATACAGCTCCAAATAGGTTTGCTGTCTTCTGTTACAGTGCCCATTTTGAAATTGCCTACAAAGTCTCAGTTGCCCTTCTCCCCATATAAAGTTTAAACCAGATAAGCTGAGTTTTTCAATTGTCACTATTCGTGACCAATTAGCAGTTCAAATGATCAAATATGGAGACTGGAAGCCTTTTAGGAAATCATTTTGCATTTGATTTCTCTGGAATATATTTCATTTCTTGTGCACACAATCAAGATTTCTTCACTGAGTGTTTTAGCTAGTTGGGAATTAGCTTGTAAGCTACAGAGATCTTTTTAAATTCTCAGTTGTGAGGTTAACACTCTGTCTCTGAAGGAAGACATTTCCTTGAGATCAGATTTACAAAGAAATCACTCTTTGCTTTGGAAATTTGTCCTGTGATTTGAGAATAATGTTAAAAGAACAGCTGATTTTAACCAGATTTTACCACTTATCCCTGTAACTAGTGCAGTTTTCTGTCATGTCATGAAAAATGAAGTCAGGTATATTGGGACAGAAAAAAGGAGACACTCCTTTGGCGAAGGTTGCCCCACTGCAAGGCACAACTGCAATCAGCTGTCAAGAAAGCACCCTGTGTAATATTAGATCTCGAGGCTTTTATTTTTCTGGGCAAAATAAGCCAATGAGAGAAAAGCTGTTTTACTCTTTGTATTTTCTACTTAAATTAATTCAGTTTAACTTTCCTTTTACTAGAAACTGAACCATGTTACACTCTAAGACCTTTTGTTTCCTTCTTTGAAAACTCAATTCATAAGAATTTTTCTCACATGGAACTGTTTCCAGAAAAACAATAAAAATTCTGTTGGATGAGAACCTCAGCAAAGAGAAAGATTACTGAAAAACTAAGTTTTAATGACAGTATTAACTATATACAGAGATAGATATAAAAACCATATTCATAAACCAAAGATTTTCTCTTTTCTTCCAACTTTTAGTAAGACTGAATAAAAAGGTATGACAAGTATTTATTTAATAAATCAAAAGGACCAACATCTAAGCAAGGGTCCAGAACCAAATGCAATAATATAAATGTGTGGGTCAGGGCATAGTGAAAACAACAAAATACTAAAGAATGCATGTCCCGCTCAGAGCTGTCACATTTCATGTCAGAAAGGGAAAAAAAAAATAGTGTGTCCACAACTTAAACAATGCCCCCATTGTTTATGGGGCATTGTTTAAAAGCTTCACGCTGTAATATTAAATCTTTCCCTGCCTTTATCCAAAACATTTTCTGATTTAGTCCATAGTGATGTGATAATTGAAGAGACTTGGAAATATGTCTGTTTGAGAAAATAATGCCTTTCTACTTGTAAAGGCTTACTATTTTATTTCACAAAGCCGGGATATGTTGAGCAGTGTATTCTGTAGACAGTTTGAGTTTGTAACACCAACCATGAAGCACTAAGAGTTTTTGTTAATCATCTGAACATCTGCTAAAAGGCAGATATATAAGAAGTAACAACAAACATGTTACAGTGGAAAATTTCTTGTTGGTGAAATCTTTTCTATGGAATAGAAAATACTTGGTTTTATTGTCTGAAGCAAGTCCTCTCACTGGGTAAAATAAACCAGAAGATCTCAAGGTATTAAATTTGGGTTATCTGATACTCAGCACAAAAGAATAATTTCAAAATATCAGCTTGCAAGTAAAGGTTTAGAAGAGTTGTATAAAAATAAAGTAGAATGAGTCTGTCCTTTGGAAAGATCTGAAAAATCTTTTTTTTCCCCAAAAGTCACTTTGAAGGAGGACTGGGAATACTCAGAGTATCTTTAACTGGTGGTATTTACTTCACACAGTCCTCTATGTAACTACAGACTTTTTTTTTAACAAAATAGTGTTTGTAGGCCTCTTATGGTGAAGAACCAGAAGAAAAATCTCTGTCTACTGCTCTCCTACCAACCCGAGAAGACTGAAAAAGAAAAATATGTATGAAAACTTATCTTCTACCTGTGCCAGGCCATCACTTTGGAAGTGTATTTTGTAAATTGAGCTGTAGGTTAGTGAGTGTTGGTTCCCTTTAATTAACTTAGCCTGTGTTGCTGTCTCCTTCCTCCTGGTCACATTCAAACCTTTCAAGGATATAAAGGGGTATGTAGGGAGGAGTCTAGAAAAAAAAAAGCAATACTTTATTCTCTAATGTTATAGCTTTTCTAGATCTCTTAGTGGGGGGGGGGATTAGAAAATTGAGTAGAATTTGGCCTGAGGTCAATAAATGATATAAAAATGTGTGTCTATGTATGTATATGTGTGTATCTCCAAAAACATGATAAAACCAAAATACCACTGGTTCATTCTTATCCATATTCTTTTCATATAAACCATCCTCCATGGACAATGAAACTTCCCACCTTCCTCTTTCAACTTCCTGTTCAAACTACCCACACAGCTGAGAGTGGTAAAATCCTCTCAGCCTCTTAGCCTCAGAACTAAATATGGCAGAGTTCAGATCACAGAGGATTTAGTTCAACATACAAGCCAAATGCAGTTCACATAATTTAATAATATGAATGTTGAGAATAGTGTAGCAAGTCTCTCTGTTTTGGATTATAAATTATACATTGTAAAAATGTCTAGGATTATTGCTTCTTCCTAGGGTTTTTTTAACATCCAACTCCTGATAGGTTGCTAGGTAAATGGTGTTCTGAAGGTACCATTAGGTAATGAAACAGGTAGCTGACAAAGATGATGCGTGATGAAAGAAAGGTAGGCTCTCCAAAGATAGCACCCAGTGGATGCAAGAAATAACACAAGTAGGGCAAAATCAGATAGTTTTAAGCCAGAATGACGGATGAAATTTCCAATGTCCAGTCCTATTGCCAAACTTTCCATTCTGAGTGTTTACTGAAGTTTGAAGATGAGCATTCTGAGACCTTTCACCTGTGGTAGGAAGGATCTGAATCTTCCACTATATGTATTTCATTGAGATTTTACTTCAACTTACCTGAGTTTTTGCATAAGAGCTTTTCAGAGAACGTTGTGTATACTTATGAATGTTCCCCATCTGTTTTTTGGATTTTTTCATTAATAGTTATTTTTCTCCCTTGGAAATATAAATGCCAAAGTTGCCTGACTATTTGAGTATTTTCTCTTAATTTGAAATACAAGTATATAGAAAAATTCCAAAGGTGTTAAAAGAGTGTTTCTCCATGTGTGTGGTGCTGTATTTGTGTCCAAAGTCCAGAGAGACTTCAAGAAACCTTTTGGAAAGAAAAGTTAAATGTTTACATCTAATGTGATATTTGAGGTCTTTCTTCCCCTTTGTTTTGGGCTGCTTCCTGCTTTGTAGATAAATAACAGTAGCCCTGAATATTTCTAATATTCTAGTAAGAAAAAACTCAATCAGATCAAAGTCAGCTTTATAAGAAAGTGATGACAAGACATTAAGTTTCTGAAAAGAAACTGCAATTAGCTTGTTACTGCACTTGCTGTCTAGCACACTGTCACAGAAGGAATACTGTCAATAATTATAGACAGTTCTTGATATTTTTTTAAGTGAAGGTATTATATTCTCCAGAACCAATTGAAATTCTTCTTGGTAAAATACAATTATGCCACTCTCAAATCATCAGCAGTAATTGGCATTGGGTCACTGTGGCCATATTTTGCATCTTCAAGACAGGCCAAAAAAGACCCTCTGACTTGCGTCTCTGTGCACATACTCCTCCCTTCCTCTAAGGGGCACTCAGTAGATGCTGAGAAGACCTGTTCTTTCTATTTTGTTGAAACTTGTCTAACGTAAACTCATGGGGAGCTTATTTTCATAGACAATTACATTAGAGAATATAAAACTTCATAAAGTCTGCAAGTGCTATGAGGATGACCTTAGTCTTTTCTCTTGTGTTTCCAACTTGAGTTCTAGCAGGAACTTTGAAATGACCACCAGCTAAGATCCCATCAGACTGAAGAAATTTTAAGTTTCTGCAGACAGATGGCATTTCATTTGGTGTCTCCACAGAACAAGGCATTCTCAAGATTGCACAGGAAGTGATGGGAGGGAACCTTTAGCCTAAGATCTGTCTTGTTTATCTCATTTACTCACATTCCTTCCAGCCTCCTGGAACTCTTGATTACAAGAAGCCAGAGTAGTGTCACTTTTCTGCTATTGATTTCCCAGTGGTGTTTGTATCTGCTGTATACCCACACTTTCTACTCTGCCTGATTCCATTTTCCTGAAAAAGTATTATGCCCTCATGCACCTATTTCCTTAACACAGGTTCATGAGACCTGGGCTTCCTATTTTGGTACATGTTGCATGGCTTGGAAACCAGGGAACAGCTGTTGCTATGATTTCTATGTTAAGTGAAATATTTTATTTTTCAGAAATCATATTTCTTCTTTTTGCTCTAGAGTCATTTTAAAAACTGTCATTGTAAACTGTCTTTTGAACTTTAGGAGTTTTTAAAGATTAGTTGCCAAAGAGAAAATTAGCTCTGTAATAGGAACAGATATATGGCAATTCTAGAATTTTAGCTTACACTTTATTCATTTC
This sequence comes from Uropsilus gracilis, assembly GCA_004024945.1. NCBI lineage: Eukaryota > Metazoa > Chordata > Mammalia > Eulipotyphla > Talpidae > Uropsilus > Uropsilus gracilis. Next base: position 78,886 of record PVHY01000830.1, read on the forward strand.
AACATAAAAAATATCTTCCAAGTTTGATTCAAAAGTTTCATAAAGCCTCTAAAACTCATGATTTTCATTCTCTCTCTCTCTCTCTCTCTCTCTCTCTCTCTTTGCCCACATAATCAGTTACCTCCATAACCATTTTTTGTGCAAGGGGGGAGGTGGTTAGTTTTTTATGTGATTTTTATCAAGTTACAGAGAGAAGTAGGATAGGTGGCAAAATCTTGTTTTCATAAGACAATTCAGTGCTTGAGCATCTCTGTCAGAAATGGAATGATGTACTGTTAGCCAATAGAATTATTTTATGTATTGTTATTGTGTTTTGCTGATTTTTATATGAAAATATTATCATTCTTGATCTCTGGAAGCAATCATTATTATGAGGATCATTTTACTTTGGAAACACTTTCATAATAAAGATAAGTATTATGAGTGCAGTGCAAATGCTCTTTTCTATGTGCGCTACCCTGCTTGCTTTGATAATAATGCTCCTCTGGGACAAGATTTATTTCAGGGTTCATACCATCCTACCAGTTCCTCGCAGGTCTCTTCAAATTCCAGTAATCACTATGATTACTGTCAATGTGATGCTATTCTACACACTCTCTCTCTCTTTCTCTCTCTCTCTCTGGGTTGTGTGTGTGTGTGTGTGTGTGTGTGTGTGTGTGTGTGTGTGTGTGTAATTTAGCTAACCTATTACATAGTGTTGCTGCCTCAGTACCCACTCTGGCCAACTGGTATGAGAGGCCCTGTACAAACACTAGTCCTGTCATGCAAACACCTGCCCTCAATAGCAGTCAGCAGAGTCACAGCGAATGGAAATCACTGATAGAACATCCCTTCTAACCTTTATGAACAATAGTCTCCCCTGCCTCCCAGCACCTGTATGTCTTATTCATCCCTAGAAGAGACTCCTTTTGGTTGATATCAATAGATCTGGCCTTAGCCCAGAAATCCCAAAGCATTCCTCCTCAAAACTGGGACCTGTCTCCTAAACTCCTGCCTGCCTCTACCTGAACCCTGATTTGACCTTTCTGTGTATTCCCTCAAGGCATGCCAGGTACCTGCTCGAGGACTGTGAATGAAAACAATTTCCACTTCTCTTGGTCCATTTCTCCTTGTGATCTGTTGTTGAACCTCAGTTCAACATCTGGTGTTCTGTGCTCCACTTAACATGTTAATTTAACAAAGTCTTAGCATATGTATGTTGTAGTATCTCTAAATATTAGGATATGCAAACTTCAGTGATAAGTTTTATATAGTACATGGTTCTGAAAAATGATTCTAGAGTTACCATTTCAAATATACCAGACTGTACTAATTTTTTGTTAAATATAAAAGAGTCATGGGACATGACCAACCCAAGATAGCTGACCCTCTCCATGTCCATAACATCTCACAGGAGCTTGACCTGACATCAGATTCTCTGGGTCTGTGTTCCCTGTTCTTAGCTATTTTTTCCCTCTTCTCTTCCCAGGTAACTTTTACCCAGTTCCTTTTTGTCTACTGCAAGCTTAGGTCATTCAATATCTCGAAAGGCAAAAAATAGCATTGGAATTTAACCAGTCACTCTACCACCACCAGCAGTACACAAAGTAGAAACCCAATTAAATGTCTCATAAATATAACCATCATAATCCCAACAACAATCTGAGACCAAGCTGAGTTATTCTGATAAACTACTAAAATTGCTCTATGGCACAAAAAGACTAACAAATACACCACTTTTGGAAGTGTGATCTCTTCAGTTTCCATGAATATCATATACTCTAACTGCAGGCCTCTCTCCCGTATAGCCACAGTGCATGTTTCTGAAAGTGAAATAAAGCTGGACAGCCACACAGGGAGGTTCTCATAGCAGGAACAACCAGAAAGCAGGGGCTGTGGTGGAGTGATCCTTCAAAATCAATCACTTCTGCGAGTGGAGCCTGAACACCTCACTTTTGATTTTCCTTAAGCTGCCCTAGTATGGAGAAACAAATGTACATCATCTCTAGACTTTGAAGTTAAAAAATGAAATAAAGCCTGTGTTGCTTAGGGTTCAAGCAGGAAAAAACAGTCACTGTGTGATGATTTAGTTAAAGAAGTTTCAATAAAAGGAGTACTTTCAGAGGCAAAGGCAGATAGTACAAGACCAACACAGGAAGGCAAGGCCCCAGAGATCAGGGAGCTTGGGAAGGCATTACCACCCTATGGGCTATTGCCAGAGGCCAACAAGAGGGGCTCAACCCTGCTAGGCTGTACACTTGGGTGGGGGCACAAACACCTGATATCTCTTCATGCTTTCTGGTGCCAATGTGAACCCTGCCAGTCTGGACCCTGGGAGCTGCCAGTGTGGACACTGGGAGATGTGGGCATCAGGACTCAGGCCCCATATATTAAGCAGGGAGACACAAGCGAGGAAGACAGAATAATCCGCATAAAGCCACTGTTCCTGGAGCCTTACACAGGGCCTGGCAGGGAGGAGGGCACAGTAAATGGTGGAAAAACAAATGAATCACTTGGGAGAGTGCTGGTGAGGTATGAGCTATCAGCAACTACCACTCCATCTGCTGGGAAGCAGAATGAACATGAGAGTACACTTTGGCTCTTACTGAGCTGGGCATTTTTCTTTGTGATGTCAGCTTCTCTTCTGGGGCTCAGGCCAGGGAAATCACCTGTAGTCCTCAGACCTGGGGACAAGGCTTACTAGGAGAACACTCTAGCCCTGAGACTGGAGACATATCTAGAAACATAAGAAGAAGAACAGAGGAAACAATATTGAAGAACTGGAATTTTTTTTTTTTTTTTTGAGACTAGGTCTCGTTATTTTTGCTCATGGAACCGCAGGCTCACGTTGCCCAGGGTACCACAGACTCAAGCAATCCCCCGCCTCAGCTTCCCAGGTAGCTGAGATTACAGGTGCATGCCAACACGCCCAGCTATTTTTTGGGACTAGGTCTCGCTGTGTTGCCCTGAGCAGGACTCGAACCGTGATCCCTAGCCCCGGCTGCTTCATAGGCTGAAGCTTACAGGCACAAGCCACTGTGCCTGGCTAGAACTGGAAATTTAATGAAATTGATTTTTTTAAAAAATTGGATTAGATGCTTTGGCATTCAAGTCTAAGTTTTGAAACAATTCTTTAGTCCAGAGTTTTATTTTCAACTTCAAGGATAATGAAAATATTTGCATAGCCAGAAGTAATTTTAAGAACAAAGACTTGGGTCCCTATTTTTTTGCTAATTAAAAATATTTAGAGAGCCCACTAGTTACAGGAATTGTTACAGACACTAAGGAACGCCGAGTGAACCGGACAGACATGGTTCCTGCTTTTGTGGACATTACAATTTGTTTAGAGAAGGAAACTATGAGGAAACAAGAAATATTCATTTTTTAGGGCTACTATAACAAGATATCAGCGATGGGTAGCTTAAATGACAGAAATGCATTTTCTCCACTTCTGGAGACCAGAGTTTGAGATCAAGGTATTCCAAGTTTGTTTTTTCTGAGATCAGTCTCCTCGGCCAGCCTTCTCAATGAGTTTTCATATAGTCTCTCCTCTGCATAGCTATCTGAATCCTAGTCTCTTTTTTAAAGGACAGTAGTTCTATTGGATTAGAGGGATGTATTTTACTTAGTCACCTCTTTTTTAAAAATCTTTGATAAAATTTTTACTATATATACACCTCATTTTTCTAATAAAAGGGACAACAAAATTTCAAGGAATTGTAACTTGGCAGAAAGTCAACATCTTCTGCAATAAACAGTAATTTATACACACAATTGTAAGTCCTTCAGGAATGAGGACATAGAATGCATAAGTGGGAAAGATACGTTAATTACTTCTTTAAAGACTCAGTTTCTTAATACCTCCAGAGGGTTCAGATCTTCAACATGAATTTTGGAGGGCCACAACTCAGCTCATAACTCAAGGCAATTTCATATAGCGACAATGGACAGAAGTTATGAAGTAAGTAATTGCCAGTGTTTGAGACTGGATGGGTGTCACAGACACCCAAGGGACAGTTTACTTTATTTATTTATTTTTTTATTTTTTTTGAGACTAGGTCTTGCTATTCTTTTGCCCGTGGAACTGCAGGCTCATGTTGCCTGGGGTACCATAGACTCAAGCAATCCCCAGCCTCAGCTTCCCGGGTAGCTGGGATTACAAGCGCGTGCCACCATGCCCAGCAATTTTTGGGGACTAGGTCTTGCTACATGCCCCCGGTGGGACTCGAACCATTATCCTTGGCCCCAGCAATGGCTTTCTAGGCTGCCACCTACAGGTATGCGCCACCATGCCCAGCCCGGGACAGTTTACTAAGACAAGACTGGCAGGAGAAAGCCTGTGATGGAAGTGGGTTTTTAAGTCCAGCAAGGAAGCTAACTTGCAGGAGCAAAACAAACAAAGGGTTGATGATGTTAGAAAGTTAAGGAAGGTTATATCATTTAGAGTCTATATCCTATGGAAAGGAGGACATATTTTAGGACAAGTGTAAAGATATACCTCCAAGGGAATTAAGCAGGGAATAGCAGAATCTGGTTACTTGTCGCCTTTAATTAGAAAAAAGAACATGTACTGAATAATGGCCCAGAATTGAAAAAGATGCCCCAACTTTGAGTGAATGAGTGGTGTCTGCAGGGTGGGCATCTTGTAACAAAACAGAGTGATGGGCACTTGGTCATCAGAAGAAATGAAAGAGCAACAATTGCTGAGCATGAAACAAAGTAAGTCTTTACAGGGATTAAGACGGAGTTCTGATAAAGGCCCCAAGTTCTTATGAGGAAAACAGTTGGAAACATAAGCTTGACTATCACCTGCCAGGGTGGAACCTTGGGCAGGAAGGCTAACTTCTTGACTGAATATCATTTTTTTTTTTTGAGAGTAGATCTTGCTATTTTTGCCTGTGGAACCACAGGCTCACATTGCCCAGGGTACCACAGATTCAAGCAATCCCCAGCCTCAGCTTCCCAGGTAACTGGGATTACAGGTGCATGCCACCACACCCAGATATTTTTTTGGGACTAGGTCTTGCTACGTGCCCCCAGCAGGACTTGAACAGCGATCCCTGGCCCCAGCCATGACTTCCTAGGATGCCACCTACAGGCATGCCCCACCATGCCTGACCCAGAATATCATTATTTTTGTTGTTGTTGTTGTTATAGAACTGTGAATTAATGGATAATGATGAATTCCAAAGAACCTCTATGGAGGAGAAGGAGAGAAATCAAGAATAACTATACTCTCTGTTGGTAGGTTGATGGTAACAATAAAGGTGACCTCTTCTGCTTCTCTTCTTTCTCTTCTCTTGTCTTCCTGAATTGTTCTATTTCAGAATCTTGAATGGGACAGAGCAGGGTGGATGTCCATGCCAGTTGAGGGAGTCATGTTAGCTCATATATAGAGGTGCTGGAGACCAAATCAGGTTTTGAAGGTGTCTGCTGATCAGACAGTACAGCATAGAGAATCAGGGTTGGGTGTACTACAAGAGAGGCCCAGAATGGGGGGTCAGAGTGCTAACAAGAGAATGACATCCTTCCGGAAGAGATGAACCTGATATGGCGAATTGGAGATGGACATGAGAATAGTTGAAGTAGAAATTGATTCATGACATGGGGTTTATCAATCATAAGAACCAGTCTTCCACTGTGAGAAAAGGGAAGCACAAATATGAAAAGGGGAAACAATGGATTTGATAGTGTTGGATTAAAATTTTAACTATTCAAGGAAATGTGGTTTTAAACATACAGAGATTAAAATAGAGTCCTAAGTATATGCTTATGTGTATTTGTATATTTTCCCTTGCTGTCCATCTTAAGACCTGGAATCAGTGACTCCTCAGTGATCACAGTAATGACACAGGCCTTAGTTTCTGAGTTCATTCTCTACTAAGAGGACCCAGGAGTCTTTAATAAGTGGCTGAATCCAGGGCTGGGGCAGGAGAGCATATGTTAGATGGACTATCCTATAGGGCCAGAAAGCAAGCAAGGGCTCAGAGGATGGTGGGAAAATGGCACAAGCATATGGAAGCAAGATGAACAGCTCTCTGGTAAATCTGGACATTTTGTACACCAAAAGTTGTAACAGCACCAGATTGTACTGCATTGAATAATATGGGACACTATGAGTTCATGTGAATTAATAAATCAATAAACTGAAAGTTGTATAAGGAATGAGGTGTTTAAAGATGTTTAAGGTACATCACAAAATATTAACTGCAGAAGCAAGAGTGGTAATTTTACAGTGAAGAAGTCTGGCAGATACCATTGTAATCAAGTAAAAACCATCAGAAGTGAGACAAAGGAAATCATAAGTTACTTGATTGGATGCAAAAAGAATGCAGCATCACAGTGATATTCCAGTCAGGGATACAAAACCTGTAATCTAATCATGGGCAGATATCAAAATGAATGCAAACCAAGAGGCATTCTGTAAGTTATTTGACTGGTATTCTTTAAATGTGTCAATGACATCAAAGTCAAGGAAGTCTGAAGACCTATTCTAGAGCAAAGGAGGCTAAAGTGAGGACAGGTGAATACAAAGCATGATCCTGAGCTAGATCCTGCTGTATGGAAAACAAAATTAGGACGATTGGTGGAACTGAGGAGTGGATGGGTCAGTGCTAATTTCCTGTTTTGATAATTGCATTGTGATTTTGCTGAAGACTGTCTTTGCAGAAAGTGCTCACTAAAATATTAAGGAGTGAAAAAAAATTCTGTGTACTAAATTTGCAGTTTGTAACTTTGCAATCATTTTCCAAATCAGTGTATTTGCTTCTAAACCTTACTTATTATGGGAGCTCATCTCAGAGATGAGAAACTTGTAATCTAAATCTTTGCAAGTTAAGCTCTCTGCTCGCCTGCCTGAGTTTCCTGTCCGCCTGAAGCCTGCACTTAGCGGTCTTTCTTGCACGACCGGTCCGTAGCAACTTATGACTCAAGTGAAATTTTCAGATGTTTAGATATAGCAGACTATATATTTTAAGGTGAGAATGTCATCTTTGAATTCTAAGAACAATAAAGTGATACAAAAATGCTTTAGCCTATTAACAGGAAAATTTAAAACAATAAAATATATTTGTTAAAAATCTTAAGAATTCTATATTTCTTGGTGAATAGTCTTGTTAGTTTTTGCATTATAACATTTGTATGTTTGATCTTTTTTATGTAAAATATATAATCTTACTTAAGAATACCATGATCTGTCATGCAAATATATTAAAAGAATGATAATGAAAATAGTAGTCAATGTTTATTAAGTGCTTATTAAATACAATCATCTATGAGGAATGTGATATTATTACTCCTATTTTACATATCAGAAAAATGAAGCTTAAAGGGATTAAGAAATTTCCCCCTAAATTGGCATACTAATGTGCGGTGTAGTGAAATTTTGAACCCACATTTTCTGTACTGTCAAGTCTATTCTATTGATTTCTGCTCTATGCTTATAGAGGCCTCAAAGAAGAGTGTTAGCAGGGATACTGTTGTGACTTGCAGGCCACTCAACAAGACATAAGGACTCCGATTAACGTTCAAAGGAGCAATTTATTACTGGTGCACCAGGGTCCCCAAAGCCCCAAGTGGCAAGAGGGACCCCGAGCAGTCCCTGTTACAACCATTTTTATAAGGCAAAGCCACCACCACCCCCTATTGTGAAGCAAGCAAGCAGGTGTAGGACATGTTCCCATAACTGCAGGACATGTTTCCATAACTACAGGTTTCTAATAATGCTGACAGCCATCATCTGTCAGGAGGACAATACTGTCATCCATCATCCAGTAGGTGGACAAGATAGTTGTCAGGAACAACCAGGAATAAGGGGAGGCAGAAACAACATGTCAGACCAACCAGACATGGCAGGTACTTTCCACTGAGGGCAGGGAAATGACACTAATTTCAAAATGGAGGTTTTAAACAAAATGGAGTTACTTTGGTTCTCAACAGATACCAGATAGTGGACTTCATTCTGGATCCTCTCACTCTCTCTTAGCATAACCCCTCCACCATTCCATGCATCACTAAGTTTTCCTGGTTCCTTTTAAAAACCTCCCCATCAGAGCCCCCCGTTTGTTTCTGTTCCCAGCCCCAAGCTCACATGCTTCCTGATTCTTTACTCACCCCTCTTTAGTCTCCATTCTGCTACCAGAATGACCAATCTAGAATTCATGTGTAAATGTTGCACATGGGCTTAAGATCCTTGAAAGAAAAAGTATATGACTCCAGTTACTTTGGGTTAAAGTTAAAACATATCTGACAAGGTTGCCCATGTCTGCTGGCTGAGTATCTCTCTAGCTTGTGGACTGTCCCTTGCAGAGTGTGTTTTCAAGGCATGCTTGAGGATTTTTGCATAAATAGTACATGCTTGTACATATCAACAAGAGTGATTATATCTTGCCAGTGCTTTCTTCCTTTTCCCAACGAGGCTGAGCTTGATACCTTTGGAATTTCTACTATGTTTCTATAAAGGCCTCTTTCATATAATTTATCAGAGTATCATATAATCTGCCTTCATCACACTGAACTCCTCGAAAGGAGGGATTGAGTGGATCTTGTTCATTCTGTATTCCTTATAAAGCCTGGGTCAAAGAAGGTGCTGCCTCAGACCTCACTGAATGAGTCTATGAATGGACTTCATCAGTGATCATCAACTGTGCAAAGTGATATTGAGAGGCAAAGTGAAGAAACCAGTGATTTCTCAGAGACCATTTCAGAAAGAGGAAGAGTTATGACTAAGGGGTTAAACAAGTTGTGTTAGATGGCAACAGGGGAAAATTTTTAACAAATACACAGAGGTTTGATTGAACGTGTGTTATGAGTAAACAGACTGTAAGCATTGTGTGCCCACTTCGAGGAGATGTGGAGAGGCCTTAAAAATAAAGCAGCTTATACATTTGAATAGTTAATATAAGCATGTCATATAACATTCCATATATGCAAAGAGAAATAGAGTGAATAGTAAAGCTCCTCTCCAAGCCCAACCCTTCTTCTTCAGTATTTTCATGTCAAAAAATACAGCTGACTTCCAATCAGCTAGTCTTGGTTAAACCAGAGGAAGAATAATTACCCTCTTGCTGCAGAAGGAACCAGACAAATAACTTTTGAAGTGCTCTTGCTTTCTCTCTTAGATTCCATCTCCATAACGTAGTAAAGATTTATAGGAAGCAACTATAAATCTATGATTCATAATGTAAAAGCATAATCAAGATGAAAAAGACAAATAATCCTATGATGCACTTGATTTACATATGCAAAATGTCAAACTCATTCTTTGTCCTGATAACTGAGCAAACTTGTCTGTACTAGACATTCCAATTGCATTTTAATTGAAACTAGAAAGACTGGGTCCTAAATAAGCTTAGATCAATGTAAGTAATGGCACATAAATATTAACATGGGTGATCAAGATATAATGTAATTTAAACTAATCAGCACTTGTTAAATATCCTTATTTTTATGCCTTATTTTTTTGGAACTTAAAACCATAAATCACAACTGTAGAGCGACTTGGTTAATGAGTTGTCCATTAGTCTTCATTCCCTGGTACTTACTAAGGAAAAAAAGATTGATGCTAATTTGTTTTATGCAAATTAATCTGTGATTTCATCTTTATTCTCCTTTAACACCTGGAGGTCTTTGAATTAATATATTTGAAAGTTGGACATGCACAATAAAAACTCAACCCTAGCACAGTGAATACAGAGATGGTTTGTATATATGAAATACATTAATTATGATCATTAGGATTTAGAGTTTTAAAATTAGGTAATTTTTATGAAGTGGAAAGTGGTTTAAAAAACTTATTTTGTTTAGTTTTACAAGCCACAATATAATTAGTACATATTGAGCATAAAAGTTACTTTGGATGCTACAAATTAGACTGACTATTAGCAATAATATCCCTGTGTTCCCTGCTGTTTCTCCTACAGTTTAAAATACTCATTATTGCTTCTAAATTAGATAGATTTTTTTTCCCCCATCCTGAGGCTTTGGGTAAAGGTACTATTTTTTTTTTTTTTTTTATGTATTCATGAAAGCCAAGCTGTAGAAATGTATCTTCCAGCTTTGGAGAGATATGGAAATTAAGGAAACTAATCACTGCTGCAACCCGAGACTGAAAATAAAAGGTAATTTAGTCAGAATGAGATTGCTTTTACTCTTCCCTCTGAGAGTGATTGGTGGAAGTGACTTCGCGGCTTCTAAATGCTCCCTGTGACTCTAAGGTGTTTGAAAGCGCAGTGGGAGTGGAATTGGTGACCAGTGATGATCAGCTCCAGGAATAGCTTAATGCAGGACCCAGGAGTGGTTTGGCCTTGAGAAGATATGTCAAACCTGTCATCCAGGTGTGATCCATCCTGGGAGGAAAGTGCTTTGAAGATGTGATACATGGAAGACCAGGCACTCTGCCCGAAAAGCTAGCTGGGCAGTCTGTCCCAGCATCTGTTCACTGTCATCAGGAACACAGGCCAGCTGTCCCACTCTGAGGGGCTCTCCCAGTGCAGTCTTCTTCTGTGCAAATAGTAAGTTCTCTTAAGTGTTCTTGGTGAATGTTGCAGAACTCAGCTCATTTTAGATTCCAGTTTTCCCACATTTATTCTTAGCATTAGGTTACTCTTTGACTTTACCCTTGGTCCCAACTTTCTTCTTATCTGTTTATAACTTTTTGACCAACAAGTGTCCAAGAAAGTGGCCTCTTGGGATGCTTCTTATTCCTTCTTAGTTTCCGGCTTGTCAAGGCCATTTTTTATCAGAGTGTCAGGGACTCCCAAGTGAATTTGAGTCATTTCCCACTTTAAAGTTCCTGCCAAGAAAGTTGCATTTATCTTCAATCTCAGGGTTTTAAGCTGTGTTTCTTCAGGGATGAGGATATAAGCCTACTTATAAGCAACACACTGTCTTGAGAGTGGGGAGGAACAGCTAAAGGGGTCACTTTCTCAGTACTAAATGCAATTAAATAAAAAGAATCATTTATTGACCATTTACTTAGCTCCTATGCCAAAGAATCTCAAAGGTTTATGTTGAAGGTAGACCATTAAACTAATAATTACAATGCAATGGAATAAATGAATCAAAAAAAATGTGTACAATGGATAGAGAGTACATAGGTAAGAATGGCATGCTGACTTTGTCATAGATGTCAGTTAGGCCATGATCAAGGCAAAAGGACTTTTAGGTTGAACAATAATATTAGGCAAATTTTAATGTGTGACCAAGGGGTCCCTCAGGACCTCAAACTCAAGGGATGCATCTCTAAAACAGGCTGTCATCCACTGCATAAAGACAAAGGAAGTGGACTCTAGTGTGCAAGATCTTTAATAGACCAGTATGTTTAGAGAAAGAATAAAAGAAAGAATGTTCCTAATAAAAGTTTCTCAATAACTCCTCAAATGACCCACCTTGTTATAGGGCAATATCTGGCCAAATAGGGTCTGCCCAAAGTGGGGCCACTGAGTTCCAAAAATTTGCCATAAGTCTAATTGTACCTTCTGTCAGGAAACAAAAAGAAGGGTGTTAGAGATCTGGGGGAAAAGGGAGACACCACATCAAGATAATGGCCACCATTGTCAGTGTTCCTACGTGCATCCACATGTGTACTCCCCTTCTCAGTAGCATCAGGGGGTAAGTCAGCCTGCAGTAACCAGAGACAGTCTTCCTGCCTACTGTTTTATATATTCCTCTTGGCTCACGTCTTGTTCCCAGCAGCTCCTCTACTCAGGATATCCGCGTGGCATACTTGGACTTGCAGTCCAAGGCAGCTGCATTTAAGTGGAGTAAGAGCAAATGGTGCCCATCACTGCAGTGTGATATTCCTCCCCACTCTATAGGGAAACCTCAATAACAGGATGAATGAGGTGCAGTGGAGTGGCTTCCAAGTCAGACAGAAGAAAGTCCCTGCCAGATTTTCTTTCTGCAGAGAGGCCGGACCTGGAAGGTTATGTTGAGCATTGACTGGGAAAGCAGCAGGAAGATTAGGATCTGAGAGGTCAAACAATAAATTAAGCTGAAGGCTTGTCTAAAAGGAAGCCCAGAGAATGAGTACAATTATTGTCTGAATGTCCAGAGACAAACCCGAAGACAGAGAACTCAAAAAGATGCCATGGGCACCATATTCTTTAAAAAAAAAAATAGATTATAGACTGCACGCCTTCTTTAAGATACTTCACTTTATATAGTTCACATCTGCCTGTGGAAACCAATGAAGTTACGTTAAATTAATTCTAAAGTCACAAGGCTTTCCCCCTTCTTGCTCACACAGGAACTCAGCTTCTTTCTCCCAGCGTCTCCCTGGGCCATTTCTGTGAGTCAGGGTGCTGGGGGTTTTCACACGCACAAAGATAAATGTACTCAAATTGGCCTGCTCTGAACTCCAGCCAAGATGCCTCAGTAGCTACACCTCAGGTGCTGGCAACACTTGAGAGAATCTGCTCCTGACCTTCCTGTCTCTCAGCCCACCAGCATGTGCTCTTTGGCAGCATATGTGTAGGATGGGATGCGGGGGTCAGAGGAGAGAGAACCCCATCCCCAAAACTCTGCATCAGTGATGAATTTAACTCCTCAATTTTCCCTGCTTAATACCAATCGCTAACTGATGTTCCAAATTTGTCCCCTGAGGTTGAACTGGAAATAAAGGTCATCAGAGAGGAAAACATTTGTCAGCCACCCCTTGCTGTGTCCTTTTTGCTTTATCTCTCTCTAGTCACTCCAGAGCAAACATTGACCCAACTTTATAGTGGACTGAAGGTTAAAACTAATCTCAATTCTCTGCCCTTTTCTGTATCTAAGTCCTTTGCAGTTCATGTCCTTCCAATAAGGAGTCCCCTCACCCCCTTGAATCTGGGTTAGTCTAGCTTTTAGTCAGCTTGAAATTGTGTAACAAGACAAGCAAAGCAGGGTACTTAACTAAACTTACAAGTATCAGGAGGGAGGGGGACAGGCCTTTGCTAAAAATCCTTTTAGCCAGCTTTTCCTAAATCAGGGGAAAACCTTTACCTTAATCTGATACAAAAGGGGCAAAAACCCTTATCAACTCTTAAACTACCACACACTAGTTACCTTTCTCATTCAAATACCTGCTGCTTGCCCACCTCCAATCCCTCTCCCAACCCAAAGGAAAAAAAAACCTCTAAATCTACTTCTCTAAGGGTTCTTACCTCCAGTAACTCTTGCTATGTAATTTTCAAGCCAGACCAAACTCTTAAAATGATCAAACTATTTATTACTATGTAAGCAAGTGATTACCTAAATATGTACTACAAGATAAGCATGTAAAAAAATCCCAGTTACCCCATTACATGTGCTACAAAATAAATAAACATAAAAAAATCCAGTTACCTCACTATTGTCCAAAACTGCCCTTATTCCCTAGTCACCTCACCACAATGTCCAATTAATCTGAGTTCAGCAGCACATGTTGAAAAAGCAGGGCATTCCTCTTTTTCTCCTTTGGTGTCTGTTCCAACTTCCTCCAAGCATGTGGTTGAAGATGTGATGTTCTTCTTACGCTATCTTTCTTAACTTTAGGTAGTAGAAAAACTCCAAGGTATAAGAACCAACATAAAATCCATTTATTCAGGCCAAGTCCATGGCCTCTCCAAAAGCATCTGGGTCAAACTAGATATGACAAACTCCAACATGAGGTTCAAATCTCCAAACGCCTTATATTCCTTCAGCATACACAATCAGCTCATGCATGCTAAGGCCATAAGTTCACCAGCTTGGGCCCAAGGCCATGGGCTCAGGCCACCTTGGCCATGTGGTTGGGTTCACATCCTCCTCCAAAAATGATTGAATCTTTTCTCCTTCTTCTGAGTCCTTTTGATATCCTTCTTCTTTTCCCTGTGCTTCTAGGAAAAGAACCTTGCATCACAAAAACCTTGTTTTCCTTCCTCTTCTCCTCTATCCTCCTGAAAAGAAATTATGAATGCTAATGAAAGCTAACATCATACCTTGGCATGTCCTTCTTGAAATTTACAATTCTAAAGCAAAAGGGAAGTAACTCCTTTTTCTTAGCTATTATCAATTCATAGCATCAGCTATGTTCATGGCAAGTACCCTCCAATAGGAACAACTGACCCTTTAAACCTGGCCACTCCCTAGATTCATTCCTAGCCCATACATGCACAGTAGCAACTCCAAACTATCTTAATAAGAGGGAAAAACAAAATTTACACAAAAAATTTAAACAATAGTCACTGAGGGCACAAGGACGTTTTTCTAGACATGTGTCTAGAAAGCATCTTTTCCCCCCTCAAGTCAGGTGAGAGTTTCAAATCAAACAAAGAAATAAAGATGGTGTCACTGATACATCTCCAAAAGGCACAGCTCTAGTATTCTTCCTCCTTCAACACTGAAACAGCCCAAATCACCAAGACTCACTCAAGACAGCAACAGCAACCACGTTAGATTTCTAATGCCAAAAATGGCAGCACTCTAAATTCTTTCCAGGTTTCTAGTCAAATCCCTAGCATTTCAGTTTCTAAGTTGAAACAAGTTTCCAAGTACTGAGTTTCCAAGTCAGCTTACACAGGTCATAAGTTTCTCCAGTGTTTCCCTGGGCTCTTCACCAGCCCAAGGTGGAGATGGAAGCCCACAGCATGGCTCCCTTCCCGGCACTACTACCACACATAGAAGCTGCAACTGTGGGGCTGCCAGACTATTTGCTGCTCTACCATTTCTCTGCCTCCTCTGCGGCTGCTCTCTTTCCTAAATCCCTTCTCTCTGTCCCTTTCATGAAAAACCTTGATTTCCCTTCTCCAAATCTCCACCCATCATGGCAAAAATGGTGCAAGCTTAACACAGCGTTACAAAGGTGGGGCCATGGGCCCCCAATTTCACCACATAACCTTATCAAGCTGACTGTGGATGAAGTGATGGTGTGTCAAATTCAAGCTGCACCTCAAGAAACCTTGAGCACTTCTACTCATGCTCCTTGCCAGGCCCTAAGAACAGCTTGGGTTTGATTCCTGGCTGACAAAAAAATCATATTGGCCCACAGTCAGCCCCCTGCTCTTGCAGGTGCAACCCACAAGAGCTGCCCTGCCACATCCAGCCAGATCAGCAGAACCATGTCGATGATCTGCTGTCACCTGAGTGAGGCCAAAGAGACTAGAGGCACCATCCAGCTAAACCACAGACTTGTGAATAAAGTCTGTGTCATTTGAAGTTACTGGGTTTTTTGCACAGTAACTATGACATAGCATTGCTGTCACAAGAGATAACTCATACAAAAAATAACCTTTCTGACCACCAAATCAAAGTTTTTTACAGGTTTAAGAATTTTATGTGATGCTCAGCAAATAGCCAAACTCCAAATTTCATTCTAGTTTCAGTCAGAACAAACATCTGCCCTTCTAACTGTGAGAGGGACACCTTGTCAAGAGGGAGATATGTTAATTTAGCAGATGGTCAGAAGTCCTTACAGAAAGCCAGTCAGTCTTTTGGGAAGGACATGTTTGAAGAGTATGGTTGTTTAGTGCCCAATCAGTCTTCAATAGGACCCCAGACTGTGATGGCATTTTTTTGTGGAACTGGTAGGAAAGGCCAATTTCTCCATTTTTAACTGAATTGGGCCCAAATTGAAAGAGCAGATGGAACTTAGGGAAGTAACTGCACTATGAGGAACCAAGGCTCCTGCTGAGTTTTATCTACAATCTGGTGGGAAAGAAGATCAGGGTGAGGTTGGAGGTGTGAGGGTGAAAGAATTCACCAGAGACAGAGTGAAGAACAGAAAAGGGGAATTTATAGAAATATACTGGTGGGACATGCAGGAGACAGGAGAGGTCTGAAGGCAAAGGAGGATTTGGGGTCCCTTTCAGAAGCTGTTTTGTTGGCTTCTCATGCCTGGAGAGTTGGTTTGGGGGTGGTTAGTTCTAGAGGTCTGGTCTTGGGTTTTGATCTTTGACACAGAATGTGTCCTGGCCCTGCCTCCCTATTCTAAGTCCAAGTGATCAATCTTAAGGTCTGATTCCCAAAGAAACCTTGTCAATTCTCTTTATCTGTTCAAGCTTCCTAACCCTCCTGCTGGGGATAGGGTCTGTGCTTATATTTTAGCCTTATTAAATGATACTTCCAAACAAACTGGGGGTCGGAAATCCTTCACAAGGAATCTGTCTTTTTTAACCTCAGCTTATTACCTGTCTCTTCACCTTTGTCAAATGTTCTGAGTTGCCTGGTCTAAAGCAAGCCCCTTCATAGTTGCAGCTCAGAGTTGTGACCAGCAATGAGAAAGTTCTTTTGGAGAAGCAAAGGGGAGAAGATTAAGTGTGTGAATGAAGGGTTCCATTCTGATTGCAGAAGTTTTCTTCCCTCAGAGTTCCCTCCTTCATCAACTGTGTCTGGAAACTGGAGAGTTTGCCCACCAAGGGCAGATGAATGAAGGCTGAGTGTCTGGGTGTCTCTGAAATGTTCTCCTGGGCTTTGTTAATGGAATCCCAGGGGCCTGCCAGTCAGGCCTACCCATGGCCTCCACCAGGTAAAACAGGCTGCAAGCTGGAAATCTAAGGACTGACAACTAGGAACGTGTTTACAAATAAAGCAGCAAAAAGTTAGTTGCAAATTTCTAGTTCTACTATCCTTTTGAGTGTTTTTCTAAAAAATAAAGTGGAACACATTCAAAAATCCTTCTTAATAGCTTAGCTTCTTCGTTCTGTTCAGCTGAGAGTGAGGAGTAGGCTGACTTAGGCCCTTGAGGTGATTAATGTATGTGCTGTGTTCCCTGATAGCCTTCTACAGATATTTCCACTATGTCAGAGTTACAGAGGTGTCAGGCTAATTGCTTGGTATCTGGCCCTGAAGTTATTTTGAGCAGAGGGAATATTCACTTGGTGTGTGTTAGCTCAAAAAGTGGCAGTGGCCTAGACTCTGATCTGGCTGATTTGCATGTTAAAGCTATGCTCATAGACAAGTTGGGAATTAGTCAACCCTGGAAGGGGCCATCCCTCCTTCCCAGAAAGGGCCCTACAAACCAAAGTAACATGAAATACAGAAAACAAATCATATGATTAGCACAACAATGGGAGTGAATGCATCCCTCCCCCATCAGCCATGAAGTACAGAATTCTCAAGGACATTTCAGGGCCATTGAGCTTTCTCTCAAGGCCACGCAGTTCAGAACTCAGTATTCTGACCTCTAAGTATTTACACAAGTTTTTCTCCCAGCTCTTTTGACCAGTAACAGTTCTTTGCTTTTTCAGGAAAGAAGCAGGATGAAAGTCCAGGGCTGGGACTTCCTCTAGGGGGTGTTTGACAAGAACTGACTTTCCTAGTCTCTTTGAATCCAGGAAGTCCAGAACACACCCAACCTTGATTACACCCTCCGGAGAGCTGAATGCTGCAGTGTAAGTAAAAGACCAGAAGCAAGAAGCATTTCACCATGAGGGACCCACTGAAAAATTGTTCTGTGAGTAACACCATGTGGGGTGTGTGCCTGTGTGCCAGAGGGTGGCTGAGGGATCAATTATTTTAACTTAAGAAATTTGGGACACTCTGCAGTCAAACTTGTTTAGATGTTGGCTGTGGAATAAAAGTATTGTGGTTTTCCTTTGACTTATGAAATAACCCTTTTTAGCAAATGACAGGGCAGGTAATTGTCATCTATTATGCTCATTTTCTTGGAAATCCTTTGAGTGGCACAGCCTCATAGTTGCACATTGGCACATTGGCAGTGGCTTTGGAAATCCTTAAGACAAACACCATGGTGCCAACATCATGGTTAGAGTTGTAAGAAACGCTCATAATGTTTGCAGGCAGTTTTGGACTCTGAGGATGTAGTTAGGGTGGAAGGTGTTTGCATATTTTTTAATATCATTTAGAGTCAGAAACTGCAAGTCGGGCAGGAGGAAGAACAGACGCCCCGCTCTGATCAGTCTGTGGTGGTTCTCAGACACATTTACTAACGTGTTTGTTTCAGCCCTGGGAACCTTACCAAAGCAAGAAGATTGGTCAAAAGTCCAAGGACACTGTGCAATTGTTAGCATAAGCACAAACTTCTTTGGATTTAAGAATTGAGGAAAAATTAAAATAGGAGCAAGGGAAGAATACTTACTTTAGAAAGAAAGGAATCAAGAATCATCAGTATGTTATCACAAACTGCTGGAAAAGGTGACATTAGAAGGAAAGACTGCATTCACCCTTGTATTAAAAACAAAGCAAAAACTGTAAAGATAGACAGGGGCTGTAAAGAAGTCATAAAGAGGAAGATCAAAAGAGGATTATTGGTTTCACCTGTGTTCAGTAAACGAGGCACACACAGGTTTAAAGCAGATGTGACTCCGCCTTTGCACAAAACTGGTTCATGATCAGACTAAGTGAGTTGAAGTCACTGGCTAATAATACGAATAATGATAACAGAGTGGCAGTCTTTGATTACTTTTACTTTTCTAAGTACAAACAATGTGTCTAGTGTGGAAACAAATTCCAGCAGTCCTGTTGTATATCTAGATCTTAAGAGAAACTCCCCTGCTTCGATTTCCATCCCTATGTCCTCCCCATTGGTAAGCACCATCCCTTTCTAGAAAAGTCTTTCCTTATTTACTCATTTATTGTTTGTTTCTCCTTGCCTTTGCTCCCTTACTGAAATGTTCACTCCTTTCCTATCTCACCACTGATGTTTTGATGATGTTTCAGCTTAGATTGGTGGGGTGAGACAGGAATGGACTAAATGGAAACAGAAACTTGGTACCAATAGTCACTAAAGAAGAAAGTAAGCACCAGGGGTAGAAAGAAATAGAAGAGAGGGGGAAACTGAGGCCAGGTGAAGTTAAAAATGCAACATAACAACAAAGGAACTGACAGGATAACATCCTTTTCCAAAGCTGCTTTTGTTCAAATCTGGACATGGGAAAAATGTTTCCTTCCAAGTAGACACACCATCACCACAACTCCATTTAAAGCTCTTCTCTGACTTGCTAAAGAGTTCTTGTCCTTAAGGCAGACTAAAGCCTCAAGGACTTCTCCTTATCCACACCTTCAAGGTCATCTTTACAGGCTGGGAGCCACCAAAGTAGCCTGGCAAGCAAGGGGGCGGATATCCTTCAATCAGGGTTTCTAAATCCTTTAAAGCCACGGCATCTTTATTTATTTGCAATTGTTTCATCTTGGTCAAGTGTTCCAGTTAATTTCCTGGTACAGCCCTCGCTTGGGTTTAGCAAACAATGCTGTGTGAAGATGAGGCTGTGGTTTGGGAAAAGAATAAGTAAGGGAATGGAAACTGCAAACTCTTAAAATAGTTTCACGAAAAGAAGCAAAAAGGACAAAAATAGTTCCTTCCAAAAGTTCCCATTCTCTGGGTGGTTGCTCGGTTTGCACAAAACCCAAGTTAATTTACAAAGCTTGTCATTCACCTACTTGGTCACTCCAGTGGTCCATGTTCAGACACAGATGTTGCTTGAGCTTCAATGAAAAATGCATAACCTCTTAATTTGCACTCATTTCTAACTTAAATGTGGAATATCTTTCAATTCTGATTGTAATCAACAAACTCCAGTTCACCTGAAATATCCATGACACTGTAAACCAATACAAATTACAGATATTTTTATATAAGATTAAAGTTATTCAGAGAAAACTAGGATTATTGCTTACAGTGTTAATATTGCTTACAGTGTTTAAAAGCACATCTAATTTAACAATTAAAAATATTTTTATAGGGCTGGGCATGGTGGCTCGTGCCTGTAAGCTTTAGCCTCTGAAGTGACCGGGGCTAGGGATTGCGGTTCAAGTCCCTCCTAGGGCCTGTAGCGAGACTTAGTTCCAAAAAAATAGCTGAGTGTAGTGGTACACGCCTGTAATCCCAGCTACCTAGGAAGCTGAGGCTGGGGATTGCTTGAATCTGTGGTACCCCGGGCAACGAGAGCCTGTGGTTCCACGAGCAAAAATAGCAAGACCTAGTCTCTATGCAATATTAATTTCTTTTGTAATTTAATTTTAGTTTATATGTTTGAAAACATTATCTTGAGTAAAATGGGGTTGACAGACTACCAAAACAGCCCACAATACCAAAAACAAACAAAATTAACCTTTTCTTTATGTCATATTCTAGTGACAAGATATACTGATAGGCCATTTAGCCTCTAACTGCTGGGTTTGTGTCTCTTCTCAATTATTAGTTACCAGGGTAGTGCAAAGAGTGCCTGCGTGCTTTGTGGGACTTTATTTTTATTTTTATTTATTTATTTTTTTTTTTTGAGACTAGGTCTCACTATTTTTGCCCGTGGAACAGCAGGCCCTCGTTGTCCGGGGTACCACAGACTCAAGCAATCCCCAGCCTCAGCTTCCCAGGTAGCTGGGATTACAGGCACACGCCACCACACCCAGCTATTTCTTAGGAACTAGGGCTCGCTACGGCCCCAGACAGGACTTGAACCATAATCCCTAGCCCCAGCCTCTTCATAGGCTGAAGCTTACAGGCATGATGCTTTGTGGGACTTAAACTAATCCTATAACTGTCAGAATTCATTTTAGGGAGTTTTTTTTTGGGGGGGGGAGATTTCTTTGGGGGGAGGTTTAAGTTCTGTTTTAGAAAAAGCAAAGAATTGGCTCTCGGCCTTGATGCCTTAATGCTTGGAAGTTTCATTTTTAAACCTAAAATTATGCCAAGGGAAATCACTTTCATATCCATATACAAGGAAATAGACAGGATCAAATTGTCTCCAAATGAAACAATCCCAATCATAAAAAAAGTAATACTTTCTTAAGAAATAACACCTTCAAGATTAAGAATAAAAAATAGCTACAACCAAGTTTTTGCTTTTACTCACTCCCAGTTTCCAGATAGGAACCTGTCAACACAGACTTTCTGAAGTCCACACAGCCAACTTCTCTCCTTAAGATCATCAGTTGTTGGAACACTACAAGGTTTTGGGGCCACTTCTCCAGTTGGCTTAGAAGCCAGCCTGCATTTCCCATCAGCAGCTAAGCAAAGGTCATAGATTATTGGTGGGCATGAAAACAAAAGATGCTGGTGCAATGATCCAAGACTCTTGAGGGATTCTGGTTTCCACAGAGACAAGGCGATAATCTGGGTCTAACATAGATGTACTAAGAGCCAAACATCTCCATGTGCATTACTGAGAGGCATGACGTTCCATTCCAAAGTTTTCTGTACTTGTTTCCTTATCTATAAAGTAAAAGAACAGAGAATTATTGTTCTCTATTTCATAATCCATGACAGCCCACAATGGGCATTCCAATTATTAAATAGATTCCAGTGAGTACAGATAATCCCTTAGAGGACAGTGCTTGGAAATATTACCAAATTCACATGAAATCAATAGTACAATGCCTACCACATGGGAGACATGCAGCAGATGTTGACTTATTTAAACATAAAGGGAATATGTGGTTTATTTAACTCTCTGAGGACTGTTATAAATAATGTAGAACAAAATGGATTTTTGTAGAATAATTGAAAACCTTAATCATTCAAACTGAAAAGTCAGAAAGAGTAACGAAGCCAAGGTTGATCCAGTGCAGTTCACATTGTTTGTAGGTCATCTCTCTAATCATTTGTGGTCCAGTTGCCAAAATTGCTAAGCTTGTGTGTAATGACTATGTTTATACAGCAGAGATAGTTGACAAGTGCCAGAAGAAACTTTTCTTTGTTGGGAGGATGAGGAATAGCTGTTTATGTGAAGGAATTTTTAGGAATTCAGAAAGACAACAAATATATCATCAGCCTGAAATCTTTGTGGCAGCCAAAACTTAATGTTTCATCTAACAATTAATGATTCCCAAAGAACAGCAACATGCTAATATAAATTCATATGGATACATGAGAATCTATCCTAGAGGGCAAGGGTAGGAGGAGTTTGTTGGGGTTGGGGAGAGATTCTTTACCAGAAAGGATATTTGGTAAAAGGTGGCAATTTGAAAGTCAAAAGAACACTGAAAACTCATCCTCCACATGACTGTGAGCAGAGCAAACCCTTCTGGTGCTGCCATTGGGAAGTCAGCTATATTGTTCACTTGAGAGATGTCAGTCTGCATTAACTTAGTGTCATCACTACTGATTAGCCATTTACAGATTTGCTTCTGATGGGCTCCATAGTTGATTTGCTCACCTAACATTTCTAATCACCATTCTGACCTTAAATAATGAAGTTATCTTCAGCTCACTGGTCTTTAACTGTGAAATCAGGGGTTTGGACTTTAGTGGTTACCAAATTGTACTTCCTT
Organism: Uropsilus gracilis; assembly: GCA_004024945.1. NCBI lineage: Eukaryota > Metazoa > Chordata > Mammalia > Eulipotyphla > Talpidae > Uropsilus > Uropsilus gracilis. The sequence continues at coordinate 101,029 of PVHY01000830.1, forward strand.
GAACATATATGGTGTCCTCTCTGAAGGATGAGAGTGGACTGGGAAAGGGAGATAAGATAGAAGAGAGTTGAAGTCAAGGTCAAAATATTTTGTTCCCTCAAAGTAAATGTGTCCCAAGATTGATTTTTCTGATCACACACACCCATACACACACACAAACTACATAAACACACATACATACACGTACAAATTTGCATGTCTGCTGGATGATATGAGATGGTCTTTGGTCTCTACTTTAATAATTATGTAAGTCCACATTTTGTCTTCAAGTTTTACCAAATGGTACACGATGAAAGCTACAGAATCATTGATTCTAAACAAATTAGCTGAGAGGATGAAAGTATTCTTTAATACTCTTATTTATTGATGTCACTTTTACCTTGGGGTATATTAGGGAATGTCCAGCACATTGCTTATTGGGTCAAAGATAAAGATTGTCTCCAGTGCAAGAATAAGCAAGGTATCCTTCTCTTAACTGGTCACTAAGTTAGCAGTGTAAGTTACTGAAGCATTTCCTGACTGCTGAGTGCCTAAACACACCCGGCTTGGGGAGTGAGCTCAAGTGTACCTGAGACACGAATCTGCAGCCCTCACTTGGCAGAGGTCATGGGTCAGTTCCCTCTTCTTGAAACAACATTGTCCATTTGCTGCATTATTCCAGCACAAACATCATTTTCTCTGTACCATGATGGAAAAAAAGAAAATGCTATCAAATGAGAGAAAATCTTCTTCCAGAACCTAAACAGACTACCCAGGGTGAATAGAAGCCATTAGTCGTACTATGTTAGAGCAGCCTCTTGTTTCCAAGTTGAGTGTTAGTGGGAATTAGAGGCATTCTCCACTTTGCCACAGTCTCTTCCCTCCCTCCAACAGTAATCGAGTTTTGACTCACGGCTTATAAATTTTCAGGGCAATCGCCCTTCTAGAACTAGTGCCCTAGAGACAGTATTTCAAAAATGTGTCTTGGAGAGTTTTTGTGACTTAATAAGTTTAGTAAATCCTGCAGCCCCTGCAGCCTTGTTCTGCTCATTTCCACTTTGTTTCAGGGCAACATTACCCCAACATGCCCGTATTAATCACCATGACACCTGCCATCTCCTATTTCCTTCTCAGGTCTGTGGGATGCAGACTGTCTTCAGGTGGCTGGCGGGGATCATCCCTGGGACAGGACCAAAGTCCCTCACTCTTAAGTCTCCAAATCTCCCCAACCTGTTTTCTCCTAGCCCAAGACCCAGCCCCAGTGTTTTATGTTCAGAGCAGAGAAACTCTGCAAACTTGCATCCAAGCTTTTCTCCCTTGCCCAAGGCCTATAGTGTTTGTTGGATCTTTGTTCCTGCTTTGTTGTCAGCTGTAGAGAAAAGCACACAAAACACTCCATAGAAAATACTTAGCTATCTCACCTCTGAGATATTTCTAAATAAATAAAATGAGAATGCTACAGGACCTATAAAGAAATCATAAAATTTTATTGAACATAAAATAAGTCTTGAAAAAAATGAGATGGCTTACTATGACCTTGGATAAGAAGTCTAAATAACAGAAAAATCAGTTTTTCATTTTATATATATATTTAATGCATCTCAAAATATTATTCCAGAGGTATTTAAAAATTATATTTATATAGCTATTCAAATAGAAGATTAAATGCCCAAGAATAACCAAAGAAATTGCAAAAAAAAAATAGTTGTTTAGAGAACAGAAGCATGGGATCAATATTTCTGCAACTTAATAATGTATGCCATTTTTATTTTCTGTATCATTTTGTGAAACATAAAAAAGTCTTATAAATTAAACTAAAAAGTTAAGACTATGAATGCATTAGAAGTACATTAACTATATATTTTTAAAAAGAATTGCCTTTTGAAAACCTTATCAGTGTATTTCTCTTACACAGAAAATAGGTACAAAAGTAGAAAGTGGAGGGCTGAAGTGGTGCCTGGTGCTTAATTTTCTTTGAGTCTGCTCTACTTATCTTAGCACCTGGCACCCCTCCCAAATCCACCTTAGAGCATCAGGCATCATTCTTAAGTCCAGAAGTCAGGAATAAGGATGAAGAATCTGCACTGAACCCAGGCACAGAGCCTACCCTGCCTCCTTGGGAAGCATCGAGGTCCATACTACATCTAAGAGCAGAGAGTGCAAGAAATGGCTTATTCCAAGGACAGGCGCCCTGCTAAACATAATTCTGTTTCTTCTCAGATGATGTTTTGTGGGATACTGTGTAGCATATGGAAAGAAAGAAGACTTAGAAGGGGAATAGGTGAAAATGATGAGGTTACAGAGGAGTAAACACAAGTTAAACAATTTTAAATTTCTCCCTAAAACTTCCCAATGTACCTGTAAGCAGTGGAAGGAGATCTTGGAGTGTTATATATTCATAGATGTCAAGACATTTTTATGGAAATCAGAATGAGAGAGCTTGGTTGCCAAATAGTGATTCTAGTCCTATGGACTTCCAGACTTCCAAGGGAAGTTGTTTCTTCCTGCCTGAAGCTATACTGGGCTGCACCACAACTATGTTGGGTTTGCTCTGCAGAAAATTTTAAATTATATGCATTATTTGCTGCAGTTTTTTTAAACATCACATTTCAGATGCAAATCCCTATTTCAACTTTTTTTGGTTAAACCAGAAGAGCTGGCCCTCCTGGGCCATAGTCCCATGGTTCACAGAGGATGTGACAATTGTCTTTCCTGTTCACTGTCTCTACTTCATCCTCCCTCAGTCATGTGCCTCCTTGGTGTCTGCAGCCATGTGACTTTGCAAGCTGCACTCTCAGAACAAGTGATGCCTTTAAGAGGACCTTGTAGCCTGACCACTCTCCTTGGATCCCAGGAAGTTTCAAGAAGCTGTTGGCTACTCGAGCATTTCTACCAAATCCTGCCATGGCTGCCATGCTGAATTCAGAGGAAACTTAAGCTGCAGTACAAAGATCAGAGAATTTGGCATCTATAGGACTGTGTTTCTGTATCTTACCTTCTGTCCCCGAAGGTAGGGCCTTACACGAGCTCATCACTGAAGATGGGACCCCTCCTCTATTGTGGTCAACTGTCTTCTGTTAGCTACTCTGTAGCCCCAGCACAGGTGCTATGGAGCCCACAGAAAAATTGCCAAGGTCTCCAGGTTTTGTGTTTGTGAATTTGGAATGAGTTCCTTTTCCAGCCTCTACACAGTATCCATCAGCAGGCTGGAGATAGCTGAGTTCTGGCTCCTTCAATGACACTCAATCTACACAGTTGTGTCCTCTCGTCTAAAATCTCACATGAAAAATATAATCTGCTCTTGCACCTCCCCAAGAGAAACTACAGAGAGTTTGTTTGGGCCTAACTCACCTGTGTCAGGAAACCTGCAACATCTACAAGGGACGTTCACATCGTCCATTTGGGTGCTAACAGACTATTGTGAATGTTTACCTTTCACGTATGATTTACAGAATGACACTATGGAGTTGTAAAGCAAATTGTAAAGTTTTTCATTTGGATTTCTTGTATCTGCTTAATTCCTATATAAATGAATTTATAAAAGTATCTTTATAAAATTGTAAATTTTTGGTTCAATTAAAATATTCAACTCATCATTATGACCTTCTTATCCGTAGAATTAAATGAGCTATAGTGGGCAGTAGGACAAATTTTGTCATCATGTTCTCTTAAATTTTCATAGCTCAGTGAAGAAATATTTGTTTTGATGGTTCTGAGTTTGGCAGTTGACCCAAGAATATTCTCTTGATTTTTTTTTTAGGGGGGACACCCAAATGATTATGCAGAGTGTACTTTTGACCTTCCTGAGAACAATGGGGATAACAGGAAGCTAAAGTCTGAGTGTACTCTACTTTAAATGTATCTTTTTGGCCTGAGGGAGAAACAGATGGGACAGCTTTATTTCTGAAAGGTTCTCCAGTTTCTCATATGCAAGCAGAAGAGACTTAATCTTTGCTTTAAAAACTCATCCAAGAGGTGCGCTTTCCCCCAGCTACACCATCATTTACAATGACAGTAATTATTATTGCAGCCATCTGAATTTATGAGATTCTATCTTTAGAAGTGCTCATAATCCTTCTGTGCATCTTTTCTTTTTCAGTACAATAAAGTGTACAAGAACCTAAAGGAGTTTTCTCAAAATGGAGAGAATTTCTGCAAGCAGGTCACATCCATTCTTCAGCAAAGGTACAAAATGCATACTTGCAATAAGCAGTTCTTCCTCTTTACCTGTAGCAAATGATATAAGTGGAGGAATGATTACAGGCAGCCCTACTTTCCAGAATGCAATGTTATATTTCGGTACTTGAAAGATCGGTTTAAAGAGCAGTTTTCCTCTATTGCACATTTATCACTTGGGCCCATAAAAATCAAGAAACAATAGGAAGTAATTCTGTTTGGGAAGGCTCAGTCAAGTCTCTTAAGCTTCCTCAGTCTGAGTTTATCACCCCCTCCTGGGCCTATCACTGTGTCTTAGATATACATCAGTTATTATACTTCTCATACTAAAGGCAATTATTAGTGTAACTATCTGTCTCCCTGCAAGGGCAGGGACCCATTGAACTCATCTTTGTATGCTGATCTCTTAGCATCAGCCTGTTTGACTCTTTGGTAAATGTCCAATGAATGATTGGATGAATAAATAGAAAGCTGCCATTTTTAGTAGCATCTTCTTTTAATACTAGATGGATCATGTGTAACACTATTGCTGGGCTGAAGTGAACACATAATCAAGAAAGGTACAAAATCTCTGCTTAACAGTTGAGAACCCAAGGACTGAATAATACCATAGAGGGTTTTTAGACTATTTCCCCACAGATGGACAGTTCTCTAACAGCAACTCTAAAAAGACCTTCAGAAGAGAGTGTTAAGCTGAGTTACAGGCTTGTGCCTGTAAGCTTCAGCCTATGAAGCGGCTGGGGCTAGGAATCACGGTTCGAGTCCCGCCTGGGGCCCGCAGTGAGACCTAGTTCCAAAAAAAATACCTGGGCATGGTGGTGCGCGCCTGTAATCCCAGCGACCTGGGAAGCTGAGGCTGGGGATTGCTTGAGTCTATGGTACCCCAGGCAACGAGAGCCTGCAGTTCCACGGGCAAAAATAGCGAGACCTAGTCTCAAAAAAAAAAAAAAAAAAAAAAAAAAGGTATAGGTCACTTACATCCTGAATTAGGAGGGCAAGAGAGAGGAGAGCATTCGCTTTATTATGACCAACGGATGGAGTCAGGAGCACTCCAACAGGCCTCTATAAAGAAAATAACACAATATGTCTAGTGGACAAAGTCAGAAAGAAAAACTGTTTAAATAAGACAGTACTTTTATCCTAACATTCCAATTGCCATTAATCTATGAAAGAGGAAAAAGGAAGGAATTTCTTATATAAATAAATTTTTTATCAGTCTTAAAGGAAATTATTTAAAATAAGGTTAGTTGATTGTTGACACAAATGCATCACATAAATTACAAAGCATCTCCTTTCAGCAGATCAAAAAGAAACTGTACATATAGTGATCTTATGTATGACCTCAGTTATAGTCATCTGGGCTTTGATTATTTTCTGTGCCTATGTTCAAAATTATATTTTGTGTTTAAAGACAGGAAGCAGCTGATAAAGCAGACTCCACAGAGGACTGAATACACTTGAGGGAATCAAATCACTTTTCCAAAACTGCCTCGCTGTTTTCCCCTCATTGGGTTCATTCTGCATCTCCATTATGCCCCACATACATCTACTATCTATACAGTCAGAAGCTTTATTCTGTGCCTGTGTTTCTCTAGAAGTTTTTTCTTTAGGCTACTATCTGTCTTGGCCTTTGCCACACACAGACCCTCCCACTCAGAATTCTGGGGTGGCAAACATACTCCAGTGGTAACGACATCTCCCTTTATGGCTTTAACTAATTATTAAGCAGAATTCAGAATTTGGAAATCTAAAAAAAATACTGGTTGGCAAAATAATATACATATCTATGGGATAAAAACTGCATAGCAAAAATATGAAAATTATATCTAATGTTTATCCTGAACCAAAAAATGTACTATATATTAGTACATTTTTAGGTTGTTGGTGCAATAGAGGCATTTCTGAACAATTTGTGAAGCTAAATAATCATGTACAATCCTGTCATTTCCCCTTACCCAAGGTGCCATCTTTGAGTTGCTGGATATGTGTTCAGATAAATGTGCATTTGGTAATGTCTTCTCATAGTTGAGCTCCCCTCCTTAGCTAAGTGCTTTGATCATGCAGTTAACTTGAAGGATGTTATATAGCTGTTAAAGAATCAGTATTTTTCTATAATTAAATTTATTTATTTATTTTCTTGTATTGTTGTTCATTTTTATACAATATTTGATTTCTCCCAGCATCTGTAGTCCCCATGATTCTTCCACCACCGTGGCACCCATGATCACCATAGTCCTTATACTCTTCCCTCCACTCTTTTAATATCATTCTCTCTCTCCCTTACCATGTGCTTCACATCTATGGTCAGCTTACAAATTTTGTCTTTCTCTTGACCCTCAAAGAGACAGTATTTTTTATATTAAATATTATATATATATATATTTCACATCTTTGTATTCCCTGGGGATCATCACTACCAGAGTACTCCCTCCCATCTCCCCCCTACACCCACAGCTGTGTATTTTAGTTTGGTTGTTAGCTTATTTTGACTTTTCTTCCTGGCCTTTTGCTTGTTTTTCCTATATCCCATATATTAGTGAAAACATTTGGTTTCTATCTTTTTCTTTCTGATTTGTTTCTGCTAATATGATTTATTCTATGATATGATATATGATATTTATTATATCCATGTTACCATAAGTTTGTCAATTTCTGTCACTTTTAATTGATGAGTAATATTCCATTGTGTATATATACCACATCTTTTTCATCCATTCATCTGTTTTGGGACACTTGGGTTGTTTTCATGACCTTGCAGTTATAAATAGTGCTGCAATAAACATCCAAGTACATGTGTCCATTTGTATAAGTATTGAGGTCTCCTTTGGGTAGAGTCCCAGAAGAATGATTGCTGGGTCAAATGGTAGTTCCATTCTCATTTGTTTGAGTGTCCTCCACAGAAATTTCCTTAGTGGCTGGACCAGTTTACATTCCCATCAGCAGTGTAAGAGTGTTCCTTTCCCTCCGCATCCATGCCAACACTTCTAGTTGCCCATTTTTTTTTAATGTGGGCCATTCTTACTGGTGTTAGATGGTATCTCATTGTGGTTTTGATTTGCATTTCTCTGATTGCTAGTGACTTTGAGCATTTTTTCATGTGCCTATCGGTCATTTGTATTTCCTCTTTGGAGAAGTGTCTTTTTAATTCTTCTCCCCATTTTTTGACTAGATTTCTTGTTTTGTTTTTGCTGAGTTGTATGAGTTCCTTGGGGATCTTTGTTATCAAACCCTTATCACTTTCGTAGAGGGCAAAATTTTTCTCCCACTTGGTTGGGTTTCTTTTTGTTTTGTCTGTTGAAAGAGATGGTATTTTGACAGAACTGTTTAGTAATGGATAAAAATGAATAGATGGCTTGTGTTTTTTTAGACTGTGTTCTTACATATCAGGTGCTAAAACAGAGCCCTGTTACTTTCCAGGATCAGGTCATTTCTTTCCCATGGGTGAGTGGGGTGATAGTGTGGGAGTAATATGAAGTTGCTGACTCTCCTAGGTTTGACTTGACTAATCATAGTAACTGTATCAAAAAGACCAGTAGCCACAAGACTGGCTAGTACTTCACTTGTCTTTACCCTTCCTATTCCGTGAATTCAGTCATTACTCTCCTGGATGTACAAACATTAATAAACTGACCTCTACCATCTATCCAAATATTAACACTGGGTTTGTTTACCTTTTAAGTGGGAGGGTTAATAGCGCAGAAATTGATGATACCTTTCCCTTGCATTAGAAAAATATTTGGAAATTTGGTATTCTAAAAAACAAACAAACAAACAAACAAACCTTGTTCTGTTACTTAGGGTGTAGGCTGGTAAAAAGAAATCTCTTGGGACACATAAAATGGTATTTCCATGGAAGAGTATGACTTAGAAAATCATGAAGATAAATACATCAGACATCCTAAAATGATTTTATCTTTCACTAGCACACAAATAGCAAACAGAGCATCTCTGAATTAAGTATACATGCCTCATAGTAAAATACATTTAGTAAATATTTGTAGATTGAATGAATAAATAAATAAAAGTATTAGGGTTTATTTGCTTATTATTATACCTGCATTATTAAAACAAGGTCATTACTGACCTTGGTTTTAACAACTACAGACACCTTGCTTAAGAGTCCACTGGGATGTGGTTCTTGGCAGCTCTCTATTAGCATGTGGCTACAAACCACAATCAAGCCAGAGTCCAGAAAATGTTTCATTTTCAAGTTCAGCTGCCTCTTGCATTTATTCTAATTGGTAGTGATAGAAAAGAGCAGTTGTTATTGAAACACCATTTGCTTAGATAGTCTGCAATTCATGGTCATGCTTTGCTTCTTTTATCCAATTACTTGCTTCAGTTTCCTTATTTGTAGTAGCAGTCAGATTTAACCAGAGAGACACAGCAACTCCTATATTGCCCATTGCCAAAGTCATCATGATCACTTTAACACGATGCTAGGTCAGACTTCAAAAGACAAAGGCACAGTCCCAGAAACTATTTATGAGTGTTTGCTTCCCTGCATCCTATTAGTTAATGTTTGAACCAGCTTTGAGAGGAATATCAATTGTTCCTCTACAAGGAAGCTTAAGATAAGATTTTCAGACTGCACCTTTGCGGCCATGCCATGATGGTGTGGTCATGGTGCCTTGCACACACCGGCTCCATCTGCCTCTGGAAGGTGGGTGGGATGGGGCCAGCCCCACTGGCATTCAGGCACTGGGCGGGCCTCTGAGGGCCTGAGCCTTCTGTGGTCCAGACATTGGCAGCCCCCCCCCCACTTCTGTGGCCCAGACATTGGCCGCCCCTGTAGCAGACCTGCTTTCCTTCCCCTATGTGGTGGGGGTGGGGCGTGGCCGGGGGTCGGTACCAAAGCTCGCCTGGACTGGCCTGACCGCACACTCAAGTCCTGCCAAGAAGCAGGGTGCAGTGGGGGGGAGGGAGGGGAGCGGGTTCGTCACACATCCCTCTTGGTTTGCCTCTACTCCAATGAGCCCGTGCCAGCAATAAGTACCTCCAGACTATTGATCTTCAACCACAAAACAGAAGGGGTGAGGAACAGCAAGAGAGGCCCTTAAAATATATGCCTCTCAGGCAGGACTCAGAAAGAGCAAGGTGAGAACTACAGAGCACTGAACTTTGAGAACAAACATGAAAGAACTACACCTACTACATCACAGGGGAGCTGTGACCAAAAATCTGGCACAGAGATGCTGTCAATAAGGTACTGCACACCCTCTTTGCACAGAGGGAGGACTCTGGCAGAATGGCAGTGGCCCCACAGCAAAGATCCAAAGGAAGAGACCTAGAGACCTACCATCAGCTCATGGCTGCTCTACCAAAACATAAGGCTGGGAATTAGGCCCCCAAAGTCAAAGACCTGAAACATAATGGGAAGGAGCAACAAAATAAGGCAGAAAACAACAGAGATAACAGCCACCAAGAAACAAGAAGTATTGATACAAACCAAAGGTGCTCGGATTGGTCTACGAAGGCAAAAAAAAAAAAAAAAGACTCAAGGGCTAAACATGGACAAACAACAAAAAGAAAGGCGGCAAAGAGACAAGAGGGGGCCTGGTGGGTGGGGTATTCCCATGGGGATCAACAATTATGCAGTCATGTATTGCAAAAAAATAAAAAAATAAATAAATGTATATTAAAAAATTTAAAAATTAAAAAAAAAGACTTTCAGACTGCAAGTACCATTGCCCTAGCCAGTCATGGAAAGGGTGGCAGCAAGAGAGAGAGAATGAATCAAAGAGGGAAGTGATCACTATTCTTTCTGTCCATTGTAGATGCTCTCAGTGAAGAATTATATGACTGAAATGGTAGCTGAGAAAAGTTTGATTTATTTTTGATAAATGTCACCTTTCTCCCTCTACCTATAACCTGGGTGACTGTATTCCCACAGTGTCAGGTCTTTTTTTACACATTGATAATTTCCACATGAATTTTACAAGACAATATAACCTACATCCAACAGTCTATTGGCTATTTCTACTTAGGTGCCCTACAGCACCACAGAGTCAGACTATCCAAAATGGCAGTTAAGATTCATGCACTCCTAGGTACATAGTGTTTTTCCTAACAGCCAACCACTGGTGCCTACCTAAATGTCCATGGACAGATGACTGGATAAAGAGAGTGTGTGACACGTAGTCAATGGAATACTATTCATCTATTTTAAATGATGAAATAGTGCCTTTGGGGACAAAATAAATGGAATTTTTTTGAGACTAGGTTTCACTATGTTGCTTGGGAAATCACAGACTCTCGTTGCCCAGGGTACCATGGATTCAAGTGATCCCAAATCTCAGCCTCCCAGGTAGTGGGATTACAGGTGCGCACCACCACACCCAACTATTTTTTGAGACTAGGTCTCAATATGCTTCCCCAGGTGACTCTCAAACCCACGGACTCAAGTGATTCCCAGTCTCAGCCTCTCACCCTAGGCTGAGAAAATAAATGGATCTTGAGATGATTAACTAAGTGAAATAAGTCAGAATATGAAAGATAATCAAATGCTATTTCTTAATTTATAGAATATAAATAACTAAAGAAAATGAACTTGTGAAATATAGCAATGATAATTTTTAGACACCATGAAAAATATACTGGTTACCAGAGGGGTTGAGGTTGAGAAAGGGAGGAGAGAATATGGGAGACAGGTGATTAAATTAAGGCACTAGGTCTATGGTGGGAGGTGAGTGAAAGATGTACATATATGAAAGTGTGAAGTTATACTCCCAAAATTATGTAAGTGTGTCAATGACTAGCCTGTCAACATACTTAGAAGAAAAGAAATGCAAGACAAAAACAAAGTTCTACCCAAAGTTGGTACTCCAAAATTTTTCATGACAGAGACAGGGAGCCAAAAAGTCTGATACCTGGGAACCCCCATTACTCCTCATTGTGCAACTTGTGACCAAGGCTTCATATTTATTTTCTATAAACCTTCATATATTTATAACTTTTTAAAAACTTCATGATTTCTGTCATTCTTCTGGCAGAAAGTGCTTACCCTGTTCTGTCTAGGGGCAGTGCTTTGCAGTTTTGAGTGTGTACACAGCACAAAGTTCCTGGCTAAAGAGCAGTGGAGACAAAAATCCAATTTACATTCAACATTAATGTTTTAGACTCTGGTTCAGAACTGTGTCAGAACATCTTTTTCTAATTCAAGCAAAGTTGCCTCAACTACAAAGGGTTGAGAACCCTATCCTTATATTTAATGCATCTTCCACTCTGTGAAATGACCCTTCAGCAAATCCCACAACTGTTAGCTTGAAAACCAGCCCTTTATAGTATTTTATGAAAAGATTTCTGAGATTTGATCCTAGCCTTCATATCCAATTTGCCTTTCTCACATCTTACTAAATCACTTGTAGCCATCATCTGTGGGTCCCAGCACTTGAACAGTCTGTAACTTCTGCCTGAAAAACATGTCTTCACTTTCATTGTTAGATTCCATTCAATTCACCCTTTACGGTTCAGTCACTGCCATCCATTCTGGTGGACCTTCTTTGACTTCAGTTCCCAAGTTTCAAAATGGTGCCCCTCAACTCCATACAGAACCAGCACTCCCCTCTAAACAGTGCTCACTGCTGCTGCTCTATGCATTAGCTGTCTCCTACCCTAGAGGAGGCCATGTTCCTTGAGGTTTTTGCATGTCTCATGACTAGGAAAGAGCCTGGCACAAAGCAGGTCATCAACAGATGGTCACTGACTGAATGCATTAATGTGTTCTGCAGACCCGTAAGAAGTTCCAGTTAGGTTATTTCTGAAAGTATATATGCTTGAGAATATTGAGAGTATGCTTGAGAATATTGTTTACATAATATATAGCATTATTTTGAACAAAAGCTAGGAATGAATGATAAGGTCATGGAAATGATGAGGACAATTTGTAGATCAGGCATTATGTCTGATGTGTCTTATACTTGATCTCTTTTACTTTAATTCTCACAATACAATATGGAACAAACATACTCTCCTTATCCCTGACTTATAGGTAGAGCTTGGGGATATGGAGAATATACTTTCTGATTCCCACCTAGACCTGCCCAGGTTCAGGGCAAGGGCTCCTCAGTGGACAGGCAGTTTGGGCACCACTGTGGGAGTCCAGTATGCTCAGGGGTCCAAGTTCTTTTACAGAGTCTTAGAGTCTTCTAAAGGGAAAGGACATCTGTAATCATCAAGCCCTGTAGCACAAAGATCTATGGGAAGTCCTCGGGACTGTTTCAGGGGGTGGGGAGGAATTAAGGAGATAGAACTTTGAGACCTCCTCATTCCCATTCCCATGTAATCAGAATAACTTCACCAGTATATATATATATATGGTATCATTCATGGTATCATTCATATATATATATATATATGGTATATATATATATATATATATATGGTATATATATATATATATATATATATATATATATATATATATGAATGATACCATGTGACTAGGTGCAAAACTGTTTTCCAGCTAAGAAGTTTTGAAAACCACCATCTTTGTCCATTTCACTTGATTTCCCCCACCAGGACATCCCCTAAGTCCTGTACCCCTAAGTCCTGTAAATTCACTCAGTTCTGGAATTAACAGACACACAGGCTCTGAGGCCCCGGTGCTGCCACAACTGTGCCTCAGTTGCTGTGCCAGAGTAAGCAGGGTACTGCTGGGACTCTCAGGCTGGACATGCAGAAAGGAGCTTCCCAAGCCTCATCCTCTCAGCTCACCTTTATGCTGTTCTCAGGGACCAGAATTAAGGCAACCAGAGTTGATAACCATGAAGTGGGTATTGTGGGCAAACCAGAGAACAGAGATAATGAGCCTCCATGTAAAAGTGTCTAACTTTTAAACATAGCTTGTTTGTAAGATGAACTTGTGACTTTCTCAAAAGGCAAACTAATAAAGCTTCAATAGAAAATGTCAGTGGACCAGGCCCCAAACCAGAAGCTTTTGCTGGTAGAAAATAAAAAGGCGGAGGTGGGGCGATATCATAAAGATTTTCAGATTATTAAAATTCCTTTATTCGTAATGAATTACGAATAGTTTTGCCATTGCTATTCTTCAAGCATGAGAAACCCTTGCTTCAGTTTAATTAATTCCTCATAGACATAGAAGCCAACTACAGTTTTTACATTTTACCACTTCAACATCATAATTTTATAAGATTCTGTAAAATTGTACATTTTTAGTTTAATGTGTGCTTTCTGCAAATATTGCATCTGATACCACATTTTCCTTTTCTCCTTTCTTTCAAATGTATAATTTATTTTAAAATCTGAGACAAATGTTGCTCTTTGACTTATTGGTTGATCTTGATTATGCTACTAATGAAGATTTATTGACTTGTCTCCACATACTGAATATAAATGAATTGCAAGTCAGTGCAGGCTATTTTCCTGGTCCAGGATCTTTAAGACTCACAGTAATATTCTGAAATTGAGTTATTCATTGACTGTATGTGCCAAGACAATTGCTCAGAGAAAGAATCCCAACTCCTATGAGACATGGTAGCTGTAGAGCTAGAACATTCAGCACAATGTTCTCACAAGCTTTTTCTTACCATTTTGATGAGAGAATGGAGAGACCCTGACTCAATTTAAGATTTATTCTGTCTCTCTTGACTTCTATATATGATGCTTTTTAGATGGAAATCATGATAATAGCAGCTGCCCTCAATGGATTGAGAAAAAAACTACTATAAGTGGGGGCCCATATAGAGGCATCTCTGCCCTGGGAAAATATTCAACAGGAATTTGAAAGGATATGTGTGTGTGTGTATATATACACACACAAATTCCTGTTGAATATATATATGTGTGTGTGCGTGTGTGTATGTAGATGTATATATAAAAATATAAATGTGTATATACACATAGTAAATATAGTGTATATGTATTTATATATGTATGTGCACATATACACACATAAGTATATAAATAATGATCATAGTCAAGTCACATGGCAGTGTTTATACCTTTTTATTTATAAAAATGTCAGCTTCCTCTATACTTGCCAGTTGAATCAATCTCTGGAAAGGAATTTACTCATTAACCTTGTGGCATAAAGTCTTTCAGGGCCAAAAGCTAGGGAGATTTTCAGTCGTAGACAAACATACATAATGGGAGCATAAAGACAGTGTTCACTCAGTGTTCACGACCCTCTATCCCTATTCCATTTAACTTCTTTCTGACTTGCTCTGTAACCTGGTGAAGATACAGAAATGGTGAATAGCATTTCAGATGCAAGAGTAGATGACTACAAACTGCTTTGGTTTTTTTTTTCCATTTCAATGCTGGTTCATTAACCCATTGAATTGAGGTATCACATTCCCTGACTTCAATTCTGCTGTACAAAGTATAGCAATCAACGCAGCATGCTATTGGGATAAAAACAGACATGTCAATGCAATAGAATTAAAATCCATAAATAAACCAACATACCTGAAGACAACTAATTTATGACAGAAGAGTAAGAACATACAATGGAGCATACAAAATTTCTTCAATAAAATTTGTTGGGAAAATTGAATGACAGTCACATGCAAAAAAGGATGAAAGTAGACCACTAGTTAGCGCCATACACAAAATAAATTCAAAATTTATCAAAGACTTGAATATAAGACATGAAACTATAAAATATACAGAAGAAAGCATGGTTAGTAACCCCTTTGACATCAATCTAAGTAATATTTACAGGCTCAGTTCCAATGGCAAGAGAAACAAAATTTACAATAAACAATTTGAGCTACATAAAACTAAAACTCTTGTGCATAGTGAAAGAAATTATCACTAAAACATAAAGACATCCTATTGAAAGGGAGAAGATATTTGCACACTGTATATTTGATAAATGGTTACTACCCAAACATATTAGTGAAACAACCAGATTTAAAAATCAATCCAATCAAAAATTGGGCAGTGGAATGAAATAGACACATCTCCAAAAAAGACATACAGACTACATACACATGAAAAATATTCATTTTTCAGGGAAATGCAAATCAAGACCACAGTGAAATGCCATCTTACACTCATGAAAATGGCTCATTTTGAAAAAACCAGAAACAGGTTACTGGCAAGGATGTGGAAATAAAGGAAACTCTTAGACTGCAGGTGTAAATACAGACTGGTCCAGTCCTTAGGGAAAGCAGTATGGAGGTGTCTCAAATCATTAAAAAGGGATCTGCCGTATGACCTGGTAACTGTACTCCTAAACATCTACCCTCCAAAAAATTAAAAATATTAATTCAAAGGGAAAATTACACTCCCATGGTTATTGCAGCAGGCCTTCCAGCTGCACAAGCATTTTTGTGAGAGACCTGGAAAAGCTCATTCTGTTTGCAAGGATGCTGCTCTGGATTCCAGGCCCCTAAGCACCCAGGAGCCATGGTGATTCAGAGCACTGCAATTAAAGGCTAAGTGAGAGGAGGTATCAGATTTAAAGTGGTTTTGTTCCCCCACAATTCTCCACCTCCAGCCTTTTCCCACAATTTCATAGATGGGAGAATGAAGAAGCATGTTTTTGAACCAAACTGCATGGATTTGATTTCCACGTGTTACTTCTTTGCACTTAACCTCTGATACATTACTGATTAGACTGTGCCTTAGTGTCTGTGAGGTGGGTAGAGAAGGGTGTCTACCATGTGGGAGTTACGGGGGTTCCCTAAGGAAGTAGACCTAATGCACTTGGCATGATGCCTGGCATGTGGTAAGTGCCGGGTCAGTGTTGGATGTCCCTATTTTGTACTAGGCCAAACAGAGGTCAAGAGTCTGCATCATGTTACAACTCATTTGTCAGGAGAGTGCCATTTGTAACAAACCTCACAGACGGATTAAAGAAATTTTTAAGTCTTTAAAACTTTTTAATCCATCCTGCGGCAGATTTCTAAGATAGCACTTTGCAAAGAGAAGGCTGCCAAAATAAGAACTACTGTGTAGTGATTGAATGTCTTTAGGTTGGTTTCCTGCCATGCCTGCAAAAAGCCAACAGGAGTGGTGGGACTTGATGGCCTGGTGCAAAGCAGAGGAGCCATCACTCAAAGCCACCAGGATCATCTCCTTTTCTCAACTTCCTAAATTTTTGTCCATATGGATCCAATGGGTTAACTTAAAGAAAAGTAGTAGCACTTTTCTCTGGTACCTCTTATATTTATTTCTGTTTAGCTTCTGAGATCCCTTGTAGGGCCTAAGAGAATATTCTAAAAGTGTAACTGAATTCTGAGAGTATGAGCCAGTGTCATCCACTTTCCTCTTAGAAATCATTCAGGAACTGATAGATGAGAAAGCTGTAGATTCTTCCCCACCCTCATACCTCCCACTTCTGTATATCTGTATATCTTGTGTATATTGAATATTTAGAAATCCTTTTGGATACAGAATAATCATCATATTAAAATTATTATTAATAAATTGTTTGATGCCCAACCCAGACTGGAGTGCTAAATGTTTCCCTAAATTTAATGCTCTTTTCGTTTCATCCAAGAAAGAATAGAATATTAGAAAGGAAAGTCTTAAAAAACTCTCTGGTTACCAACAGATGAAGAAAGGGTTTTGTGTCTATTTATTCCAAGTGCAAGAAGCTATGTACTCTGACATCAGGGCTGAGCATGACTCAAACTAGTAGAAACACATTTAAATTGTTTCAGCAGTTTAAAGTTTTCAAAAGTAGTGAAATGAGAACAGACTTGTAGCAACGGCCAGTTAAAAATTCTGTACTTCTAAGTCATACATAATAATGTAAACCAATTTTATACAGCTAAGAAAAAATTCTAAGAGCCAATGGGAAAATTCATTCATTCAATCATTTATTCATTCAAGACATATGCTGTCTGGCCATTATGTGCCAGATACTGGTGTAAGTCAAAGAACATAATAATGAACAAAACAATTTCTTAGTTCTCATAGAGCTTACATTTTAAGAGTGTTCATAGAAGTACACTAAAAAAATGTAATTAAGATGGTGAAAAATTCTGGGTGATTCTCTGTCAGTTTGCAACTGACCAGCACTCTCTCCAAGAATTGGGATTATTCCTACAGCAGAGAAATCTATTTTTAAATGAAACTAGATATTTATCTGCCTTTTTGTTTTTAAACATTTGCCTTAAACTTTCTTCATAGTTTGGACAAGGTCTCTAACCAGTTGGGTATTTTTTTTACCTGAGTCTTAATATACATCTTATAATGAATGGACTTCTTTCCTTCAAAAAGGGGAAAGAGCACAGCCATATTAAGGGGGAAAATGAATAGAAATGTAGTGATATAACAATAGTTTTTGAACTTTGGATCCTATTTTATAAGAGAGAGCATGTCTTTCCTTGTTTGGTCTATAGAAACCAAGTCAAAATTGTGTGAATTAAAAGACTAAAAAGTATGCAGTGAATATTATCTGATCCAAAGAAGGAAAACAATGTAATTTGAATCAAACATTTTACTTTCCATTATCTTTGGTGAAAGTGAGAAACTGAATAAGAACTTATCTTCATATTAGTTACAAACAGACCTATAAACAGGCCATGGCTAAGTCAGCTTCAGCAGAGTATGAGTGAATCTATACAAAAAAACATGTTTTCTATTACAGAGTTATTACTGTATCTTGCCTTACATGAAAAGCAATAGAAATGTATCTTTTGAATCTAGTTACAGCTGCAACATCACACTAGAAAGCTACTCTTTAGTTTACTAAATCATAATCTATCATTTTCTTGCCAATTACTTACAGTCCAAAGCTAATCTGATAGTGTAATGTTCCCAGGTAAATAGGAAAGTTTTCTGTTTGTGAGTTGTATTCATTTGTTAGAACTGCTATAAAAAGGTAACTCTGGTATATTTAAACAACAGGAAATTATCATCTCAGAGTTCTAAAGGCTAAAATATGAAGTCAAGGCTACAAGTATGAAATCAAGAAATAGCCAGGTTGGATCCTTTTGAGTGCTGTGAGAGATGTGTTCTATGTCTTACTCCTAGCTAGCTACCAGCACTTTGATGGCAATCTCTGGTATTCCTTGGCTTGTAGACACATCACCCATTCCTGTTTTCATCTTCACATAGCCCTCATCCTGTGTGTATATCTGTGTGTATCTTTGTCTATATACAGATTTCCTTTTTTTGATAAGAATACAACCACTGGGTTCAGACCCACCCTAATGACTTCATTTTCACTTGGTCATCTGTGAAGACTTATTTTCAATAAATACACATATTCATAGATACTAGGAACTTTAGGATTTTTAAAGGATTACTCCTAAGAACAAAAGGATCCTTCTAGTAACCAAATCATCTCTTCCTTATGTAGATTTTGCACCTGCAGCCTGAAACCTCTTTCGTGTGTGTGTGTGTGTGTGTGTGTGTGTGTGTGTGTGTGTGTAGTTTTGCTTGATTTCTGGCCAGCACTTTCTATTTAACAAATACCCTTTAACCAACAGGGCAAACTTGGAGATGAGTTATGCCAAAGGACTTCAGAAACTGGCAGTAAAGCTGAGTAAAGCAATGCAGAACACAAAGAAAAAGTAAGTACGGAGAAACTAAGGCAAAATCATTCTTAAAAATATCAAAATGTGATATATATATCATAATATATATATTCAATTCCAGTTTCCTCTTTTAGGTATAATAAGTACATGCCATCAAGCATGTTTTCCATTTGTTGGGTACTTAACATATACCAGACACTATGAGATGCTTTCACAGACACTCTCATCTATGTCTTACAAACTTTGGAGAAGTATTATTAGCACTATAGTCAGACTCAAGGACTTGAGTTTTAAAGAGTTTAAGAAACTTTCCCCAAACACACAGATAATGAACTGCAGAACCCTTCCTTGTCTTTATGACTTCTTAGTTCATCATTATAGATTTTGATCATGGCATCTAAGTTGGAAAGTAGTGTTTTAGTCAAAAGGTCTTGGAAGTATAACTGTTTTTTCTCAACTCTGTGACCTTTAATAGTAACTAAGCTTAATAGTAACTAAGTAAACTAAGTAACTAAGCCTTGATTTCCTCCTCTGCTACATGGAGCAACCACACGTATGTGTGTGTGAGGGTGGGTATATTAGATAAGATATGATGTATAAAAGTGTGTATTGAATATACTGGGTGTTGGGAAATTTTTTCAGCTGACATTTTCCTCAGTAAATTGCAGCATTAAGAAAGAAGTCTTTTTTTTTTGAAACTGAAAAGAAAGATACTGGTATTATAAAAGTGACCCATTAGTGATAATTTGCCACAAAGATTCTTGACTGATTGAAACCAAAGTCATCTTAAATTGCCAGTGCCATTGCAAAGGTGTCACTTGATGGAGAAAAAGAGAGGAAAGGGAGCTTCTAGAGCTCACATTTCTACTCTTTAGGCATCATCTATAAGAGCAATATTGGTTTTGAAATCGCTTTCATGTTGGGATTGATTTTTAGGGTAGTATTTTAGAAGACTACAAAAGAACTGTGGTTGAGTACAGATAGACTTTCTTTAGATTACCTATGTGTAAATTGTAGTTTGACTACTTACCAGGTGGGTTATTTGGACAATTTATTTTACTTCCAGGTGTCAACTTAAAATGGAAATAAGTTGTATCTTGTTTAGTTTCCATAGGGACTGATAAGACAACACAAGAAGTGTGATTAGTACTTGGCATGCAGGGAAAGCTCCATAAATGTTCATTATGATTTTGATTCTTAGAGAATTACAGGTGTAAAGATGTGTGTCTTATTGTGTTGAAAACGAGCATCCCAGACTAATACTCCCAAAGTTGGCTTATCAGAATGTTTGCTTAATCAGGTTTGGTACAACAATGTTTAATATGAATCATTAATTGAATTTCTGTCTACACCAAAATCTCTGTTGAGTAGTGTGCACCTTGCCTGAATTATTTCAATTTTAAAAGACCAAGTAAGTGAGGATCAGAGAAATCTAGTGATTCTTCCAAAGTTACACAGAAAACAAAAAGTTACTGATGGATTCAGACTTCTCTGAGGCCACCTCTGGGGTTTTCTGTTCTGCTGTCCAGCTCCTTATGAAGGACTAATTGCAGTCTTTTCCTCAAAGTACCTGGTTCTATTTAAAGAAACTGACTCTGTTGAAGTTTAATGTACTTGCAATAATAAGCACCCAGGAAGTCAATGTTTTGGTTAATTTTGCAGCTGTATACAGCATCAAAAGCAAAGCATCAGCATTTTCATCACACCAAAAGATTCTTAGCACTTGTTTACCATTTCTCCTCTCTCCAGTCCCAAGCAACTGCTGATCTGCTTCCTGGCAATATGGATTAATTTTGTCTTTTCTGAACATTTCCATACTCAGAAACATCTAGTAGATCCTATGATATGCCTGGTTTTGGGGGGTTTTTGCCAGGTTTTGGATATGCAGAAAAATCTGACATCCTCTGGCTTATTCTAATCTCTACCATCCTGATTTCAGTGGAGTCACAGATCTGCACTCTCCCCTCATATGAAAAGCTGCACAGACCTCTGTCCTTGAAGCTTACTGATAAATTTGTGTTTTGAAGGCCAACTAGATGAGCTCTAGGCCTCTTCCATGGGAGAAAATAATATCGCACTTCTCAGTCCTACCTCTACATTGCTAGGACAGAGCTCTTTTTGTTAAACTGGGGCATTGTTCTCAAGACCATCACATATATAAGCTGTCTTAAAAGCCAGTAGGAAACAGGAATTAGACCTGAATCCCAAGAGCAGCACATGGCATGTGACCAGAGCTCTTAAGTTTTCTGATACTTAACTTCTCTGAATGTCCATTTGTTCATCTGTGAAATGAGAAATCTGAAAGATTGTCTTTAAGGGCCTTCTATCCCTAGCATCCTATCATCTACTGTTCTAAATGTTTTTTCCATCTTGATTACATTATTTCCCTGGCTTTCTACAGCCATGAAATAGAAAATGAAAACTGAAATTTTAAAAAAGCAGTTTGTCTATAATGACTTTAATGTAAATATATTGGCACAATTTAAACCATGGAGGAATTGAAATAAAACTAAGGAAATAAGTGCAAATGCTGAATGCAGTAAATTGGGCATGATATTTTTATTTCTCAAAATTCACTGAAAAATAACACCTACCCTGTGATGCTCTTCTGTTTTTGCCTCCAGCTGTCTCGTCAGTGCCTGGACCTGGGTCTCGGAAGGCATGAAATCTGCAGCAGAGCTGCATCAGTGAGTGCTCCCACTCTGGCCTTTCTCCACCCCACCCCCATAGGGAGTTGTAAATGCTTGTTTTGGGTTTACTACAAATACTCCACTTCAAACATGCACTGAATAGATATGTTGTTGGACACATCATTTTATTCCCCCAGAAAATAATTTGGAAAGTAGATATAAATCCTAATACTATGCTTGTGCATCTTTTATGCTCTATTTCCAGAAAACTTGGCAAAGCAATTGAGTTGGAAGCAATAAAACCAACTCATCAAGTCCTGAGCATACATGAGAAGAAGAGAAAATCAGTGAGTCAAAAATCTTTATTTCTTCCCTGTGTAAGCAAGACTTCTGTTTTTGGCCTAAGAGATAAAAATAATCCAACAGTGATACTAGGTCTCAGGAATTTATCAGAAGAATAAACACAAAACAAAAAATTTATGTAAATGAATGTTAAAGCATCATTTGTAAGAGTGAAAAACTGGATCTAAAATTTTAACCTAAAATTAAATTATGGTAATCAATAACATACTATACAACCATTAAATGTCTTTGATGTGAATTTTTTTCACTATACAGTGTTAAATAAAACAGCAAGATGAGAAACTATAATATTATCTCAATCTTATAAAATGAATGTATATTAAGTACACAGAAAAAAAAATGAAAGAACTCTTTTAAATGTTAAAAATAGTTAAATAGTGGACAGATAGAAGTTATTTTTATTTCATTTTTATATTTTTTGCATTTCCATTTTTTCCCAAGTGAACAAATGTGTCTTTTGTAGATGGATGAATTATAAACATAATTTCTAAAAAGGAAATGTTTTCTACACTTGTAAGCTTGGGATCAAGGAAAAGAAAAGCAATAGTAGGAATAATTCTCAAATGAAAGAAAGTTCTTTGAAGATCAATAGCTATACAATTCTGCCTGTGATATTTGGTGTGGCAGGCCTATTTCCAGCTGAGTGCTCCTATTAAAGCAGACCAGATTCTTAATATAATCACACCAAATTTATTGACAACAAATTCAACAAGAAAATGAGCACAGAGTCCCAAACTGGGGGAAATCCCGGCTTTCTCACCATATAGTCCAAAACTCTCAGTTCAAAGTCCCACTTGGGGTGTCCTCCAACTGCATGCATCAGTGGAGATAGTAATGTCCTCAACTCCAGAGTCCTCAACTTCTCCAAATTTCTTCAAACTTTTCCAGCAAATACTGATGGGAAATCAGCTCATACAAATGCCTGGTTTTCTCCAGGTACCAGCTTCTGGCTTCCAAATAAAACAAACCTTTTTACTTTTCCATGCTGCCTCTTGCTCCAGCACCACACACCTTTCTTCTCCAGGCCACCATTCCACCGTGACTGGTCACAATGCTGCTTGCTTAGGCAGATGTCCCCTGGGCTTCTCCTGCCAGTACTTTGCACACATGGCCACGCAGTGTCTCCCACCACCCAGGTTGGTCCTGCAGTGTCTGGCCACACCAGCTGCTGCTGGCCACAATGCCTTTGTGCACTTCCTGTATCTTCTCATGGGGTCTTTTTTTCAGTCCCCACCCACCAGGACAGAAATAGCACAGCCCAGTTTTCAGAAGCATAACAAAGGGGAGGGGGCCTGGCTTCTCATCCAACCATGTCACCCACTGTCCCCTAGTACCTGGTCCTTTTATACAGCAAATCCTCTGGTCCTTCTTGCTACTTTTCTTTCCAGAACAATTTCATGTGTTCTCATTTTATTTATGTGTCAAACAATCTTTAAGTACATTTATGTTTTCAGACAACAATAAAGGGGTGTTTAATAAACATTGTTAGGTCTGATGGGGTGCAGTCATGGTGACGATTTGTGGAATTCAAGGCCAGGTTCAGACACAGTAACAGATGATCCTAATGAAGTGATCAATGGAAGCACCAGGTAACCACTACCAGGTGAAACAGAATCGAAAGGTAGTAAATGGGTTGAGGGGTTTTGTGAAAGATATAATGGAAGGGAAACAATGCCAAATAATTTATATTAAAATTTTTAGACTGAATCGGAAAATGGGATTAATGTTTGTGTGGTGTGGCATATGCCTGTTTTTAGCAGTAGGATGTTCTATGTAGGTGGAGGATGTTGTTTGGGAAATGTATAGTCTTTATTAGAGAGTGATACAATCTTTTGCTTTTTTGCCAGGCAACCAAGTGAAAACCAACACATAGGTTTTGTTTCAATAACTACATACAATTTTTTATACCACATAATATTATTACTAAGCATTTTCTTAGTGCTTACCATAAATGCTATAGACATTGACACAATGCTTTAGATGTCATGATCACCCCAAACTGTTTCTGTTCATAATCTTCCTTTCAACATTGTACCCCCATCACCTGCCACAGCCCTAACAATTTACCCCACTTTCTCACAAAGGATAAAGGATTAGAGATTTTTTAAGTTAAGTTGTTACACATTTTAGCCACATACAATGTCAAAAGTAATGTAACACATAACATTATCTTCATTGCTTTTAATTATAACAAATCATATATATCAAATTTTATCCACTAAAAAGAAAATAGATGAGCAGTGTTGCTACAGCTCAGCATGTTTGAGTGATGGCCAATCTGTAGGTCTGTAATAAAGGTTCTACCCTAACTTACAACTGATCTCTGAGTCAGGTTGACTGAATCTGTTTTCATCTTTATTATTATTGTTCCTTTAGCTGTTTATAAGAAAGGGAAACTTAATTATGATTAAGTATTTAATCTCTTTGAAATTAAAGCAATGCTCACTTCAGGGACAAGGAGACTCTTAGTAAAATTAGTACTGCTGGGACCATTACCGATTCCTATACTGCTAAAATTTTGGCTCCGTGAGATAATGCTAAAGAAAAGTAAAAGGGCCAAATGAATACCACATTATGCAAGCTCTCTCCACACACACAGTTTCTACACATTCATGATGTTTTTACATAGCAAAAATTAGAAATAACTGTTTACCGAATGCGTTCAGGCTATATCTTGTCAATTGATTTTTGACTTGGGAAAAGATCATTTGACTGCTTTTCTTAGGAAATGTGTCTACTGTAGAATTTTGAAATTCTTTTGAATTGTGAAAGTGATTGTGCGCCATTATTATAAGTCAACAAGAATGTTATTTTTTTCCCTCTTTACTAGCTTGATAATGAAATTGAAAAGACAGAAAATCTTGTCATTAACAACTGGAGTCAACAAATTAAGGTAAGCATACACAAATATCACTTAAGTGAGCTCAGTTTCTAGAATTGAAGCATTTTGTTTTTTGCACAAATACGTTTTAATGTTAGTACTTAAGGTGCTAATTGAAGAAAAAAATATGTCCTCAGCTGAGTTATTCTATCATGATAACTTTCAACTAAACCTAAAGTAGAGCATTTCTCTACATATGGCTATTTTTTTGTAGCTAATAAATACATAGAATCTGTTGAGCATCAATTGCTGAGTATTTAACTATCACAACAATCCAATGTTGTATGTGACTGTGCATTGCCCCAATTTACAGAAGGGTGGAGATACCAAGACACAGACAGGTAAATCATTTGCCTGAGTATACAAAGATGACATAAATGGTTGAACCAAGAGTTGTTACAAGTCATTGGATTCAAAGTTATTGTTTTTAACCATCACACAGCACTGACTCTTTGTATAATTTAGAGATTAGAACAAATGTCAAATGCCATCTGAATTTTGGTCCTATCATTTATAGAAAGCTGTGCACAATCTGTCTCAAGTGAGAGGATCACTGGGAGGGTGGGTGAAGGAGAATGCATTCTTTAATTCCGCAGTTCATATGGTTCACTTTTTGTGCACCACACTTGACCAATAATTTGGAATTTAGTTGTTTGGATCACATGTGCAGGAAACAGTGAAGGAATTCTAAGAAGATGAATTATTATCTGGGTGAGTATTTAATAAGTATCATATTATATGCTCTTAAGCAAAGAAAATAACAAATAGAGCCCATATATGTCTACAGAAAGTTATTCTAGAACAACCTAGCTTAGGAAAAATTGACTGAGTAGAAGGGACTAGAAGCTATCAGAGAGGGAATCTGTTAAGAAAATTCAATGATCTCCTTTGAGAACTTAGATATCAACAATTGAAAATCCTTTTCAATTTCAGAGTGTTAATGCCCAAGGAGAACTTTCCCAAGTAGAGGGTCACATAACCAGAGCCATCCTCAGAGACACATGGTCCTACCTCAAGCTTTTGTGTTAACTTTAAGTTTCTTGTGAAACTAAGGCCTCTGAAAGACCAAAAA
The DNA here is from genome assembly GCA_004024945.1 of Uropsilus gracilis. Classification (NCBI taxonomy): domain Eukaryota; kingdom Metazoa; phylum Chordata; class Mammalia; order Eulipotyphla; family Talpidae; genus Uropsilus; species Uropsilus gracilis. The sequence goes on from PVHY01000830.1 coordinate 126,586, forward strand.
TATTAATATAAAATGTTTGAGGCACAGAGTCCCTGGCCAAGTAGAGCACTGAAAAGGCAATAGTGTGAAATGCTCAATGATAAGAGCTGTTGTTAATTGCATACTGAGGTTGATATCTCCACCTGGGGTGTCCAGTTGTGCTGTATCCACTTTAGAAAGATGAAAAGTCATGTGCCTGGTGAGAGGCAGCAAGGCCAGCTTCCTGAATTACAGACAGAAAAAAGAAAAAGAAAAGAAAAGAAAATGTTTGTGATAAATGAATTTTTATACCTACAATAGGAATATTAGTAAAAGAATGTTCATGAGAATCACTTTCATAATAAATATTTTAAAGTCCCATAAACAGTATAGTCATTTGTATTTAAATCTGCCCTTGATTTTGAGTTTTCTTAAAAGCAGAATTTGTTTTTAAAAATTTATTCTCTAGATATTCAGCTTTTACAAAAGAATTCAATAGAATGACCAAAAGATAAACCACACTCAGCAGCTGCAATTACTTGCAAGAACAAAAAGCATCCTTTATTATTTGCCAGTTTCCACAGAGTAATTTTTCTAAATAAAATGATTTGATTTTTTATGAAGAGTGACAGAGAAATTAGAGAACATGAAATTCTTGAGCTATAATAATTTTCTCCACAGTTACAATTCAAGGGATACAGCACATCAGTAATGAAATGCCGTCTATTTTGGTGACACAAATGAAAAGGCTTAAAGGACCAAGAGCTTTTGTCTCACACTCATTTTTTAGCAGAGGTGTGACTGCTGAAGACAGAACAAGAGGGTCAAGAATGTCTCTGTCCTTGAATTCCCTCTTAGTGACTTCGTATGTTAGGAGAGATTCAAAAGGCTTCGCTTTTGCTCCTACAGAAAGAGCTGAGCTTTTTCTCCATAAGCTGGTTTTACCGTCCTTACAAACTTGAGGTGAAAACCTAGCCTTTCCAGCAACCCAGTTTCTTAACGTATTGACTTTACCTAGAACCAAAATATGTTTATCTCTGGTGCATCATCTTCTGTCAAGTTTGATCTGTGTAGGACAAGGAGCGGTCACCTGAATTATAACCTACTCCGAGACCTGAGATATCAGCACTGCAATGGGACTTTGAAGGTTTCCTCTCTTCCTGTAAATGCAGGGCATTTCACAAGATGTTGGGAAAAAACCTCACTCTGAAACCAGGACATCAGGGAGCAAAATGACTTCTTAGCTCTAAGTTTTCAAAGAGCATCATAAAACAACCTCAGCTGTGCCCAGATGTTTTAAAAGGAAGATGCAGACAGCATTCTGTATTTATTGTGATTTCTCCTTTTTCCCTGTGGTAAAGTCAAACTCCCTTCTATTAAGTTAGCAAGAACGATGTTTTGAAGGCTACCGGCCTTCAGTAAGCTAGCAAAATGTTTGTCTCTTGAGTGTACCCAAATTTAATGATAACAGCATACAGTGAGTGGTTCTCAGGGCAAAATGTTACCTGTTGTGATATTTTAGGCAGATGATGAAGGGAGTGCAGAATTGAAGAACTAAAAACACAATCATTCAAGTTAGTACGAGAACAAGACCTGTTTCAGAACAAAACATTTCTTCTCCTGATATCAGGGGTTTTTTGTTTTTTGTTTTTTTTACCCTAGGCTAAAAAGAAATTAATGGTGAGTACCAAGAAGCATGAAGCACTTTTCCATCTTGTAGAAAGCTCCAAGCAAACTGTGACAGAGAAGGAGAAGCAAAAGGTAATCTGTTAAGGCCAACTGTGTGCATGTGGTTGGGAGATGAATGCGCTTCCTGCCCTCAGTTGGAATATAAGAGGACTGACTGCAGGTGTCTCTGAAGAGTTGTATGTAAAAGAGTTCAGGGAAGGAATCTAGCTCATTCCTGCTCCACAGATATATTAAAAGTCATTATTGACAGATAATTAATCATGCTGGTGTGATATACAGATTTTTTGATAAGGAACCCTATAAACATTTTTTTAAGAAAAATAGATTATTCAAATGATAAGTTCATTTAAGTTCACTAGTATGTGAGATTATTTCTAATAATTGCAAAGTAAAAAGTTCTATTTACAACATTATAATATTGTAAAATAAATATAATTATAAAATTGAAAAGTCATCAATAATATGTGGAAAAACAAAATTTCTTATACTTTGTGCTTTGTACATTATGGACTTTGAAGATGTGTGAAGTAAGATTTTAAAACATTAAAAATATGCACAACTCGCCCCCTTGATAATTAAAAGAATATATGTAATATACTCTAAAATATGCCTTACATATTTTGTATATGCTTTATATATTATGAAAATAAAACATAAAGTAGAAATGTTGGAAAGATGAGGTAAAACTAAAATATTTAGTATGATTAACTAGTCAGAATATCTTTATATAATCATTAAGGAAGACTTGCAGTTAGGATATATATTTTAGGTAGGTTCAACCTTAACCATAATAAATAAAAATTCATATTTCTAATACCCCCTTTGTTTCTTGAGACTAGGTCTCGCTCACTATGTTGCCCAGGGTGGGTCTTGATTCTGCGGACTCAAGCGATTCCTAGCCTCGGCCTCCCTTCCTAGGCTGGGATTAAGGGCAGGTGCCACCGTGGCCAGCCTAATAATACCTTCTTAATAATTTAATTTTGGGGGTAAACTTCTTGTCAGATTTGTCATTTATGCCTTTGTGTGTATTAACTGAGCTAAAGATAGATAATACATCTGTAAATGCACCTGATCCAGTCCTATGCAATGGACAGATCCAGGTTTCTGAAAGTGAAGACATTTGTGAAGGCCCATGCCAGTCTCTCATGTAAAATTTCTTCTCCCCTCCCTGGAGACTTCAGAACCCACAGTTGTCCATATGTGTGTACCAATTTCAATTCATATACTAAATAAGGGTAAATAAGATAACTGTGATTTTAGCAAAAAAAAAAAAAAGCCACAAAATTGGTAGATGCAAACAGAAAATCAAATATTTTCTACCTGAACTTCAGTCTTGTACACCTCATATACTATGTGCTCCAGATTGAAAATCTTTGTAATCTTTCCCCTAAAGATGGAGTCCCCCAAAGGGCCACCACCACCTGCACCACCACAACCTGGTACACTCTTAAAAGAAAAAGAAAATTATCATTGCAAGTAATGCTATCATTTTATCTGGGGAAACTATTAGTTGAATAACTTAAATGCATTGTTAGCAAGATTTTACAAGGCTCTTATTTCTTCACCTGTCAATCTTCACAGTTTGAAGTGATCATAACAAATATTGAATAATGAGACAAGTTCCAAGGAGGTGAAGCCACAGTCTGCTAAAACACTGAGCACCAGGACCTGTTATAGGCATTCAGTACCTTCATTAGCAGCAATTCTTTATTGATGTCAAATAATAAAGAAAAAACCTGAGCCACCAACTGTGAATTTCTTCTTCCTTCCCTCATTAGCAGCTTCCCTGGGACATTGAAGTCACCTTTAATTCCCTTGTCTTCCTCCAACCAATCCTGTAACCATAGACCCTGGGTGCCATCGTCATTACTTTATGTGGAAGCTTTTTATTTTTTAGTACTAAACTAAACACTTAAAGTGACATTCATCTTCTTGTTTCACATAGAAGTGCCCATCAACTCCAGCCTGAGCTGAGGAGTCTGTACCACTCAGCAATCCCTCCTGTTATCTGCTCAGCAGTGCTTGTTCTGAACAGAAACAGATCTAAACCGCCATTCTATCACAGCTTCATTCTCTCCACACACTCTTAGCAAACTATCTCTCCACCTGCCTGCCACAGTAACATGTGTACTGGAACAAATCAGTTCTTCATCTTGAGCTCCGTGCCTTTCAGAAACACTTTTTTTGATTATTTTCTTCCTTTATGTACCTAGGACGTTCCCCTCTAACATTCTCTTCCCATTGACCTTCTCAACTAGTAGGGAGAGTAAAGGAGGTTCCTTTCTGAGACCCTATTCTTGTCCCTGACCAGATATTGCCATCTCTCCTTCTAGGATTTATTGTCTGTGCTCTGTCTCCACTTCCTTATATCCTGTTCCCTCCCCAAATTGTTTTAATCAAACTTTGCTGATCTTTCTATTAAGCATGTTCTTACCACTGAAAATCAGCATCTTCTTTGCTACTTTGCTGCTTCTTTGTCAAAGAGCAGATTCCATTCTTACCTTATTAAACCTTTTGGAAGCATTAAGCATCATTGACTTCCCTCTTCGAAAAACATTTTCTTTTGCTTTAGCAACAGCTTACTTCATCCTACCTCCCTGGCAATTTCTCCCTTAGATTCCTTCATAGATTTTATTTTCTTTGCCTGACCTTTGTATACTGTCATTCCTGATGGTTTCTCTCCTGGGCTTCATTCTATTTTATTCAACATATACATTCATCATCCAGAATAGTACTGTGAATATAAAGTACTCAATCTCAGGTACAATAAATAATAAGTTCTTGGTTAATATACTCTCAAGGGTGCAACTCCATGTCTTTGCTGACAACACCCAAATTTACAGCTCTAACCCAAACTAGTCTCTAAATGGCATCTCAACTTCAATATCCAAAATCAGAACTGTTTCTATTAAAACTATTCCTTAGTTCTGTGTTTCCTATATTTTTAAATATCACAATCCACCCTAAGTTTCAATCTGAACCCCCAAATCAAACATTTTTTGTAGTTACCTACTTTATCTCCATTCCCTCTCTTTCTCCCAGGCACCATCATCATTTCCTTTTTTTTTTTTTTTTAATTTATTTTAGAGACTAGGTATCACTATGTTGCCCAGGGTAATCCCAAACCCACAGACTCAAATAATTCCTAACCTTAGCCTCCCAAGGCTGGGGTTAAAGGCACGCGCCACCAAGCCTGATTTCAATAGCCTTTGTTTCTATCCTTGAAACTCCTAATGTTTTAAGTTAGAGGGATCTTTACTGTCCCTTAGTCTGTGAGGAGGCAGTGAAGGTTCAGATTTTCCCATCCTTCTACAGAGTTACTGGTTAGTATTGCTACTTATAGGACCAAGGAAATCTGAAATTTTACACTATCTCAGGTCATCCTTAAACAACATACTAAAGTTTAAGGACTATCATCAACCTTTCTACTTTCAGAAAACTTTAAGGTCCCATTTCAATTGTTTTTATTCAGAAAAGATTTCATAACCAAATGACCAACATTGGTGATTGGTAAAAGCAGAGTCTTTGTGACGAGGTAAGAGGATGAAAGGAGAGCACCTGTCAAGTCAAGGTCATACTTTCCAGAAGCACTGGTGTGTGACACAACCTCTTCAGTACTTATTCTTGCTCATCTTTGAGTGCTATGCAGGTGTGAGGTAATGTGCTACGTGCCTCACCTGCAATACTTTAAATCCTCAAAGCAACCCAATGAAGTAGGAGCATTTACATCTCTATTACAGAGATGAGAAAACTGTGGCTCATGGAGGTTAAGCAATTACCTGTAGTTAGAACCAGGTCTCTAGTCCTAAAGTCTGACTCCAGAATTATACTGCAGAGTTTATATAGTAGACTAGAGGAAAGTTGTTAGACAGGGTGGCAGCCAAGCTTATTCTGATTTTAAATTATAGGACTGCACAAAACCATACCTGTTCTGGAAAGAAATTCATGACCTTCTGGGCTTTTCCACTAAGACCATATGAGTTATGGGCAGATTACATTCTTGAGTTGGATGTTCTTGATTAGCACTTGTTTCTTCTCACCTTCTCTCTGGTCTCCTTTATTTGATAAATATGGGCACAACCCATCCTGTTGAAGAACCTCAGTATCCTCAAGTGAAAAATGGAAGGAATCACCTCAAAAAACTCTTGGATTTCCTTTCAGCTGACATGACTTTTTCCTATAACTATCTTTAGTTTGTCATAATTAAATATCTTTAATTATGCCACAATTTTGGTTATGAGCTGAAAAATGAGAAACATCTGCGGAATATGTATAATTTTTTATATGGTGTTACAAAGGGCTTTCTTAAATGAGCTAATGACTGTGACACTGATATTTTACTTTAGCTTCTCAATAAACTGAAGAAATCCACTGAGAAATTGGCAAAAGAAGATGAAAATTATTACCAAAAAAATGTGGCCAGCTGTTCTACCAGGCTAAAGTGGGAAAACACACTGGAAAACTGCTACCGGGTAGGTTATCATGTTTTTTTCTCTATGAAGCTTCATGTGGCCTTGAAAACAGAGGTGAGAGCTATATTACATATACTGTTTTACTTACTATATATAACCTGATGATCTCTGTCTTCAGCTGCCACCCTCACTCCAATTGTGACTTTAAACAAATCACATCAAATCATAAATCACATAACTATGCTGGAGGCCCCCCTCCGGTATAGTTATAGAGAGTGTAAAAGTATAGAGGGTTGAAGACTTTACCCTCTCTCTTTCAGTTTAAGAGTTCCTCTTACCCCATCCACCTCAGAGTTATCCTCTGCCTCCTGAGTGTCAAACCAAGCCCAGTAGGTCCAGCTTAGAATTACTTAGTCAAGTTCTCACTGCATTATCCCAAACAGCAATTATATCCTGACATTATATGACATGTCTATATGTTCTCAATCTATGCCAATAGGTCATTGACTCACATTATTACACCATTTGTTCTGTGTCTCTCATTGTTTGCAAACTCAAGCATAAAATGGTATATTCATGAAGACACAACAAAATTGGGATTCACTGAATTCAAAAAGAATTTTATTATAAAGAATATGTAGAAATGAGGTACCTAGGATCTCAACTTTATTTTCTCTCCATTTTCCACCATAATTCTTTAAATATAGAATATGTGCATTCATTTTAGTAGTCCATGAAGTATCCTCTCACCCCATCTTACCAAGTTGGATTTGAAAATTATTTTCATAAAACATTCATTTAAATATGTTGGAAAAGTTGGCTACATACTGTGAGAAATATAAGATCTCAAATGTGGCAATCAAGAAATGAAACCAGCTCCACAAATCACTTGTCAAACTACCTTTCAAGAAGAAATAATCCAGTTGGCTTAATGAATTTATATTTTGAGAAGTAATAGCTACATTACCAATAACCACTAAGAATCAGATATTTGACCCTTAGAGTACTTATTCTAGGGATTATTTTAGAAAGTTATTGTCAGTAAGTGTCAAGAGCCTTAAAAATATTTACAATCTCAACCACTGTTCTCATTTTGTCAGAAAATAATTTGAGGAGCTATATACTCAGTTCTCACATGAATGGAAGCATCCAGTGAATATCTATTGCACACAATTTTCTTGCCTAGAAGGAACTGCGATGGCCAACTTAACAGGAATAACTAATTGAATCAATAAATTCTCCACAATCCTCACAATGGCTTATTCATTTAAATGGGGTTTGGGAGACAAAGTTCATGGAAATCTGCACAAGTGTATACTGCTATGTGACAAAACAGGATTCAAATTTAAATAATTTGATAGATAACTTGAAAGATAAGATCATATATACACATATATACACATAATTCAAAATGTTAAGGCTTATCTCTGGATGGAAAAATTAGAAATGATTTTTAAATGCAATTTTTGTGGCCCATCACAGCCACATAACATTGTTTCAAAGCACGTAGGGTCTGAGAGTTTCTCTTCTAGAAAGAACATTACATTTCTTTGATCAGCTTAAGGCTGATCATAGATCAAAACAAAGTCCTTCCAGGTTCCTCCTGTAACATAATCAGAAATCCACAGCAACAGGAATGTGGAAAGAATGAATGAAAAGTATGAGTAATTGTGCTGCCCGGGCCGGGCCCAAAACTGGCTGCAATTCCGCTCTTCTTTGGTAATTTTCTCATCACACTTTCTAAATGTGCGGTTGTAAACGCTCAAGGGGAGAGTTGAGGTCCTCCGAGTCTGTGCTTCTCTGCCACTTCTTTCATATAAAAAGAACAATTAAACTGAAAGTAACAGTTCATTAAATGAGATCTGGATTTCCCCTTTGCTCGGGTGGAATTTATCCCAGCCTCTTTTCATAAGCAAACAGATTATTTGAATGATTTCCTTGAAATACAATTAAAATAGTTAAACATTGCCATCTCCACCCAGGACAGTGGTTAGTCTCAGAGGGATGCTAGTGACTCAGCATTTGTCAAAATAAGGAAACCGCAGCCCCCTACAGCTGCAATGTGTTCTTAAAACCTGGCCTTCCCCTATCTCTTGTCCTTTGCTCATAAGAATAGCATTTTTTTACATTTTGTAGTCTTTATAGATGGTAGAAAGGTCATATATGTTTTCTAGTCTTTATGATATTATTATAGACCCTCTTGGAAGACTGTCCCATTTGAAGTCCAGACAACTGAGCAGAATTCATTTTTATTTGTTAGGCTACATGTTTTCTGCCTTTTAAAGAAGCAATACATTTGATAGACTGCTCCCTGTGTCTAATCCTTTATCTGAGGGACACATTCAAAGGGTAGGCCTGTGATTTTGGAAAAAAAACTCAGGACACTAGCAGTGGAATCAAGACCATTTGGCTCCCATTGTCTCACAAAAACTGTGCTGCTTCTCATTCAACAAAGAAGCAGGTGGTGAGGGAGCATAGCTCCATGCCTCTCAATGCAAACATCAGGGCACTTGGCACAGAATTGAAATGTGCCTGCGACTGACAGAGACGTTTACACACTGCCGAGCCTTCTGCTGCAGTACCAACAGCAGCACTAAAATGGATATAGCTGAAAAAAATAAAATGTAGTTTATGCAGACAACAGAATGTTATGTAGCCTTAAAAAGAGAGGAAATTCTGAAGCTAGTTACAGCATGTATGATTTTTGAAGATTTTATGCTAAGTGAATTAAGCTAGGCATGAAAGGACAACTTCTGTGGGTTCTTAGGAAACAGAGAAATCAAATTCATGGAGACTGAAAGTGGACTGGAGGTTGCCAGAGCAATTGGAGGAACTGGGAGCAGGGTACAGAGTTTAATGGTCACAAATTTTCAGTTTTGCAAGATGAAACCATTCTGGAGGAGGGTCCGCACAGCAGAGTGGATGTGTTTACCTACATCAAACTGGCCACTCAGAAGGGGTTGAAATAGTAAATTGTTTTGTTGTGTAAATTTTACCACAGTTAGAAAATACAAATTATTTTTTGAAACAGTACTACAAACCACAGATGAAAGAAAGCAGTTTACTCATGGGGCTAGAAAAGAACTCCATGGGTCAGTGGGCCCCACAGATGTGCCAGAAGGATGGGAGAAGTCAGTGACTTTTGTCATTCCCACCAACCTCATACCTTCCAAAGGCTGAGAGGTAGTCCATTCTTCTATTAAAACATCCCCACCAAAGTTTCTCAAAGGCATCTTCATGATAGACTACTATTGAGTGTTCCTTATACTTGTGGATGGGATGAAGGGCATGAGACCCTTCTCCCAGGATAAATGAGGAGGGCCCCGGCCTGAGGGGAGGACAGGACAGGTCCTTTCACCACTGTCAAAGTCCTCTGAATTCTGCCTTACCCCACCTTCTCACATAAAACCTCCAGGTTTAACTTCTCTGGTGCCCTGAAGCAACAGTCATCCATTTGGCCAGCAGCTAGTGATAAGAGACTAATAGCTAACCTTTTCTAAATGCTAATGGCTAACAAGGCAAATGTGATCTCCCTCACCTTCTTATTTACCCTTCTAACCAAAGCTATGAAAAGCTAAGAGTGGAATTTTATCATCCCACACAAAATGGAGCAGCTATGTACCCACCTTTAAATGGTGATCTCTGACTGTCCCCTCACCCTGCCCAATCCCAGGCCTAATTTTAGGGACTTTGAATTGACCAGACTTTGGGGTTCTGCTCTTGTCAAATAATTTCCTTAATCAGAGAATTTGTGCCTCTTTATCTCTGACTCCGCAGAGCCTACATGATACTTTGTATGTGACTGTAGATAATTCTAAAATTTTTTATTATCAAAATACGTCTCCAAGATAGAGGTATAGGTTTCACTGGCCTTCTCTTTCTCTAGAACATGGAGACATTTCAAATGGTTTCTTTTCTCCTCTTTGCAAAGGCAAGGTAGCCTACTACAGTTGCTTATATACCTTTTGGGTTAGGAAAAAAACAAAACAACAACAACAACCTGAAAAGGATATAAATTGAATCAATCCTAAAAAAAGATAAGGAGGGTAAATAATACAGATACCAAATCACATTCCCCCTCCTGAAAGTCACTCCCTACCATGGTTTTTTTAAGAGGCAGGCATGAGTTTGCTCTGTGCTGTCAGTGCCTGCTGACATCAGTTCTGCATAACAATTGACTAGTCAGTCTTAACCTCATTTCTATGCTTTTCAGAGTATTCTGGAGCTAGAGAAGGAGAGAATTCAGCTTCTCAGCAATAACTTACAGCAGTACACCCAACATATTTCTGTTTTCAGTCAAACCTTGACCACGGTGAGTAGTCAAGACATCTCCATATGCAGTACACGTGGTGAGAACAAAGAACATATGTCGTGAGCAACTCTGTTCTGTTTCCTTGGCTTTGCAGTGCCACACACAGGTCCACTGTGCCATCAACCAGATAGATGTCGAAAAGAATATCCAGGCCCTAATGGAAGAAACTGCAGTTTCATCAACAGAAAATAAAGCTGAGTTCCTATTAACTGATTACTTTGTAAGTATAGAATGAAAGAAAATGCTATGAACAGGGACTTTTAGTCATATGCTGAGAAATTCATTTGGGAAAAAAATGTAAAGCAACTCTGATGGGAGCATTTTATTTTATAAATTAGAATATTAGTTATTTTCATACTCTATAAATACAAAATAATATGTGGCTTATAAACTGGGCAATGGAAACTTATCTTTGCTACTCCCTGGAAAGGAAGAGTTAAATAGAATTTTAGATTGAATTTTCATATTTAGTTTTTTATAGGAGTAATGCCAGCAAATATGTTTCCTGATCTATAAATAATTGCATTATATCATGCTGGTTGTCTAGTGCTGCATAGTAAATTATTCCAAACGTAACTTCTGAAACCAAATACCTACTGTCTCACAGTTCTGGTGGGCTAGGAGCCCAAGCTGAACTTAACTGGGTGCCTCTGAGTCCTTTTTAAAACTGCATTCAAAGTGTCAGCCAGGACTGTGGTTTCAAGGATCCCCTGGGTCATGAGCAGCTTCTGAGTTCACATCTTGGCAGGTGACTGAAGTCAGGTCTCTGCTCTTCATTGTGGGCTGCCGAGAGCAATTCCTTGTCACATAGGTCTCCTTATAGGACAGCATACAATACTTCTGCCTGCTTCCCCTACTACATTCCCATCGTGTTCTATTTGTTAGAAGTAAGTCAGTACTTAAGGAAAGGTGATTATTTACGTAACAGCATGAACCTTAAATGTGGGGAGCATTTTCAACAGTTTTCATGGTCCTCACCTTTGAAAAACTGGCATCAAATTACAAGGCTTATTTTGAGGGTATTTGAGGAACACTACTGTGGAAACTTCCTAGCTAAAAATGGATCACTGTCCCTGGTGAGAGCTCTGGCATCTTCCTCTTTGCCCTCTTGTGGTGAATTCTGTCACTTTTGGGCTCATGCTTTAAAGAACTTGTCCTCTGCTTCCCTCTTTTCAGTCTTAAATGTACTGTGTTAGGTAGTGGTGATTCATTAACAAAATCTACAGGAGAAATTTCTGATAACTCCTTTTCAGCCTTCTGCTGCATTTCCTTCAGTTTGGGGTCTTCAGCCTTCACTATATGGAGAACCAGTACAAAGGTCCTGATCTATAGGATTAAAAGTGGAGGTGAAGTCAGTATCTCAGGTCCCATTCTCAGGAACAACAGTAGTGGGAGAGGAAAAAGCCACTGGGCTCCGCAGTGAATTCTGAGGAAGCACTTACTGTTTTATCTTGGGCCTTCATTTACCTCTCTGAAAGTCACAAGTAAAATGGGGAACATCAAACGAAACCATAGAGTTGCTGTAAAGATTACATGTAACAGAAAAATATAAAGAAATTTTATAATATATAATATACCACATATATAATATACCACATGTAAATAAACTATTCTAATATCTGCATTATATGGTCAGAGACTATTCTCTTGTCTACAAATCCCTATACTTCCTTTTCTTCATGACAATCTTTTGAAAGTTAATCTCTCCATGATATTCAAAATCCTAGTTCTTCAGAATTTTAGTGAAAAGTATAATACAGCATTTATGGATGCTAATATAATTCTGTACACAAAAATCTATATAATATTATAAATGCTACTTCAAAAAAAAAATAAAGCAGTGAACGTTCACAATTTCTGCCTAGTGTAGGATCTTCTCCCTGTAGGTAAAATGAATATTCAGTCCTGGATTCTAGGATTGAATCTCTGAGCTTTTCTGAACCTCAGTGCTCTCATCTATAAGTGGGGATAAAACACTCAACATAGATAGTTGCTGAAAAAGCTGCAGGAAATCTGTGGAGTTTCTAGTAAGTGTCTAAAAAAAAAAAGAAAAAAGAAAATCCTTTTCTCCTTTCTATTATATGTCCTCAACTCTTTTTCCACTATCTTGAGTCATTAGATTTCCCCTTTTTGTGGATTTCTGTCTCTTTTCTCCATCCATTTAGTCACCTCCTACCCAACCTTAACATGCTAATTTTGTTTAACTTTTGAAGTAATGTATGTGAAAGCTCAGCATTAATGGTTTGTCAGAAAGTAGGATAAATTATGTTGGTCCAGAAATCTGGCCGAAGCTACTTAGATATTGCCTTCCACTGTATTTACTCAAATAATTGGTCTACTTATTATTCATGATACATTTCACATAGTCCTCTCTCTATGGCTTTGCTTATGCTAGTTCTCCTGCCTGGTATAACCTTTGACTGAAAACCACTGCATAAAACTGCTAACCTCCTGGAAACTCTTGTCTGCTCCTTGCCCCTGGTGAACCATACATCCTGTTCTGCAGCATTCATAAATGAGCATGGACTTAACTTGCTAGATCTCTTAATGCTGTGCTTCAAGACCTAACTAAATCATAAACCTGTCCTGGGGAGAGCATGTATTCTAGCACACAGGTTCCCAGTTGAGCAGCAACACAGAACTCAATAAACCTTTGTTTCCCTCCTGAGGGACAACTAACAGAGGTGTATACATGATATGTAGACATTAAAAGACTCTAATTATATAAACAAGAAGCTGCAAGTATACAATAACAGATTCATTCATCAAGATATAATAAAATAACTATAGCAAGGCTCAACCTCCAAGAATAATTGTTCTATTAAAGAAAGTACAGGCTCTGAAAAAGTCGGTGTTTTTATATTAAACAAATCCAGAAGAGCTAGCACAATCTGTACAAAACCAAAGCTTATTCTGCTATTATTGTTTTTATTTTTTTTTTTGATCTATCAAGTTAAAATTAATGCAGTTTGAGGTAAAAAGTCACTCTTTTTTTCCCTTCAATTGTCAAGCATCCTGTTTTGTTTCCTTCCTCAAGGAAGAAGATCCTAAGAATGCTATGACTAAGGAGCGACAACAATCTTCATTAAAATCAAAACTGCTGAGGCTGCAAGGAGACATTGAAAAAGCCTTAAGAGACCAGGAAGGTATGTGACAATCTCTTGTGAATTGCCGGATACGGGAAAGTATTCTACTTGCAGGTTTCATTCAGAAGTAGGATGAGTCTGCTTTTTCTGATTGGGGCAGGAATCATCTCATTTAAAGAATCATAAGTCAAACTTATTTTATTTGAATAAAGAAAATAGGGAGGCAGAAAGGAAAGAACATAAAATTGAAAATGACATTTTGGTCTTTCTGTGAGAGCTGTGTCAGTACTGTGCCACCACTTCCAAAAATATAACATTTGACTATATTTCCAAAATTGAGTGGAATGAGGAACAATTTCTTTTAAACTATGTAAATCTATGCACTTTTGGTTTTCTTGTTTCTTTTTAAACTGATTTCTAAATGATGACGTTAAGGATGTTAGAAGATGCAACCACTTTAGAAAGACACAGGTAATAAGGACAAATCTACTTGGAAATTTTAGTGTAGATGGCTTATTTTATATTGACCTAACAACTTGTTACAATGTCATGCTGGATAGGAAATCCAAGATCAAAGCAATGCTTAGAAATGTAACATCATAACTAGAGAGAGCCTAACACTGTGGTCAGTGTGATCACTAGCAAAATTCTTAAATTCATCTCTATAAGGGCCTTTATTTGCATATCACTTGAAGCACCAGCCTTTCTCAAATTTCATTAAGTAAAGGTACATACATCAACACATACAGAAAGAACCCAATCTTGTAGGAAATCCCCTTGAGTCAGGCTCCATTTGAGTGTAACCTCTGAGCTGCGTCCCAGGAAGACAGGATTTGTGGTTACCACCCCTTCACTTAATTTTCAGGCCTGGAACGAATGCTGAAAACCTACTCCAGCAACTCCTCCTTCTCTGATGCAGAGAGCCAGAAAATCACAGCAGCCTTAATGGATGAGGTAAATATTTGTAGAGTGTACTTTCCTAGATTTAAGGATTGAAAGAGTTATTTTTAGAATGCTAGCTTTCTGGCCCATTTGACCTCTGTTTGCCTTTCCTTTCTCATGACATAGAACAATCTAGGCAGTGAATTATAAGGTCAGCTCCTTGACAAGGGTTTTGAGAGATGTGGAAAAACCCAACCACTTGCAAATATTTGCTTGGAAAAGAATTGTGCCTCAAATAGAACTTCCCAAAATAGAATTATTCCTTCCAGCATCTGAAAAACTATGTACCTCAACTCAGTTATAAAAAAGCTATTGAAAATGGAGGGTCTGCTTTTCGATAAACCTATATTTGAACCCAGTTCTGTAATGATAGCTACCTGGGACAATTTTAGTTTTCTCTGTAAAATGGGAATATTGGTATATTTCAAAGGGTTTTTGTGAAGTTGAAATGTTGTTTAGAGAATGTTACGGCAGTGTGTAGAGCATAGGTTGAAAAAGGGTAATTATTATTAAAATTCTCTTTTCCATTCAACCCTCAGCAGCTTTAGGGTCTAATTTCAGAAGAGAGTAGTCTGGGTGTGAGTTGAAGCTTCCAGGGGAACAAGGAGCCATGTCAGTTGTTTTGAGGAGAGGGGACATAACACCAGGTCTGGACATTAGAAGCCTCCCTCCTACACCCCAGGACATTTCTGAAAATTAATGGGCAATATGATCATTTTGAATAAGTCCACATTAAAAGAAAAGTTAACAAAGACCCATGAATTTTTTTTTGGGGGGGGGGGAATAAAAAGAAGTAGACAGATGTTGGTTATGTGTGCAAGTTCGGGACATTCTGCTATTCACCAAGGTGAAAGGAAGGTGACTGGAGCTAATCTAAGAAGAATTCAGGAAGAGATAAAATTGTTAGCAATGTCTTGAAGGGTGCAGGAAATGGGGCCAGCTTTCAGTTTGCTTATAGCTTATCCGCTTGTGAAAGCCCGTACTCATTCATTCTGTCCAAACTGACAACTTCAATAGTTTTTTGCTGAAAGCAGACAGATGCCACAAAGAATGGCTGATCTATTTTTTAGCAAAGGCTTCCTTAGTAGGGGTAGCTGTTGCAAAAAAAAAAAAAAAAAAAAAAAAAACTTAACACTTCTTCTGAAAAGACCTGAATTCTGTTCACTTGGGAACAGAAGTCTAACATACTTACAAAGGCACACCACTATGATTTCTATAAAATTGTCAAAGATGCTAAGACATTTTCTTTAACAATACCAAATGGCTATTTAATTATTTGATGCAATTAACATTTACCAAAATAAAGATATAATGAAACCTTTTATAATGTCCTTATTTCTTTGATTGTGCTTGCATGGAGTTTGTCAAGTCATTATGAGCATATAACATGTATCAGAAACATCTGACTACACTACTGGCCTGATTCACAGTGGAGGATGCAAAGCAAGTAAGGATCTGATCCCTGAACTCATTTGTTGATGAGCTAGCAAAGGAGCAAATATGAATCTTCAAACTGTGATGGCAAATACGCATATACCCATAAAATTTCCTTATACACCTCGACATCTGGATGAGGGAAATTTGTGATATTTCTAGAGTTCATGTTACCCAGGGAATGTTTCTTGTAAGAGGAAATTGCTTCACTTAAATCCTTCCTAATTCATTGCCTTTTGGCCCTTGCAGTGCCATATTTTAAGCAAGAATGTTAGCAAAGCATTTTCTATGGGGAATTGTCTTGGAAACTGGATGTAGCTAGAGGGCATGTGGTCTTCATATTCCAAGAGAAGAGACACACAGGTGAGGATAAAGGCTTACTCCATGTTGCTTTCACATGCAGTCTAGATTAAAAGGTTGAAAGTATGGGGAGGTTTTGACTAATTCTTCAGGAAGCCTGCACCACAATTTAGTGGATTATTCCAAGACTTTGACCTTTCCCCACTTATTGGAGGTGTTTGAACCATGACTTTGTCTCCATGCAGAAACATTAGCATTAGGAATCCCCAATGTTAGAGGCATGGACATGGGCAAGAGATTTGTAAGGAGGAAACTAGAAAAGTGGACTGCTTCCCATCACCAACAACAAAAAAAAGACCTTTTAGCTTTATTCCATTAATACTGGTTCAGCTTTGTTTACGGAGTTGAGCACCTGAGGCTCATCACCTGTCTTCACAACTCTTCGAAGCTATATTCTACAATCAACATTTATTATTCCGTTTCTTGTTCCTTGGCAGAAAATTGAGTAAAGATATTGATTGCCACAAAGTACAGAGTAATACAGCTATGAAGTTTTCCTGCTCATAAGAGTCCAGAATAGAATGCTCAACAACTAGGATTTTCCTCCAGACTGCTGAAAGTGTCCTTTCTGTCCTACTCAGCTTCATTGTCTGTGCCTGTTTGTGAGTTGAATGTGTACTTTTCTAGAAATGTTTGCCATTTAAAAGTTATCCTGATTTCCCTTCATAAAACAAGTTGTGCCTCATTTTCTAGAAATTTACTGACATGATAAAATGATGTATCCACAGACCAACTTGAAACTAGACCTGTTGCAAGCAAACTCCTATAAACTGTCATCTGTGTTAGCAGAACTTGAGCAAAGACCTAAACCCAGCCATCCCTGTAGTTCCCATATCTTCAAGTGGAAAGAAAAGGTAAAACAAAACAAAATTAAAATATGGTTGTAATCTATCAACTGGACTGGAATGGCTTAAGGTAGCATCAGGATGAAAAAACAATACATCCCATTGTGTCTCAAATCCCAGCAGCAGAATTTTAACACCAGTTTATTTTCATACCTTCTTTAGCACAGTAACCAAAACTAAACACATTGAATACATCTTTGTAGACTGTACTAATGAGTTTAAAATGCTCTGGGTTGCTTCTTTTTCCTCTTGTTCTTTAAGTTTACGCTTTGTACTTTTATAGTAAGAATTTTGTAAAATGAAATATTAGTATCCACACACACCTAAATTGCAAGATTTGGTGATAAACACTAGTCTTAGCTGTTTAATATATCATGAATATAGCTTTAAATTTCACTTGTGTTTTCCCACTGTTACTTTTTTAGGAGTGAATCTTGGGTTTGTGGATATACATGGGTCCCTATTGTGATTTCTTCCATTCAGTATCTAAAGGGGAACCACCTTGTGATAAAGAGATAGGGATCCTTCTAATAGAAGGATGAGCTCTAAGGTGGTTTTAATCATGTCACAGAGCCATGAAATTTCACTTGTGTTGAAGCCAATTGTAGTTGAATTTGTAAAAGTAATGCCAGATATGTTATTATTAAGCCTAGAGATGCAAATCAGAACTGCAAACACAGAGTATATATGTATATTATATATATAATAATTGTTTAATTGTGAAAAAATTAATACTTCAGAAACAAGAAAGCACTATAGGAATATAGCATATACTCCTCCCATCTCATTAAACAAATTCCTGAGGAAAACACCTACAGGAAAGTTACTTTTCATGAATATTTATGTTGACAGTTTTGTTAAAAATGACTTTTTTAAAAAACTATTTGAACAGCAGCAGACACATAGTTATTTAAAAATATCTCGGCCTTTTCTGATGAAGAGATTGGAGAATGTTGTGAGCAGGGCATCTGCTGGTGGGTACAGCAACCCAAGTTCCTCGTCTACAGGTAATATACTTCCCATACTATTATTGGGTTGGGTCCTATCAGCCAAGCATTGACAATTTATTTTCCATTCAAAGAAGTTTACATTTCAATTAACCAGATTAGTTTGTTAGAATTTATAGTTTTCGTGTGTAACCCAAAGGTGGGATGGAATCAAGAAAAGTGAAAATTGGAGAAAATAATTTTATTGTATAAGAAGATATAACAGATTGACCAGCATCCTGGTTATTCAGTTTGCAGTTTGCTGTGCATATAGTCAGCCCCCACCATTGGGAGGAGCTTAGCCCCTTTGTCTCCAGAGCCTCCTTCAAGCTCTTTCCTCTTTGTGAGAGACACAGTGATGCCAAGACCTGATCACCTTTTTATTCAGTCATCTGACTGCAGTCATATGCAGTCCACACCCAGCCATTTGTCCATTCACATCTTCCAACACACACACACACACAACACACACACACACTCATACCTTTATTGTCCTTCATTGTTCATCTGTAGTTACCATAACCTTGACTCTCTAGTTTCTTGACTAAAAATTGGCAGACAAAAGGGATATTACAGGGATATTGCAGACTATGATATTACAGTCCACGTAGCATATTAAAGATTCAGATTGTGTTGTTTGAGAAAGTTCCTGAAGTACCTGAGAAGAATGTGATCCAAGTTTCTACCTACCTCTATGGAAAAACTGGTGTATATTTTCCAAAACAGATATAACTACCCATATACTAGTTTACTGATACTAACTAAGCACATGTGGGAAAGCAACCTAGTTGTGCATTGCTTAAGGTCGAGGGCATGTTTTGAGAAGGGCATCACTAGACAATTCCATATGAACGTTGTGGAGAGCAATTGCATAAATGTAGATAATGGGCTTACTACACATTTTAGGCCAAGTGTGTCTGCCTAGATGCTGTCTGTCAATCAAATATCATGAAGTCACACATGATTGTAATTTTAAGTTGATATTATTGTTACTACAGTAAAAACTTTGTTCTCCAGACATTCTTTTTGATATTGTGTAATGATTTTTGTTTGTGTAGTATATGTAATTCATACATATAATAGTACATTACGAATGGTTATGAATAAATGAATAAATATATAAAATTATAAATTTTCCTCTTAGAAGATTTCAGTGTATTCAAGCTCTACACCATGTTAAATAGCTAAGTCTCCATTTAAATAGCTAAATAAATAGCTGTTAAACAGCTAAAGAGCTTCCTAGCACATTCATCTTGCCTACAGAAACAGCGTTAGTAATTACAACTTAATTCAACTTTCAGCTTCCAGTGTGGTCCAGCTCGGCAATGGCCTTTGCAAGGCCTTATATTCCTTTCAAGCCAGGCAAGATGATGAATTGAATTTAGAAAAAGGTAAGAATTGTTCTTAACTGATTTGTTTACCTTCCCATGTTGAAATTTCTAGCTTTAATAGATTATTTTAGTACAGTAGCCTTAAAAGTTACTATTGTGTCAGATCAGTTCCAGTTTCTTAGAAGATGGGAAAAAAGCACATAAACAATAAAATTCACATAACAACAACTAATAATTATTCAGGATATTTTGAGCTTCAGGAATTGTTAGGACCACAGTATCCAATTTATTCATAAAAACACTTTGAGGTCCATAATACATTCATTCCCATTATTCTGCTGAGGAGATTGAAGTGTAGAAAAGTACTCTGACAAAAGCCACTGGCAGCAGTGGTACAGGATTTGAACTCAGAACTTCAAGTCATGCTCTTAATCTAAGTGCTACATGGGGGTATAATGTTTCTGATGGACTGTCATTGGAAGGTGACCCCTTAGAAAGCTAGACACATAGGAATGTGAGGTGACTTCCTCTCATGGTTTAGTGTAAAAGAAAATTCCAGAGCCAAGATCAAAGGATTCCATGCTTAATGTCTTTAAAACTTATCTCAGGAAAGTTCTTTACGACCTATCTTATGAGGGATCATACCTCTTTTGCTCACAGATTTTTATTAACAGGGAAAAGTAGTATGCAATGGGTTATGTTCACCTCAATCTCATTATACACAAGAAAATGTCAGCAGCCTCAACTTTCTTTCTGTCTACTTGGCAGCTAAAGCCTAGATCTGAAATGAAAAGGTTAGTGAGAAAGAGTTGTGTCATAAGGGAAAAGTTATTATCCATGACCTTGCTGGACATGGGGCCTGGAGCCAACGGAAAATCAAGATGGATTGTGCAGCCAATCCATCAGGATACACCTATTTGTTATCGGTTAGTGGGGTTTTCTTTTCTATTTACTACTCAGATTTCTCTAGACAATTACATTTCCTTCTAGCTCAGAAATAAGTAAAGACAAGAAGAAAAGGGAAAACTAAGTAAGCCCCCACTCATCTGAAATCAGTGCTGACTTTATTTAAAAGTTTTAAGTGTTAAAGGCCTCACTTGTATACTCATTATGTCAGGCTAAGGGTGCTTACAACAGTAAGTGGGTGGGTGAAATCTGAATTCTCACGTTCCACTTGAATAAAAGACCACATTTCCCAGATGCCACCTAGAACTCTGGGGTCCTGAGTGTGAGCCACACAGTTGACAGCCACACAACAAATTGACTATTTTGTTTGTTTTCAGTTCTCTGTCGGTTACAAAGCCTGCCTAAACATTTTATCTTAAATGGTTTATTTCAATGAAAGGGGGCATGGGAGACTAAGGAAAGTTAGCAAAAATCTTTTATATTATTTGTTTGAATTTCTGATAGTAGAGTGTGTTAATCTACTGACCTGAGAGAACTCACTGACAGGAGAAAAGACTGAGAATGAGAACCAATAAATTATGATTTGTGATCAATGGGAGGTAGAAAGGGTGTTTGCAGCTGCCTTTGCCTTAGAAAGAAAATTGCTAGGAAAAAGAATGGACTGAAAAATCACCCCCAAATCTTACTAAAGATAAAGTAGCTCCTGGATCTAGAGGGAAGAAACTGTTTCTGCTTTAATGTGCAGGAAGAAAGCCAGAGAAAATGACAGAATCCTAGAAACGAAAGTAACTCCTAGAAAACAAAAGGATTTGGGGCACTAGGTTCAACTGTAGGGTTATTTATATCAGAATTGATTTTTTAACACCAGATAATTAGACAAGAGCCATGTTTCTTAGGAGACTATTTATTTTAACTATTGCTTTAAAAATACTGTTTTCAAATTAATATTTGAATAAAATTATTTAAGTTATTGAATGGGGGCTAATATTTCTGTGCAAACTGTGAGTTGGAGCTTTGGACTGTGAAGCTGGCAAATGTGTTAGAGAACTGCCTTCTCGATGTTAAGAAAAATCTGGTAGCGGAGATATACTTACGACAATCAGCACCCCAAGCCATTAAAGCAAGAGAACACAAGAGAGTTTGGTTACTCTCCACCAGCTGTATTCAAGCAGGCAGCTCAAGAACTTAGGCCCTACTATCTCTACTGATTGAATCACATGATTTTACAGCACAACTTAGTTGTTATTGCTTACTCTTCTTCACATTCTCTGCAGGATGCCTCTTTCACACAAAGGTGTTCAATACTTTACTCCATCTGTATCATGTGCAAAAACTAATGCTGCTGTGTAACTCCTAGGAAACAGAATCTCCCTTAACTCATTTGGCTTTGGTGTGTTTTCAAATTGCAGAGACTTATTTTTAACTAAATGCTCATTTTCACAGGTGACATTGTGACGATCCACAAGAAAAAAGAAGAAGGGTGGTGGTTTGGTTCTTTAAATGGAAAAAAAGGTCATTTTCCTGCCGCCTATGTGGAGGAGCTACCCTCAAATGGTGGGAGCATGGCTACACAGACATAAACAAGATCCAGAACACCCAGTCTCACAAACTTTATAACTCCTCAGTGTGGAGAAATAAAGATAAATGCTATGTCCTTTGTAATGGAGTCCTACCTGTATGTCTCTGCACTTTGCATTCCTGGTTATTTGCAACAAACAGAAGATAGTGGTAGAGGGAAGCAGGACTTCCTAGAGTTTTCAAATTCTATGAAATCCTTAAGGTGGCTACTACAGACCACAGGGTCACAGGAGGAGATATAAGTTGCTGACAGTTGTTTCCTGCAGCACATCACAGATGGAAACGTTCTCTTCTTGGATGGCAACAGGCCACTGCAGGCCTGCAAGGTATCAAGGAGGGCCTGGGAGATGAGGAAGCACACAGATTGAACCAAGAAGAGCTCAACAGAGATGTGCAGTCACGACACCAGTGGGAGGGACCCAGCTTAGGAGTTAGGAGACTAAAGAACCATGAGTGAAGGCCAGGAGTCCATGTGGTCAGGAAGAGGTTGGCAGATACACAGCCCATGGTAGGATGGGCTTGCATCTCCAGGAATGATCTGAGGCTGTGGATTCTTCTGTCAAGTGTGAGGCAGTGATGGCTGGAGACCTAAGTGCAAGACCCCATGAATGGGGAAGGGTTAGGAAGGAGACAGTACCAGAGATTGCATGCATCCTTGCCATTTGAAAACTTTATGTACTGGTTCAGAAACTAGGAATTCTGCATTTCCCATCTTGGTCATTATGAAAAGAATACCCTCATCAGCTTCCTAAAGAAAGGAGCTTTAAATGTGAGTCAGTCTCTAGCTTGGATGGTGAGTTTCAGAAACTAATGTTAATGTTACATGTTTCAGAGAAGACTTAATCTTGCTTCCTCAAATACCTAATGATAAGGATGGAAATGAGAGGGGTTAAGCCCCAATCCCTTCCCAAAGGGAATATTTCAAAATGGAAAGAAGTGCTACAGCAGCATCTTTCAGAAAATGGTCTAAGCCAGCCTGGTGATCATATTCTTCATGGAATGGAAGGTCCTGTCTGGTGTTATTAGAAACATTTGGGCACATTTATCTGAGTCTGACATTAAAAGAGTAATTAAAAACCCATTCTATTACTTGCCTTCCTCCTATGCATTTTTTGTTAATTTGTCAAATTTTATTCTTTCAAAAAGGAGTATTTCAAAGCAAGGTATTTTTTTTAATAGTATGCACCATTACACTTCTATAGCAGAGCATAACTAACATAGATATAGAGATATCAGACCAGAAGAAGAACAAGCAAAATTTGCTGTGTGAGACATAACTTACAACTCCAAAGAACAGATCAGAAGTTTTAATGTCATCCTTAATGGTATATTAATGAAGGCTTTCTGCATGAAGACAGTTGGCTGAATAATGGGCCATTAGACCATGAAGAGAGATTTTGAATTTCTATTTCCCTTTCATCTTCTTTCCATTAAGCCTTGATGGGTAAAAAAGTTGTGTCACAACTGTCTGTAGTCACTACTGGATCATGTGTATAGAGAAAATTGATGATAATGATAGTTGGACCCTGAAACTCGTTGGAAGTAATTTTCAAAAAAAAAAAAAGACCCCTCTTTCTTCACAAATCAGTTTAACTTTGTGAAAATGTAAATGGTTTTCCAGTTTTGGAATGTTGTATAAATTCCTTTTTGCATGGTGAAGTATAATCTTCAATTTTCAAATAAATACTATAATCTTAAATTTGATAAAATACAATTAGAGTTGGAGACAGCAGGCTTGTTGAATAACTCTTCAGTAAGAAGAGAATTTTCTCATTGGAGATGGAGACATTACCGCTTAGATTTGGGTGAAAATTAAGTTCCCATTTTGAAGATTAATACTGTACTCATCTTCCACACAGAACAAAATAATTTTTAATATTGATATTCTAAAAACTCTTAATTGGGTTTTCATAAGTATACTCTTACTAAGCAGTTTCATATATCAGAAGGTTTTTAGCAACATTAACAACTTGAAGTTTAGACAGTAAGATCTGAGTCAGATTTTCTCTGAAAATATCAAGTTTTCTATTTTACTTTCTCTCTTTTCTAGTAAAAACTAATGTCCATCTTGTTATTAACCACAAATACATATTAACTACATTTTCTTACATTTTCAGTTACCTAAAAGATTCATGACACAAGGCACTTCAATCACTTAAAATGCCTTCCGATGTATCAAAAGGCAATATATTCAGTAACGGGGTAAAAGTAAATTCTTGTGTAATATTATACAACTCTCATAAGTAATTGAGCATAGTTTATTTTAGTTCCTCCCTCCTAGACAAAGTCCCTTCCCCCTCCTCCCCCAAAGTCTTGTTAGCCCTGGGAGGATTCAGCCTGACTCGTAGCAAGAGAAGTGCATTAGAATCAAACTAAAATGTCTTACCGTTCTTCACAACGTTATACAGGAAGAATATATAACTATCACCCAGGAAAGATGGGCCTGGGAATTGGGGCATGAGAAGGTAGGACTCAGACTTAAACAGGGTACAGGCGGGGACACAGAGGAGAAGATCAGGAACCTTTTGTAGGCAGAATGCAATTACACCAACAACAGAGCCGGAGGAGACACAGAGAAGGCTAAGCCTTGGAGTCAGCTTGCTGTGAGTGGAGGGTTTAGTCTTCTCCCATTCAGCAGGAACGGATTGGACAAGAGCTCAGCAACCCAGAGAACCCAGGTTGTACTTATGTAGATGGGAGCTCTGGGAAGCTAAGAAGACAGTTGGGTGCTTGTGTCCAGGGAAATGTGGCTGCGAGAGGGCTCCTGTGGATGTTAGTCAGCAGTAAGGGGGAGAAAATCAGCTTTGATCAGAGTGGGGAGTATAAGTAGACTTGAATACAATTAAAGTGAAAACTTCTTTATAAAAGGAACTCGGGGCTGGAGAAGGTGACTGTAAGAATGAATGAGTTGGTCAGGCTTTTTCCGCCATTACTCTCTATGACTAGCACCTGTGGTATATAGCACCCTCCCCATGACTGTGCCTGCCTGGCCCAATGGGTATGCATGTGTGTGAGTGGGCACATCTGGGCCTATGAGGGAGGGGATAAAGGAATAGCATCAACTTAGGGGGAGGGGAGCACAGAAGGATGAACAGAACACAGGGAAGAGAGCACAAAGAGAATGCAACAAAGAAAGAGGTCAGAGGAAGAGTGTGAAGATCCCAGAGAGCTGGGATGCAGGCAAGCTCCTCAGACCCTCTGCCCCTGCTACCCAGCCTGCCAGCCTCCCTGCCTGGTGTACCTGTGTATCTGGTTCCCTGAGAGAGCATTAAAGCCTGTCACATCCACTAAGGGTTCCGTCATTCTTCCTTATCTGCTAGAACCTATCCAGATTGGGATGGTAGCAGTACAAGTGAGTGGCAGAACAAAGGTTTAGGTTCTAAGGCTCAGGGGTAATGGAGACATCTGGGGACAACTGGAGTTATCAAGGAAGTGCCTAGAGAGGCCAAGGCATTTTCCAGGAGATGAGATGACACAGGTATTTGCAGTTGGTGTCTCAACTGACTTGTAAATTGAGTTTTTCCTTACATGGAAGCAGTTTAACAAGAGTGATGCCTGGATCTGCTGCACCAGTGAAACCTGGGCTATGTCAGAAATGCCAATTACCAGGCCCCACCTTCTACTCAGAGACCCAGCCACCTCTGGTTTAGTAACACTCCCTGTGATTCTAATGCAAGCTTAAGCTCCAGAACCACAGCTTTACTTGGATGAATACTGAGAACTGTCCAAAGTACAGTGAATTCACCAGGGAGGGGCTACTGGTGAAGGAGTGGAGATAAAACACATACTAGGGCAACTGGCTCTAAAAGGGGGTTATCTCCTTGTGATGCAGAAAGTTTTTAAAAATGAGTGCTCTTGGAGAAAGAAACCTTCCTCCCTAGTGAGTAGTCTTTTCTTTCTCTAGTGAGTAGTCTTTTCTTTCTCATGGTTCTTTCTAGGGAAGAAGGAATACTTTGGGTTATATGATATGCTCCCATGAAAAGAATCCTCTTCCTCTTTCTTAACCACTAATATGACAATCTCGTGGCACAACTGTGGTGTGGGCCCTATCTTATACTAGAGGATTAGAAGCAAATAGTTCTTCCCTCAGTCTCATCCTCTGTAACTTTGTTTCCCCACTGGCTCCTGCCCTCCTCTCCTCTCCCCCATTCTGTCCATACTACTCAGCCTAGATACTCATCTCAGCTCTTAGCCAGTTGAGTCCCAAGCTTGGGGACCCACAACTCAGCCCACAAATGGTCAGATAAATAACATTTTCTATGGCTGAGGAAAGAGGAAGGAAAAAAGCATTCATGGTTATCTAGAATCTAAACTGTTTTCTATTTCTGATTTACCATTAATATGAGTATCATTCTTCCCCTTTTGGCTTCCTGGCTCTACTATTTCAACCAGGGGGAACAACTACATTCAGAGGTCAGGGAGGCAAATTAATAAAAGATGGATTTTTAGAAATGGTGGGGATGGATTGAACCAAATATGCCCTGCATAAAGGTATTTTGAAAATAATATAATACTCAGTTTGTAATTTTATAAATTTTATTGTAGAGTAATAAATCCTGAAATATTGTGCCCTAAACTTGTAGGTCACATTTGGTTATAATCTCCACCCTCATCTATTAATTGGTATTCCTCTACCTATAATGCTTGTGTTCTAATATACTTATTGAAAATTCTAATTAATTAGAGTATTTTTAAGTTGCAGAATTAAACCACAGGATTGAATTGAGGCTCATGATTCAATTTTATTCCACACATGATAAAAATGCTTTGGAAATTAACTCTTCCCATTTTTTCTAAGATCATACTATTTTTTTTTATTTTAAAATGATTAATGAATAGCCCTGTTTGTGTTGAACTATCTTGACATCTATGCCATTTGGCATGTCTTTCTGTTTGCATTGAAGGATCCCATCCTCCTTGCCAATTGCAACCATTCTCATTCTCAGTTGCAATGCAACTATCTTGTTTGTAATGCCAATTGTGCAGTTATCAGGTTCTTGGTAGATTCTTTATTAGTTCTAGCAGTTACAGACACACCAGGCAGGACAGGACAGGACAGGGCCAGGGCCAAGGTTGGGGGGGTTGGGAGGCAGGTGAGCTCTCCCACCCCCCAGGAACCTACATGCTCTTTTTCAGCTGGCCTTTTTTGGCCAGTGTTTTCTCTACATTTTCTATCTGCTGTGCTCCCCCATCCCAGGGTGATGCTGCCCTTTTATTCTTTTCTCTGACTCACACACACACACACAGCCTCTGGGCCAGGGTTACACATAATCATGGGGAGGGCACAGTACCACAGGTGCTGATCATAGAGGCTAATGGTAGAAAATGCCTGACCATCTCAATTACCCACACCACAGCATGTAAGGTGAGCATCCTAGAATCTCAGAAGTGGGAAGGGATTTCAGAAAATATATAACCCAACTCATCTGCACTCATTCATTTACTCATTTATGCATTTACTCCACCACTTATTCTAGGGTTGAGCTACTTGCAGAACAATAGGCTAAGTGATATGATTAAAAACTTTTTAAATTTTCTGAATATTGCTTTTTGAATTGTTTTTGCCTTCATAACTTGCTGTTCTCACATTTTAAAAGCATAAAAGCTTGTGTGAGTCATTACGTTTAACAATTTGCCTAAATCTAAATAAATAAATCTGGTGCTACCTACCTTCAAGGACTTCAGAATCTAGTGGAAAAGACAAAAATGGAGACAAAATATTGCAGTACAGTGTGAAAACAGTTTGTGCATAAAATCATAGTTGAATTGATTACTTTCCATTTTAAAAAAGCTTTTTGAGATATAATCTATGTAGAATAAAATTGCCATTGAAGTACAGCATATTAGGTTTAATAAGTGTAGTCTTGCAGTGAATGCCTCCATTGTGTTAAACGCTTTCAGCACCCACTTCCTTTCCTCTTTACAGTCAATCCCTCTTACCCTCCCACAAATCTGGGTACAAATACAAATGATGACTGATTCCATTCATCGAGATTTGCATTATAAAAATCTGTTAAACAGTGTAGAATTTCTTTCTTGAAATTTTTCCATTGTTTTCACCTTGCCCTCAGTTGTTACTTACAGCTTGCTTAGTTGCTAAGGGGAAGTGAAACCATGTGTTTAAACATCACATCATAGCAAAATCATGCCTTGCTCATACTTTATATCTATATGCATATAGCAATGAGATTTTAAATAGATACATATCCTCCAGTCTGTTTAAGTGATGGAATCTTTTCCTACTTAGATGAAACCTTTTCATGCAGAAAGAACCATGTTCTCTATCAGTTGTCACTAAGTCAAGATTTCCTTGACTTTCCACCTTCATATTCTAAAAATGGCCAAACATCTCAGCAACATGCTTGCAGGTTATTAATTGAACAAGCCATTTCCTTTTATTAATATTAAAATAATAATTTTGACTTCTCATTAAATAATTTTCTGTTGAGTTTGAATAATGTATTCGGCATTAACAAATATTAAGTTTCTACTGTGTGCCACACTATGCTAAGAAATATATCACCAAATAGGCAGTTTGCAATCATGGTACATGAATTAAAAAATAATTGTTTGAATTATTATTAGTTATCCTCGGAAATAAAAAAGAAGTAACACTTTCTAATCCTCATTAGCCTGAAAATTCAAACTTTAAATCCATTAGATTTTAGCAGCTTTTGTGTTGATTCCTTTTTATTACAAAATGTAGGATGGTTTAGTTAACCTCATTTGGATTTCAACTGATTTTACTAGATGTATATATTTTTTTTTCCCGATTAATAAGATGATTCTTTGTAGCTTGTTTTATTTCATATCAGGAATATTTTACATACTTAAAATTGTTTGTTTTAAACTATACCCTCCAATGTACAATACATAGAAGAGCAATTTAAATAGGCTAGTCTGATGTGTCTTTCATGTGTGTTCTCAATCATTCAAAGTATAATTTTCAATATGTATCAACTTTTAAGTTTTAAGCTAATATATCAGCTCTAGAATATTCCTAGGTTGGCACTTAGTTGATACAGACGATACACAAGGTAATAGCTCTTCATCCAATATTTCCATAGACTTGGGATGATTAGTTTGCATTCCTAGACACTTTCGTCAAGACCAGCCTACTCAGTGTTTTCCTGAGATCTGCTGTTATTCTCATCTTAATGAAGCTCCAACCTAAGGATTCAGAAAAAAAAGCATTAACCTACTTCCAAGACAGTCTACCTCATTTAACTGCTATAATGCTATAGAAACACAAAAGCTAAATTACAGAAATACATTTGTTTAGAATCTTCATTCAGAACATGCAATATGGTATAGAAAGTGAAGGTCAAATTCAGTGCCAGGTAGTCACCTAAATAAAGCTTTGACTTCAGTTCTCACCAGCTAACCTTATTGGACTCTCTATCTCGGATTCTTTATCTGTAGAAGGTTATGGATGGTATCTACCTCATACCTTGTTGAAGGAACATAAATGAACAGATACATGTAGAGTTTAGGAGTGCTAAAGGGTCAAAAAAGCATTGTTATTCCAAGGTGTTCACCCTAACCAATTCAATTTTGGAAGGAATCAACTTCCCCACTGAGGAAACAAAGTCCTTTATTATGAAAGTGTACTTTTTGTACATTTGATTTTGTACAAGGTTAGTTCCTAGGCTAACCCTTTGTGACTTTCCAGCTCTGTGATCTTGCTGCCATCTCTCCATGCCCTCATTAGAAGTTAAAAAAAAAAAAATAGTGCTTTGAGGAGAAATGAACCTGAAGATGGGATCTATCCATTTTTTCAGTTCCAGTATTAATTTCTCTAACTCAGAAGTTAAGTGACAGGTGATAGATAAGGTGGTGGGAGAACCCCAAGGTAGGTAACAATGTAAAAAAAAAAAAAAAAAAAGTGCCCACAAAATATTAAAAAATAATGAAGAAAAAATGAAGTGATCCTTAGTGAGGTAAGCCAATGCCTAGGGTCTTCTCACTCTGTGGTTCAAAACACTATATTGGCATGAGTTTGTGGTATGTGGCATGAGGCATGAGGTATGACCTTTCTGTAGTTTCAGTGAATGATGATCTCTCCTTCTGTCTTATGTTTGTTCCTTATGAAAATATTTTAAAAAGAGAATTCAGTGTAGTAGTCATCTGATACTTTTAATATCAAACGTTCAGTCTTGCCCCTTTAGGAGAATTATTAATACCTCACTCTTTTTCAGTTATGTGGTTAAACCCACAAATCTGGGTTTCGGGGGAGGGGCTCTAAGTAATCTACACTGCATGTATCAGGGGCTGGGTTGAGTTTCAAATGGCTGGGGTCCATTATCATTGAGCCTCAACCTAGAACAGCTAAGAAATGGATCCTACTACAGCTCCAAATCGTGCAGTCCACAAAAAACAAAGCTGATCTACCTAAGAGAACTAAATTTGCTCACTGTATTTCCTCTGCTAAAAAAAAATCCCTTTAACCAAACCCTTGCTGAAATAAGTTTAGTAGCAGCATACACTCCAATCTGTAGAGAAGGCTTACTAGCTTTTCATCTCTGCAGAATTAATACTAATCAGTGGTTACTAAAAGCTGATCAGTACAATGGAATGGGTCATTGATAACATTACCAACAGCTCCTAACATTCTTTTCAGATAAATAAACTCTTCCGCTATATGATGTGACCAGAGTTTCTGAGCCAAGTACTAAACATGAGTGGTAACTGAGAAAGAATATTCTGAAATTTTCATCCTATTTCCATGAACTAGATCACTGGCCTGAACTTCCCCCCTCCCCAAGACTTCAGAGAGAAGCAGAAGGAAACTGAGGCATGGAGGCTTTGCTTTTCAGCTGTGTGCATTATAACCTCAAACAGTATTACACGGTTTCCAGTATTGCCAGCATACTTAAATACAACCAAATATATAAGGATAGGCGTATGACAAAAATGAAATCTTAGAATAAGTACTGACATTTTAATTCTTGAATAGACTTCCAAGATGGCAAACTTATATCCAGACCATGACTAAACACTGTATGCATTAAAAAATGGAAATTGGTAACACATTTTCTCCTTTTGGATTTTCAAAAATATATCTTCTCTGGACATCTTAGAATAACGTCAACCTTCTTCTGACGTGAAGATTTGTCTTTTATTTTAACTTAGATTCTTCTTGATGTGACATAAGATCTTTTGTGAAATTAAGATAGCAAATAATAGTATTTGTCAAATACATTTAAACATTTGTCAGCTCTAGGACTACCCTCTTTCTTTCTTTTTTACCCCCACAAAGACCAATATAATATTTTTCAGGCAAGGTCATGAGTAGATGGCAAAGTTACTGAGTTAAAAGTTGTTGAGCACAGTATATTCATACAGAGTCCCCAAAATATAATTCCATAAACTACATATTACTTTTTTTTTTTTTTTTTGAGACTAGGTCTCGCGATTTTTGCCTGTGGAACCACAGGCTCACGTTGCCTGGGGTACCACGGACTCAAGCAATCCCCAGTCTCAGCTTCCCAGGTAGCTGGGATTACAGATGTGCAACACCATGCCTAGCTATATTTTTTTGGAAATAGATCTCACTACGTGCCCCGAGTGGGACTCGAACCGTGATCCCTGGCCCTGGGGGCAGCTTCCTAGGCTGCCACTTACCGGCATGCGCCACCATGCCCGGCCTACATATTACTTTCAAAGTATAAAAGATACCTTAACAATGTAGAGATTCAGTAATGGGACAAACCAACATTCCATACATATCCTCCATGAGTTAAGCAGTAGGAAGTATACCCACGTTGTAATTTTGTCAAATATGCTTAATCTGAATTAAATCATTAAAAAAAAAAGAAAATTGGGATATTTTATGACAACTGGCTGAAATTGTCCAAAAAAAAAAAAAAAGGAAAAAAGAAAGAAAAGAAAAAGAACCCTACATCACAAAAGGCAAAAATAAAAAGGAATTTTTCTTAATTAAAAATATTTAGATTTAATTAACACAGCATTATAATTGAAGTGTCAGGTACAATGTGTGTAGATACTATTAAGTCCACTGCTAAACAAATGTCTTTTTAAAATATTACTACTCGTTGACTTTCAAAAGCCTAGATACCACTGAGACACAGTACAGGTTATATAAATTCCCATTCCCGGGCTAGCCATAAACCCGTCTACTATTAAAATTTATATATAGTTTGTATGTATTATACATATAAAACCTTTTATTGAAAAAATAAACAAATTTGATTTTATAAAGTTTGTTTCCTAAGGCTTTAATTAAAATAATTTAAAGAAATACATCGCATAGAAATGTTACAACACAAAAGGACTATAAGTAAACAATGAACAGTGAGAATTGTTTTTAAAAAAAAAATAACATGGTAGGGAAAAAAATGAAACAGTTTTTATATACTATTTATACATTGATTCTAAACCATAGCAGTAAAAGCTTTCCGAACATTGGCAAGAAAAGCTGAAAAATTGTTGGTCTTTCTTACATTCTCTTGAAATTCTGCTAAGCACTCAAGTTGAGGAGAACAATCTGACACTAAAAGAGAAAAAAAAAGACAATTTGAAGAAAATGTTTTATGGATGAGAAGTATTTCTAATTTAAATACTTTCATCTGATTCAAATCATTTCACTTCAATTCCACTTTAATGAAATGCTTTGAGCACTGAGTGATAAATATACTTGATTTTTCTATCCTATCTTTTGGACCTTTCCTTTGTTTAATCTTTAAATATTCATATCTTAAGCACTATGATCTTGCTTTAAATTTAAATAGATGGTAGTCAAAGGATTGAAGAGCTTAGTGACACAGAACAGAATGCCATTTTTCTCCATTTTAAACCTGTACATTTATTTTTAACATTATTTAAAAAATATTTTTTAACTGTTAAGTCAGTTTTCTCTGCAAAACTCTGACTTGATTTCTAGTTTCTAAAGCACTAGATTAAAAAATGAACAACTTTCAATGTTAACCCTTAATAACTTAAAATTATGGAAAGAGACAGCTAAAGTTTTTACAAGTGAAATAGACATGACTAGAAAATGTGGTTGTTATTCCAAAATTATAGGACCCACTTAAATAAGACTCAGAGTAAAAAACAATGCTGATATATACAGATGTGTCAGCTGAGACTGTTCTCATTTGGTACTTCCCACAGCAAGTCTCAAGGAAACGAATCATTTTCTAACATCATTCCTGTTCTTTGCCCAAGAGGAAGAAATTCGATCATATCAGACTTCCTGCTCTTTAGTAGAGACTGCTTAGGAAATAAGGCCCATTACAAAAACAGACAAATCAGCAAAGAGCATTTGGTTTAAATTTATACTGCAGATTCTATTTTAATGCACCCTATCAAACATAATGAGACTATGGTACAGTATATCCAATTTGGAGAAAACTGAGACTCTAGGTAAGAGGTCTTAGGCAGTCTGTTCTTTTAAAATTTCACACTCAATAGGTTACAAGGTATTTAGAAAAGATTCTAAAAGCATAAATCCATCTGAAGACAAGTGTCACCAGGGTATATTAAGGAGCTAACTCAGCAGTTCATTTGAGCTTCTGACTGCCATAAACATTTTAAGATAAAAAAAGCTAAGGATAATTTTCTGAATTCTGATAAATTAAGAACTACTTTAAAAGGGACATTAGAAGAATAAGAGATACATTTCCATTATTTTCCTGTTCTCACTATTATCAATCATATATAGCTACAGAAACACCAACTAAGATAATTACCAACTACTGATGTGCAGGATTTTCATATTTTACTTTGGGGAAAATAACACTTGACATTAAAATCAAATACTTGGAAAATTATAATATTCACATGTAGGTAGTCATAGCCTTTATAGCTTAAGCTTCATTTTAAGTTCTCTAAAAGGGTAATTCAAACTTGCTTAGGAAATGCAGTGATTACTGGTCTTCCAAGACTATTCAGTCATTTTACCCTGTTTTGTTTTCTCTCTCTCTCTCTCTCTCTCTCTCTCTCTCTCTCTCTCTCTCTCTCTCTCTTTCTTTTTTTTTTTGAGACTGGGTCTTCCTATTTTGCCTGGGAAACAGGCTCACGTTGTCTGGGGTACCATGGACTCAAGCAATCCCCAGTCTCAGCTTCCCAGATAGCTGGGATTACAGTCGCACGCCACTACACCCAGTAATTTTCTGGGACTAGTTGACCCAGGCAGGTCTTAAACCCACAGACTAAAGCAATTCCTAGTCCTGGCCTCGCTCCCTAGGCTGCAATTAAAGGCACGCACCACCCTGTGATACTTTTACTAAGCTTCCCAGAGTGTAAATCAAAACTATGTATACCATTGCCTTTAGGAGACAATAAGATGGGAAAAGAAAGTATGGCATGTGGGACTATTACTTCCCTTCATATTTATATTGATTCAAATAACATTTTAGGATGCTAATTAAATACCACTCAAGAGTAACAATACCTTCATAATCTCTCGCTTCATTTAGGCGCAAAGAAAACATAAATGGGCTCTCAGGATGCTTTGGATCAATATTAGTAAAAATAAACTGCAATTTATCACCTGAAAAAAAGATGATTTGAGAATATTTTACTGTGTCAACATTTTCAATGGAGATGCGTTTTCTAACCTGTATCTCAAATCAATTTCTCTAATACCAAGTATATATATTCATGAAACCAACATCTCCACATGTACAAGTTACAAAGATTTTTAAACTGTATTTTAAATTACATCAAAAGCATAATAAAAGGAAATGATAAACTGGACTTCATAAAAATGAAAACTTTCATTCTTCAAAGAACATAATCAAGAGTGAAAATTCAACCCATAGAATAGGTGAAAATATTTACAAACCATGTTATCTGAATTTAACATATAAAAAACAATAAAAGAAAAACCACTCAACTAAAAAAACAAAGAACTTGAAAGATACCTTTACAAGAATTACATATAAATGGCGACAAACACATGAAAAAATGCTCAGTATCACTAACCATTGGAAAGATACATACTAAACTACAATGACATAACATTTTACATCCACTAGGACAGCTATAGAAAACAACACTGTTGGCAAAAATGGGAAAAAATTAGAACCCCCATACATTGCCAGTGGGACTTTAAAATGGTCTAGACACTACGGAAATCAGAAGGGCAGTTCTTCAAAAATTACAACAGGATGGAGCAATTCCATTTCTAGATATATACTTAAAAGAATTATAGAGACTCAAACAGATAATATGAGCATGTTCACAGTATTACTTTATAGCAGTCAAAAAGTATTAACTATGTAGTATCCACTAACAGGTGAATGGATAAACAAAATATTAAGCAAATATGTATGTGACAAGGAATATTATTCAATCATAAAAAGGAAAGATATAAAACATACTACAATAAGGAAAATCTTGAAAACAATATGAAACATGACATAAGCCAAACATAAAAGAAATAAAAAGACATTTAAGTATGATTTCACTTAAACGAAATACCTAGCATAGGCAAATTCAGAGATGTAAAGCAGATTAGAGGTTATCAGGGACTAGAAGGAAGAAGGAATGAGAAGCTATTAGTGGGTGTTTGTGATAATGAAAATTTTAGAAATAAAGGTGGTGATAATTGCACATTACCATGTAATGACTGTCACTAAATCATATAATAAAGACTAGTTAAAATGGCAAATTCTATTATATATATTTATCACAAGAACTGTCATGTCACAAATTTAATTTGACCTTTTTTACAGTTATCTAATCGTAAGTCCTTTTTTTCCAAATACCTCCAGATGCTCCCAAAGGAGTAAATGCGTGGTATTTACATATATTTTAGTGTTGTTCTATAGAATAAAAAAGTCAAGAAATCTCATAAAAAAATAATTGAGTTATAAAGAAGTCTTCAAAAACTTTAAATAAACATATTTAATTCAAATAAATCATTCAGGACACTGTTTTTTTTTAAATAGTTAATAGTAATAGGAGGGACATCTGTCAAAGTAAAAAAGATTTCCTAAGATATTTAACTGAGTAAAATGAAGGCTAATATGGGTTTGTTTGTTTGTTTGTTTGTTTGTTTGCTTGTTTTAAAGCTTACCTTGAGGGCTAGGAGAAAATTTTTTTAAAAAATCTAACCATAATTTTAAGTCTTTAAAATTGGTTTTGAAACAAAACTAAACAAAATTAAAGTGTCTCATGATGACAGTGAACATATACTAAGTAATCAAAAATTCAGAGTTGGACCTTACATTTCTCTCTAACCAAAATGTGCCGTTTATGCAAACTCATTCCAGTTGATGGGAAAAACAAAACTTTAATTAGTAAACAAATAGAAAAAAACATTTCAATTATAATTGTGACAAAAAAACAATAAAACCGGTACTGTGTTAAGGTGTAACCAGATATAGCTAGGCATAACTAAAACAGTTAATATAGAAGGCCTGAGACTGCTAACCTTGGAACCTTAGAAAAGCCTGCTTGCAAGATTGGTCCTTAGCTGGTGTGATGAAGGTCCCCTAAATCATCCCAGGTTTGAAGATTCATTAGTACTCAGAGGACCCTACATACTGATGAATTTGGGGCCATTCTAATGAAAGGGCAGGGTAAAAATCCAGCAAAGGGAAATGTGTATGAGGTAAAGTATAGGAAAAACCAGCTAAACTTCTGAGTCTCCATTCCTCAAAGACAGCACATGTACTGTCACAATTTGAAGCTGAAAAAAAATCAAGCACATCGTAAGTAACTCCACTGCCCCACAATTCTTGAAAACCTGAAAAGCTCATTGCTTCTAGACAGACCCATCTGACTTCGCATCTGGGCTGATTTTATTTTGAATCTTTCCACTGCAATAAATTAAAAATTTTGGTCATGAATATGAGTACATGCAGAGTCCTTTAAGTCTTTCTAGGTAATCAGTAAGCCTGATGGTGATCTTTGAGATTCCCAATATAATAGGTGTTGCTGTAAATTGGCACAGATACATAGAACAGCCATAAAAATGTTCATATACTTTAATTCAGTAATTCCTCTCTGGAATTTCATGGAATTTATACAAAAGAAACAGAAAAATCTATGTACATTATAGTATTCCTGAAACTGAAAAACTGGCAGAATGCAAGCACTGAGTTAGAGGCAATATGTGTTAGACAATAAAACTGGATAAATTACGCCATGTTAATAAAATTAATTATTATACCATCATTTAATAATTACCATTTGAAGGTTTAGCTCTTAGAGAAATGCTATTCACACAATGTCATAAGAACAAGGCACAAAAATTATTTGCATTTCAGCAGTCATGCACGAAGCACATTTATTAAAATACTGGATAATAAACAACCAAGGCATCAGTTAAGTATGTTAGAACAGATATTTTATGATTTTTCTAAAAAATTAATAATATGGTCTTTACAGTAGAAAAAAAATCTTTAAATTCTCCTCTACTTAAGAAAAACCACATTTTTCTCATCTACTTTACTTACATTAATATACTTACCACAAACTTTTCGAATTTCTAGTCCAAGCCGATCTTTATATAGATCTGCAGATTTCTGCAGCCTTTTCAACCTCTCTTCATTAGCTTTTTTAGCAGTGGAAATAGCTATGATTTAAACACACATACATATAAGATATTTTAAATAACACTCAATGTGTGCTCATTTAACTGGAGAAAACAAACTTGTAAACAACTTTAAACATGATGCCAGGCAAATGAATCTCTCCTCCCATTTCTTCAACTTCTATCTCTACCAATTAGCAAAGAGGATTTCTGTTCATTCAATCTGGAAAGAAAAACTGCCTGAGAAAACAGGTAGCGAGAGAAGTAAGTAGGGCAACAATTAGCATGGCTAGTACAAAATCAAATACTTCCTTTCCACTGTTTTGCTTGTTCTGGTTAGACAAGAATATAGTAATTGCTTCAATGGAAAAATATTTTACTCTTTTAACATAATTATTTCTTGAGTTTTATTTAATGCTACTTTAGAATTCATTTTAAAAGTTAGCACATTTCCTAGGTAATACAAAACTGATTAGAAATAAATCATGAGAATTGTATTATAAACTCCATAGTATTAACAAAGTTCACTTTGCAATTTCATATTTGAGAACTGAGTTCTTGTTTGTAGGCAAATAAGTCTCCTTTGTAGTGAATCACTCGCTTGAATATGAAAATTTTTTTAGATCTTGCAGCAAAAAGAGTTCTTAATAAATCTGGATAAGAATGTGATCAATAAATTTGTCATATAAATTACATCTGGCTTTTCCTAGGCAAGTCTTTACTAAAACTGACTCCTTTTCTGCTTAAACTGTCAAATAAATTTCATTTTTATAATGGTTACACTAGAACTCTATAGTTATATGGGTTCAAAAAGCCTTCAAGTTAAAAAAAAAAAAAAATCTACTTAGCTAACATGATAAAAAACACTTTGCAGAGACAAGGAGTTTGCTATACCCCTGAGGAAGGTTGTTCATTTTTTGACAATGAACTGGAGAGAAGGCAACATGTACTGAAATTTAGATTAAAATTTAGTGATTTAAACTGAAATTTAGACTTGAAATTTAGATTGTCTTAAATGTGTGTACAACCAGTAACTGACCTTCTTTCTTCTTAGTATATTCTTCCTTAAGATCTTGGATATTTGCAGTCAGTATTTCCAGTTCTTGCTTTTTACTTTTTACT
The DNA here is from genome assembly GCA_004024945.1 of Uropsilus gracilis. Classification (NCBI taxonomy): domain Eukaryota; kingdom Metazoa; phylum Chordata; class Mammalia; order Eulipotyphla; family Talpidae; genus Uropsilus; species Uropsilus gracilis. Next base: position 165,052 of record PVHY01000830.1, read on the forward strand.
TCAGCAATCACCTTTATCAAGTTATCCTTTTTTTCTTGGATAAGCTTATTCTGCCTGCAGATCTCTATAAAAAGCACAAAGTAGTTATTTTGTTTTCTGACATGTATCTTAGCTAAAACCATTACTGACTTTCAAAATATTAGTCCATCAATGTTTTAATTGATGAGCATTACCTAATGATTCAAAAGTTATGAAAGAACCAAAAAAAATTTTTTTACATTTTCCTACTTTTTAAGAATAGAAATGCACAAAAGTTTTTTTTAAATGAGAGTACCAAATGAAATCCCCAAAATAATTAGAAAATCATGAACTTTGCACTGTTCCCTCTAAGTACATAAAACTCATTATGCAAGACAAACACCAGAAAATGATTTTACACAGTGCTTTGAAAAAACAGATAATTCTAATATAGAAATGATTCCGGAACCAAAAAGATAAAAAGAAAGAAAAGAAGAGGGAAAGAGGAAATCTCACTTACAATGGTGACAAGCATTCAGGAACAATCTATATTAAGATATATAGGCTCTGTACAAGGGAAAGAAAAACTGCAAAACTTCCTGGAAACATGTATTTGACCTGGATATATTGATATTTTATGTTTCCAAATATTATAAAGATGTCATTATTTGTCAAGCCCACTTCTACAGTAGTCCCAAAAGAACTGAAGACAATGGAAAGAAAGGATTTAACAAAAGGAATTATAAAACTTATCTGAGGAATATTTGGCAAAAACCATTAAAAAACACAGCAAGAAAAATAACAAGAAACTTGCCCTATCAGAACTGATAATTATAATTATAACCCTGTAACAGTGGGGTAATGGTTGAAGACTTTAAGTACTGTTCAAAAAAAAAGATAATCCCAAGAGCAAAATGTTGATATATTTATGATATTAACATAATAAATGAAACAATCAAGGAGGTATTCCCTAAACAGAGCAGGAATCCATAATCAATATATTAAAAAATCAAACAAAATTTTACAAAACCTAATAGGAAGTATCTTTTACTTTCTATTCATAGACAAAAAGATATCTAAGAGAAAGGCATATACTGGTTTCATAAATATTAACAAGCAGGGAATAAGACCTCAAATTTGATACAAATAAGCATAAAACTATGTTAGGTACTTACATTTATATAATACTTAAGTTTCACAATAATACTATTATGTATTAACTCTTTTCAGAGAAAAGGAAAAAAAGACAGCAGTTCAATAAGTTGCCCAATTCTTTATGTGATAGAATACAAAAAACAGTTAAGGCCTGTGTTCAAACTCAGTATTTAATTTCAAAGGCAAAACTTTTGACCACTACCCTATCTTCTCCCAATAGTGGGTTACTTTTCTTAGTCTAAAGACACAAATACTTAAGAAAAAAAAAACAAAAGAATGGAGGAAATATCGACTGCAGATGGTTTATGAATATGATAACATCAAAGGTATTCGCAACAAGTGTAAATAACACAATATATCAATTTTCATTTGTAACAATTATACTTACAAAAATAATTGCTATTATTATGTAAAAAATAAAGAGTCCTTATGGAAAATATATTTGCCATTACAGAATAAAAAGTCTGAAAAATACTCCTATGTTTTAATCTAGTAATTTCATTTCTACAAAGTTATGGCAAGAAAATAAGATGTGTGCAAGTATTTATAACCAAAAATTACTTTTAGTTTTATCTATAATGTGAAAATATAGAATTTAGTAATGTGGAAAGAAAAATATGGAAAAAAACTATCAAGATGGAAAAAAGAATAAAGTGATAAAAGCTATATAAATATTATGAACACAGTGATGTTAAAAAAAAGTATCACAAAGCACATTTCTGTGACCCCTGGATCTTGGTCAATCACAGCATAAACACTGTTTCTTCATGTGTGGAACAATGATAATGGCACCCCCATCTACCTCAGAGTTATGGTACCCAACAATTGAAGACTTTTAAACTCTTAAGTAGCACATAAATGTCACTTACAGTGGGTGTTTTAATCTAACATTTGAGGAACTGTCAGTGGGGACAATACAATGGAAAGGTGCTCAATACTTTAAGACTAATGTATACACATCATTTGTATCTTTTATTCTCCTGAGTCAATATTCAAGTTGTCACTACTCACCACAGGAAGCCTCATCTTTGCACTTTGCTTTTATATAGAAAAGTCAGTATGGTAAACTGGGTACAGCACAAACACTTCGACTACAATTCTAGATCTAGAACCTACAAGTGTACAATCTTTGGCAAGTCTATTTTTTTTAAGAGACTAGGCCTTGCTATGTTGCCCAGGATTGTCTTGAGCCTGCATACTCAAGTAATCCCCAGCCTAGCCTCCCAGGTAGCTTGGATTACAGGCAACATGTCACCACACCTGACTGGCAAGTTTTTTTTGTTGTTGTTTTAATCTCAGGCTATTTCAATAGCTTCATGTGTAAAATAGGGATAATCTGACCTGACAGATTTCAGGACTTGAAATCACTGAAGTCCCTGCTCCACAGTAAATGCCACTAACTTTTAAATATGATCTTCTTCCTTGGGATAAAGAGAACAGATGCTTCAGGTGGGAGTTTTTTTGGCTAATTTATTCTCTGCCGCAGTTCAGCAAACACATGGTGAGTGAATTGGTTTCCTTATCCTTTCCTACTCCCCAAATGTATCTACTAATACCTTCCCATCTGTCAGACAACCAGGGGTGCCAATCCAATTCTGATTAGATTTCTTTCCCTTTACTATCCAATCCTTTTTGTAAACATTTAATGGCCCTTGGATTTCCTTCCTATGGCAAATACACATATTCATTTTAGAAAGGGCACCTTAAAAAATGAAAGGAAAAGCTCAACCAAGTCACTACATCCTCAAATAATTACTTTCTTCTGTTAAGCTTCTTCAAAGCATTTTACACTACTTCTCCACCTAATTCCAAGAGACCTCTGCTCACAAGACTCCACTGAAACTTGCTTTCATGTAAGGTCTCCAATTTCTTCCAAAAAACTAATTTCAGACAGCCTTTCAATCTTGACTGTATTGGACTGATCTGTGGCTTCCCCGTGTTAGCAGCACTTTCTATCTTGGTTCTTTCTTCTTCGGGAAAAGATGAACTTTGCCTCTTAGAGAAAGTTTCTGTGACCTCTCGTTTCCTCTTCTCCCCATGTGGAAAGTACTCTACAACTGCTAATTTTGTCTTTACTGGTCCTTTCCATTCACCTTTGTCTCAAATTAGGGAAGAAATGTAATACCATAAGCATGAACAATGCCTCTTGAAACAGTCTGATCAGTAGATGAGGCTAATGATTATGACATTAATACCTACTTTGGAGAACTGTTTCAGTGATTGAAGGAAATGGCGTATGTAGAGTTTAGCACAGCATCTGGCTCATAATAAATAAATATTAACTACTATCCTACGCTATTTTTTCCTCTCTACACATGCTTTCATAGTTTCACTCACAACCCACACCATCCCCACACCATCCCCCCACCATGAACCCCCAATATATCGAAATCTCCCAAATTATTATAAAAAATTATAAAAACATTTTCTGGGCACCATGAGTTGGAGATAGCCTCCACCTACCAGACACCTGCACCTCCAAGGCCCATAGCCTACACCACAACAACTCTAGACCACCTTGTTCCTCATACCCAGTCAATCAGAAACATATATTCACCTCAGAGTCTCACTGATCAAAGTCATCCTCACTGTTTGCCCACACTAATGAGCTACCTTTCTCCTTTAAGTGGTCTCTTTATGGTTCACAGTTTCATTCCTGTTTAGAGTAGCTGACATTGCAGGAGTGTTTTGTTTTTTTTTTCTGAAATACAAATCCAATCCCATTTTCCAGGGTAAAAATCATATAACTCCTTAATCTCTTGAAGAATTAAGCCTGAACTACTCTGCACAACATATATACTTCATCATCTAGCCAGCTGCTTCACTGCTGCACCCCATTCACACAGTACTCCAGTCACTGAAGACCTCAATAGGTGCTCACATTTCCCTGTGTGTCATCTGCTGTTCCTTCTTCTAGAATACAGAGCTGAACTTGGTGCCATCCCCAACTATCCTCTCCAGAACAATGGGAATAGTTATACTATCTCCCTTCAAACCAAGTTCCTTTGGATTAGCATGAATCTGACCATGAGCAATTCATTTAACCTCTCTGTGCCTATTTTCTCACTTACAAGTTAGGTTTTAAAAAAGTAATTATCCTTCATAGGGTTTTTGTAAGGATTCAGCAAGCACTATATGAAAAGAGCTTAAAACAGGGCCTAGCACATGGTATATAAGATAAGGGTTTTGCTATTAAATATCCTGCAATCCTCACTGGATAAATCTAGCCCTCCAGATTCTCTACTTACTCAGCAGTCATTTCACTATTACAGTGACTACTATAAAATATTTTAATTGTAGTTTTCCAGTCTGTATCTTCCAATAAATAGTGAGCAGTGCACATATCATATCTTATGAACTGTCTCCTCTTTGCCAAGCAAAGAGCATCAAATGTTCACTAAGTAATTAAGCTTAGGTAAATGATATTTCTGTTCATATATAAAATAATTTCTTGAAGATAATTTAAAATGCTTTTAGATTTCAGACTATTTAAGATACATCTTTACAAAGATAAGCTTTACGAGCACATTTTGTGATTCACTGTAATTAAAAACGGACAATTCCTAACTTAGTTTTTTGACTTCAAGAAATTCTACAAACCAAGTGTTTAAAGGAATCAAACTCAATTACCACCCTTACACACACACATACATACACACATACACACACACACACACACACGGTTTTCCTTTTTGCTTATAGTTATGGTTGCAATGAGAAGTTTCATGGAAGTTTCAAAGTAGCTTAGAAAGTCTGGGTATGTCTAGCACAACAGCTGATTAGGGGATCACAAAATCAAATGCCTTTAGAGACCAGAGTAAAGTGGGTAAGGCAAAAGTGGGTAAGAAACAAAACAAATACTGACTAATGTAGCAAATTAAAGAACCCCATTAGAGGAATTCTAATTTAATAATGTTTTTAAAATGGTACCACTACATTTAATATTTTCAGAGAAATTGGGCCTGTGGCTACAAGTCGTCACCTCTGTGTGAGAATTCGCTAAGTGCCACTGATTTACTCTAGACACATTCTGAAGTATAGTAATGAGAAGACAAGAACAGTAGTAAAAATATGAAGAGCAAAATATTCAGATTACTAATTCTAACATTCAAAGAGTAAAAAGATTCAAATTTTTCAACCCCCTTCTGGGATTTCAAATGTGAAAACTTGCTTTTTATAAATGCTGGCATTTATAAAAGCTAGAAACAATCTAAGTGCAACAAACAAATGGATAAAGAGTGGTATGTCTACACAACAGACTACCACATATCTATAAAAAGGGATGAAATCCTGCCATTTGCAATAATACTTAGCAAAATAAAAGAGATAAACACCACATAAAGAAAAAAAACAGATGAGATGAACTAAATAAACAAAACTAAACTTCTGGACAAAAAAATACTCACATAACATCAAAACAGATGAATCTCACAAACACAGGCATGCCTCATCTTAGTGTACTCTGCTTTTTTTTGTACTTTGAATTGTTTTTACAAATTGAAAAGTTGTGGCAACCCAACATTCTGCATCTAGTGAGACTATCAGAACCATTTTTTTAATGGCATGTGCTCACTCATTAATGGCCTTTGTGTCACATTAAGGTATATCCACTGCTATTTTAAAAAGAATGCTATAGCACATTTAGTGGACAACAGTATAGTGCAAACATAACTTTCACTTGCACGGGAAAGCCACAAATTTATGACTCATTCTATTGTGCTATTTACTTTACTGCTATGGTGCAGCATGGAATCTGCAATATCTCTAAAGTAGACCTGTATAATCATGAAGAAAGGGGACAGAAATATACATAATGATGGCATCTATATAACAGTAAAAAAACAATACTAAATAAGGTATTGATAAGTTATTCCTGGAAGGTAAACGAAACCTGGTTTGTGGGTAGGTAAATAAATGTCCACACACAAAATATACTATCTTACTAGTAGGAGAAATTTTATAAAGCTGTTTAATCTAAAAAATAAAACCCTCTGTTTTCCATTTTGTCACATACGATTCTGATATTCCAGAAACATCTCAACCATTCGTTCCTCTTCCTTTAACTTCACAGAGAGTTTTTCTGGAAAAAAAAATGGAATGAAAGTTTCAAATCAGCCAAAATGACACTAAAAAACATGCAAATATAGTAAAAACACCATGTTACCAATTAACTGGAGGTACCTGCAAATGCTTTCATGGAGTCCTTGTAGGTATCTCTTAGCCCCGCCATCTGACAGGAGGTGTCACTGACATTGCTTTTGAATTTATTCCAAAATTCATTTATGCTTTTATCAAATAGTGCTAGTTCATCCTCTACCATTTTGAAAAGAATGCTACAAAACAAAGAGAACAAGTATTGTACTTTTAAAGTTACTGAAATCAAATCAGTCATATCTTCCAGTAAAGTATTTTGGCAGACTGATATTAACCACAGGTAAAACGCAGTAAGAATGCAAGCCTCCCTCCCCCTTAAGGAGTCCATAGTAAAACAGCACAAGACACAGGCATTATGACCCCGGACAAGTGATTCTGACTCCATCTTCTCCAAAGCAATATGGGTGACTTCTAAGTTCCCTTTCAACTCCAGCCCCTAAACGCCAAAGTCCCAAAAGGCTGCCTCCGCTCAGAATAAGACTCCCCCACATCCACCTTGCATCTCCCCTAGGTGAGATAAAGTTAAGATGAAATAAAGCAAAATGGAGACTGGCCTGGGAGTTCAGTGGGTTTAGTCCAGGACTTGCAAACATCACTAAACCTTCTGGACCTCTGTCTAAAAGTATTTCCAGGCCTGTAAGATTCCAGGCCCCACGAGTTCACTTCACACTCAGATCTTCCGAATAAGCAAACCCCCGCAGAAGAGCCACAGCCATCTCGTCCGGTAAAATTCGGAATCCCCTGACCTAGCCGTAGCCCACTCCGTAAGCTCAAACGGTCTAAACAGCAACAAACAATCCAAGCATTCCAGAGACGCCGCCCCAGAAACCACATACTCCGCCCTCAAACCCACTTTCCCTTAACGCGACAGGTAGGCCCAGCTCATCCTCACCGTCACCAACAGGCCTGAGCCCCGCCGCCGTCCCCCAAGGTGACCGAGGCAAATCCAACCAAGCGCTTCAGACCCAGTTCCCGCAGACTCGTTAGCTTTTCTATTTCAAACCAGGGCGCTTTCCGCCTTCCGCCCTCTGACGCCCCATTCGCCTTCAGATTGGCTGATAGCTTAAGCTCTCTGTGACGGGATTGGTTCTGACAGTCCTCCGAGATTCTCGCGGAAAAGATAGGGAGAGGGGCATTCTGGGATTTGTAGTTTCTTTTTTGAGTGCCCGCCGAATTTTCAATTCTGCCTCAGAAAGAATAACTCCGGAAGGATTCGCTCCAGGGTCTCTCAATCATCAATTGAAATATAGTTTTATTTAACAAATAGATATTAAACTTTAATCGTCTGTTGCAAAATTTATGACTTTTTCTTGATACTACCTGTAGTTTAAGTAACTAATTAAAAACAATAAGCTGATTAAAATACCATTGTTTAATTTGTATCACACTTAATAACTTCACTGGGAAATAACAGATATTACAATTTATTAGCTTTTAATATGAACGCTTCCAAAATTCCCCCTGTTCTTTGTTTTTGAACATGTAAAACATATACATTAAAACTCAGACCCTATTACTGGTAGATCCTACCCCAGAAGCCAGTGTCAGAAAACTTTCCATGTCCAAGGTTCTTGGTGTCTGCCTTCTCTGGCAGGGGTGTTGTGGGAGGTAAAGGAATGATGAGTTATGATTTTAATATGTTGAGTTTGAGAGGAAACTGTTGGGAGATGTAAATATTACCTCCTGTAGGCAGTTTACTTCTCTAATTAACTAGCATAATGGTTAACTGCTCAACCTGCAATAAGACTGCTTGAATTTGAAATACAGGCTGTATCATTTACAATGATGACCTTGGGCAAGTTTCTTTGTCTATTGGGGTGTCAAATTTATGAATTTCCTAAAACCTAAGGTGAAGATAATAGATACTAATAATAATACTTCATATACCTGATGCAAAGACAAAAAGTAATAATAAATGCATATGCCTTAGAACAGGTCCCAATAACATAAATATTTAAAAGTGGTTTCTTATTTTTATGATTTATACTCTACCTACTTCCTATGCATGAAATTTTCATACTAAAACACATAAATTAGACTTTAATATTTAAAAAACAAGTAAGATATGTTATCACAGAAACAAAGAAAGTATGACAGGTGAATATCCACTTCAACAGACAATTACACTGATAAAATTCTACAATTAAGAAGCAAGCATTCTGCTCTGATAAATACAAAATCCCTTCCAATCAAAGTCAAATTAATTAGTCAGTATGGTTATTTATTATTGTCTTTTTAATACTTTGCCGATGTCTCACAAGTATCAGAACTTTATTTTCAGCATAATGGATATAAAATTGTAAACAACAATAGAAAAACAAATTCAGTAATTTCCTTAGGCCATTTCTAGTTCAAGATAATAAATAATTTCCTCAGTTTGGAATAATGCTTGCAGTATTTCTCTAATGCATTCTGTTAAAGCATGACTGTTGCATGAGCAAAATGGAAAAACAGTTCATTAGTAAGGCTTTGACACAGTCACTAATGACACAACTACAAATTCATCTCTTACACTGAGGTGAACATCTTGTAACTGACTCATTTTCTGCCAACTTTAGTGGACTTTTTTTGTGAAGTAGGCAAAAACAGTTAGATATTCCTCGAAATAGTCTTATTGTTTAACTTTTTTCTTCCTTTCAATGCCTCCAGTTTCTCTAACAATGTTTTTCAAACCTACAAGAATGTGGTGCTATCTAGCAGAACTCCAATCTGTAAAGAACTAAAACAGTATCAAAACCACTTGCTAAGTTCCTTGGCAACTGATCTCAAATTATACAAGCTATTCAACTCTAATTTGCCACAGGATTGATAAGATGCATGAAAGCGAATCAGGAACTCCAAGCAGATGCAATTAATTCACTGTCTGAATCATTCTTGGTCAAGCTGAAAAGGAAAGTAGAACAGAAAAAGAATCCAGATGATATGCAATCTAAGGATCATTGAATACAAGAAGAAAAGGTCATTGTCTCTTGTGGCACATGACCTTATGGTGGTGATCCATTCCATCTTGAGAGGAGAGCTCCAGAAAAAAATGAAGCAAATAAGATTCCAAGTTTTTGGTTTTTGTTTTTTGGGTTTTTTTTTTGTTTGTTTTTTTTGTTTGTTTGTTTTTGTTTTTTTTTTTTGAGACTAGGTCTCACTATTTTTGTTTGTGGAACGGCAGGCTCATGTTGCCCGGGGTACCACGAACTCAAGCAATCCCCAGCCTCAGCTTCCCAGATAGCTGGGATTACAGGAGCGCGCCACCATGCCCAACTATTTTTAGGGGACTTGCTACGTGCCTCGGTGGGACTCAAACCGCGATCCCTGGCCCCAGTCGCGGCTTTCTAGGCTGCCGTCTACAGAGCATGAGCCATCACGCCCGGCCCAGATTCCAAGTTGTTGACATTACTGACCAGAAGGATCTCTTTATGGCATCCAAGTTATACTGAAACCCTTCAATGATAGTACCTGTATTTTCAAATCCATTCACATAGGAAATTAGAAATGACAAAAGATATATGAATTTGAAAGAAGAGAATTCTTCCCACAGATTCCAGTTCAAGAGTAAGTTACAAAAAAAAAAGTTATAGTAAGCACTTGTTGCATCTTAAAAACTTTTAAGCAGAACTGTGAAATTGTCTAGATTTTGCATGGCCTAGATCAGGAAGCATTAGAATAGATGATTCAAGAAAATGGCTTTTTAAAAAAAATTTTTTTAATAATTGCTGTAATTAGAGTATGACACAGGAAAGACTGGTCAATTTTTAGTTTGATTCCTCTTGGAATCTTCAGTTTTCTTCCTAGAATTAATAAAATAAAAGAAAGCTAAGAAACCAGCATGGTGGCATGAGGAAATCATTAAATCCTTTCCCTAAAAAAGCAGTAGACAAAGTACCAAAAGGGACTATTTCATTGCTCTAGAAATGAACCCATGTATTACAGCAAACTAAGAAGCATTTAAGTAACATTATGTTAAGTGGAATAAACCAGATGCAAAATGTTTTTGTATTAACTAAATTATTTGATACCATTTATATTAGATATCCAGAAAAGTCAAACCCACAGAGACAGAAAACAATTCAAAGATTGCTCCCAGCTGAGAGTGGAAGTAAACACAAACTGCTGTGCATTTAAGGGCACAAGAGAACTTTCTGGGCTAGGGAGTCATTCTCAAACTGGCTTGTGGTGATAATTGTAAAACTCCATAAATTTACTAGAAATCATTGAATTGTTCATTTACAATGGTGTGTTTTTATGGCATATAAACCATAAATTAATAAAACTGTTAAGATAAAAATTGAAGATCAATACTTCAGAGGGGGAAAAAAAAGAACATTTTCTAAGCACTAAAACATTTGATAGTAATGAAAAAGACATCTTTTTATTATGATATATTACAGATAACAAAAGTTACCATCCTTACCATCCATCGCAAAAATTCTTTCTCCTGCAAAACTGATGCACTATTAAGTAGGTTTCTGATGCCCACAAAAGCTTGAGGACTGCTGCCTCACATATAGTGAGTTCACTTTAAGACTTCTATAAAATCTAAACCCAGCTTTATAATATGGTCTACTGTGAAAGAAAATAAATGCAACTACTCAATGGGTAACTCGGTTGGAGCTTTGGGTGGTTAGAAAAAAATTAAGGTTGCATAGCTCATGATAATTTCTGGAATATATATGAGACCAATGGAAGGAGTAACTGGAACAGCTCTAGCTGAGTCACTTAACATAGTGTCATTATAGAATGCCAATATTCCTGGGATGCTAGCCAGAATGGAAGTAATTATTTTCTGAGAGTCACTGGGATCTAACTCAGTCTGAAATAAATTGATTTTAGATAGATGATGATGAAAAGATCTCAAATACAGCTTATTTTACAGATTGTCTTATGGTAAAACGATAACACATGAAACACGCATAGAGACATTAAAGGTCAGGGCTTCCAAAGTGTGTTTTTGATTACTGTCCTGTACCAGCAACACATGCTAAAATCAACTACCTCTAAATGATGTTGGATTGCAATAAGTGCTATAAATGAGAAATGAATGGTTCATCTATGCATATATTTTGTGGTTATCGAATACCTGGCATAATATACTAAGTATACATAGTATATACTAAGAATACTGAAAAAATTATAGGCTCTGACCTACACATTGCAATCTAAGTAAAACAGGCAGAATTCACTATAAATCAAAGCATCAGAAGAATGTAAAGGAATCAGAATGAGAAAGTTACAGAAAGAACTGAAATTATTCAACTATTGGAATTGACTGAAACAAGGCACAGTACGGGACTGAGGGACAGGTTATAGTACTAGAAGATTTTTAAAAATCTTTAAGAGGATAAAAAAAAAAAAAAAAAACACAGACAAATCCTGCTGGGGACCTTGGACCACTGACAATAACACTGAAAAAATGGAGAAAATGAGTGGTGCCTGTGATAGGCATCCTAGACAGTGAATGGGATTCCAGGGAACCTTTTGCAGCTTTTAACTTGTTCAGGTCAGGGATCCCATTGAAAATCAAGTGAAAACTGTAGCCTTTTTTTAATAAATGTGCATATGCACTAACGTTTTGAATACAATTTCAAAAAATTTGGTGATCTCTAAATAAATTAAAGTTTTGACTCCCAGCTTAGTAACTAAAGAGATAAGGTTAATATTAAAGCCCAAAGCACACATCTTTTTCTTTTCAAATTGCGTTATTTTTTTTATTGCAGTAACTTTGGTTTATAACACTGCTTTTCATGTATATGATTTAGGAATACAGGCTAACACCCCTTCAGATGTATGTTACCACACCAATTGCCAAAGCACCCACAGTGCTTCACCACAGTTCATTGGGAGGCCTCTCCCCTATGTTTGCTGCATCCCATACCTATCTCACTTTTGTAGCTTCAACTCTGAAGTCAGATTTCTTGGTTTAGTTTTATCTGTTCCTTTGTCTTGTTTCTTTTTATTCTACATGAGTGAGATAATCTAGTGTTTTGTCTTTCTCTTTGTAACTTATTTCATTTAGCATAATCCCTTCCAGTTCCTCCCAAGTAGTTGCAAATGGGAAGATTTCATGTTATTATTATTATTGTAATAACTGAGCAGTACTCCATTGTGTACACATATACCACATTTTCTTGCCCCACTCACATGTCTTTGGGCACTTAAGTTGTCTTCATAAGTTGAATGTTTTAAATAGTGCTGTGATGAACCCAGGCATGCCTGTATCTCTATTTCTGCCAGCTTCTTGGGAAATCAGTCCCTGTTAGGCCTGTTCTAGGTACTATGCTAGAAGTTAGTACTCAAGCTAATGTGATCCCTTATTATAAAATTTATACTGCTTTGTATGAGAGAGATTAATCATATAAACTCAGAACATATGTACAACTACAAATTATAACTAAATCTCCATGACTGAATTGCATCTCCTAAAATTTGTATCTTGAAGTCCTAACTTTCAGAGTGCAACTGTTTGGAGAAGAACTTTAGAGATGGAATTAAGTTAAAATGTGTTCATTGAGGTAGACCCAAATCCAAAATGACTGGTGTCCTATAAGAGAGATGAGGATTCAACACTGCAAAAGAAAGACACAGGAGAAGATGGTCATCTTTAAGCAAGGAGAGGCCTCAAGAGAAGTCAAGCCAGCTGACACCTTGATCTGGAACTGATATCTTCCAGAATTGTGAAAATGTAAACTCCTGTTGTTTTAACATTCAATTACTGTTACTGTGTATGTCAGTCCTTACAGACTAAAATAACCCTCGGAAAGAAAAGAATCTGCAAGAACGTGCTGTTATGGGATGGTATGGATACCAGTCAGAGGAGGTATCTCTGAGGAAATGCATAGAAGTGAAAATAAGAAAAACCTAAAAATGATGACCTCTAGAGAGCAAACACATTTACAGATCTTGTTAAAAGCAAAAGGAATCAAGGTGCTTTTGAATCAGTTAATATCACACAGTTGATAGAACCGGATATTCCCCAGGAGACTATCTCTCTAGGGTAACTACTGATGATAAAAAGCTAATGTGCAGCCAATTTCATCACAGTCCACAGATTCTGAAGTATTGAATGAGCATGAAGCTGAATTTTTATTGTAGTACATAATGTATTGAATATTATTCACATTCAGATTTAAGGATAAGACATTTCTGAAGACAATGAATATTAGAAAATATGTAGCTCAATATTTCCTAGAAAAAGAATAAAGCAAAGTAATGTCTTTCTTCATGCCTCATTAAAGAGATTAAGGAAATTATAGAACCTGAAATATGCAAAACAAAAAAAGTCAGAAGCCTAGACTCTGATTTGTCAAAGCTAATTCCTCATATAGACTAGCAACATACCTGAATAAATTGATTTGCCTTTGGTAAGCAAGTTTCAGTTTAGTTGAATGAACAATAATAAATATAAAATCACAGACTATACAAAGGACTCTTGTTTTTCTGATGAAATACCACCATTGATATTGAATTTATTGTTGAGAGATTGAATATACTAATGGAAAACAGCCAGACCAAATACAACAATTGAATTCTAACCTACAATCTCAGAAGCAAGCTACTCAGAATGATCAGAAATATTTCCAGTTTATTTTGCTCAATCAATCAGAGAAAACGAAATATGTTCTCCAAACCTACCATGTACGATGCTTTGCAAACTACTTAGCCCATCCCCAGTTCACTAATGCTGACAGCCTCTAGTCCAAACATCCATGAGCTCTTCCCTGTTTTCATTAGAAAACATTCCTACTCCATTCTTGCATCTGAATTATTGTCAAATTCAAGTGTTGATGGCTGACTATTGCTGTAGCAAACTCAGAATAAATCCCTCTTTATGTTTTCATTTGGGTGACTTTGTTTAATGCTTGATTGTCCCCAGAGAAGAAACTTGCTGTGTCCTAGGGCCATCAGCAGAGCTTGTGAATTAGAGGTACCTCCAAGCTCTGAGATGCCCATGCTGATGTCACTTTATATTTCCTACTGGGGAGATTAATGACTCAGAAGGTAACAATAGTCACTAAAACCCCATAGCAACTATATCCCTGCTGTGAAATGAGGGGGTAAATCACCCAGCAGAAGTTCATAGTAGTGACTGCACCTATGAGATTATCCTAGTGAGTTGGCAACTGACCAGCGGGGCATCTGTGTCAGCCAAGTGTCTCTCAGTTTTACTTGGAGGTTTATGGCTATGAGTGGAAGTCTGGCTGTTGAAAGCGTGTGAATCAAGCTGGTTATAGCATCAGCTTTTATTCACTTTGCAGCTGTTTTAAATCTTACCAATGTTGGCCTTAAGCAATCTGGACACAGCTTAGACTAGGAAGAAGCATTGCTCCAGAGATAAAATTTAATCTCCAAACAGGGCAATAGCACTAAGATGTCCCTGGGCAGGTTGCTTGTCCATTTCCTCATTATTGAAAAGGAGATTATTAGACCTCTGTGAAGTTAAAATCAGATAATAAGATAGAGTACTTTTAAAATGAAAAATTGGGAAAGCATAAGTGTAAGACATTCTAAAGCACAATGAGTTTTTAACACAATTAATTTCACCCTAACACATACATCACTTAGATCAGATTAACTCACTGGTGGGAGAACTGAGAGTGGGTGTAATTCATGGGCTGCCTGGGGAAAGAGCAAAAGGTGGGGAGAGACAGTGCTGACTGAAACTTTCTGGTCCTCCTGCTACTAAAGTGATAGGAATGATAAAGGAGGCTGGTAAGGCCCTCACTGTTGTGAGTCAGTCACAATGTGGTCGAATGGTCCCAAGCGGGAGGGTAAGGATTATAGTTGAACCAAGAAGACCCCAAAAGAAGTGGCTCACAGCCTCTTTCTCTCTGGACTGTGGCACTGAGTTTATTTTAAACCAGACTTTTATAGTCACCAACAAACAATCAACAACAAAGGAGTTTCCCCTGAAACTGCTCAAGTCTTGGCCAAACCTACTCTACCTGAAGGTGGTATTATTTTCCAATTCAGCAAACCTTCAGTAGCTTTATCAAACCAGACCAGTAATGAGAGCACACACAGCTCCCAAAACCTCACCCGGACAGACATTAAAATTCATTTCCTAGCAGCCATTTAAAGTCATTTCCTGAGAAATGACATGGTGTAGCATGTAATCCCACTTTGTGACAGTCAAAGTGAGTTCTCCTCCACAGACACCAGGCTGTATACTAGGGCACTTCTAGTTGTACCCACAGAAAACTTAGGGAGGAGAGTCCCTAACAGCTTGCCCTGTTTCCTCAGACATGATTTCACTTGTCATCATTGTTTCACCTCTTCTGGTCCAAGTACCAAGTTCATATGCAAACTGTCACTAGATGTGCAATTTTTCATTATAGTACAGTTTTCGGTAATACAAAAGCAAGATTCTCTGAAGCCTTGACAAGATGTATCAGTTAGTGCAGAAATGAATATAGCAGAAAAATCCAGTTACATCCCTAAATTATACACTAAATGTCATTGAATCTTATTTCGAGTTGACTTACAGCACGACAAGAGGTTAAAAACAGAAAACTGGCCCTGTAGGAATTACGTTATCATAATGATTCTAAACCCCATATACACATTGGAAAAGCTTGGGAAGTATTTTTAAAATACAAATGCTTGGGATCCATCACCAAAAATTTCACTGGTCTGAGGTGGAGCAAGGTATTGTATTCTAAAAAAAAAAAAAAAAGGGAACCAAGCAGATTTTAATTCAAAGCATTTCTTTCAGGGGAGATAGCAGAGACTGGAAAGACATCAGTGCTGGATGAATTCCCCAAAACAAAGGCACTGCTAAATGATGGGGTAGAACTCCAAGAGAAATTCAGAGGGGTATTCTTAGCCTATGAAGAAGTTGCTAGTGAGACAGTGATTCGTGAAGACAACCATATGAATTGTAAGATATCAAGTAATGTTACCTACCTTTTACTGCCTGGTGGGACTTTATATAGGTTTTTATAGCTTTCACTTTAATCCTCAAAGACATAATTTAGTTCTGAAACCAGCATCTCATTTCTCACTTGAATCCATAGATCTCTTTGAACTGCCCTTTTGTTTATTTACAATCTACATGTTTGTTTTGGTGCTTCCTGAGTACTTCTACAGATCACACTGTTTTCAATACCCACTTCCTTGATAGTTCATAACCCCTTAAAGTCTGTTTCTATTTTTTTTGTCACATAAGCAGTTCCCCAATGCTCTCAGTTATATCTTCCAGTCAATTAAAATGATGCAGTCCTAGCAGTTCTGTAACTCATGTGAGCTCCACCTCTGCTTTCCAGCCTTATAGTCAGAAAGTAACACATTTCCTTGTATTCTTTCTTTGTTCTATGTGAATGACATCATTATTTTGCTAAAAAAGAAATATCAAAATATTTTTTATTTAACAATCTACAATCAGATGATAATGTATCACCATATACATTTTTCATGTTTGGATATTTACTCATTCTTTTTCCCCAAAGACCCAATAGCCAAAGGGCCATAGTGAAATTAAAATGCATGGCTTTAAGGCCTATTTGACATACAGTAATTATTTGGTAGATTTCTAGCCAAGCATATAAATTGTTAATGTCTGCTCTTGAAGGAAATGAACTGTGTAAGAAATTTCAAACAAACATGATCCAACTGTTTGCACAAAAAGGAGGTTGCATAAGAAATTTATTACATTTCTACCCAAATTTTCCCTTGAATTGTCCAGATCAGCGTGTACTTCACTTTACCTCTTTGGTACCAATTAAACTTATGAACAAATGAGCTTTTCTGCAGAGGAGGGCTGACATGCCCTTTCAACTAATATCAGTATCACATGGTGCAATAATGGCTGAACATGCCAAGAACCACTATATAAAATGCTGAGACAGCGCACAGCAGTTCCAACTGCTGCGTGTTTACAATCGCCTCCTTTTCAAGATGGATTTCCTTCATAGAAATGGAGTGCTCATTATTCAGCATTTGCAGAAGGACTATCGAACATACTACAATTTTCTAAATTTCATGTCCAATGTTGGAGACCCCCGGAATATATTTTCTATTTATTTTCCACTTTGGTTTCAACTTAATCAGACCGTTGGAACCAAGATGATTTGGGTGACGGTCATTGGGGACTGGTTCAATCTTATTTTTAAATGGTAAGATTTCTGTTTTGCTTCGTTTTTCATAAAGTTTATTCTTAAATGTATAATTTTAACTTAGTGTTCACATTTCAGATCTGTGTAGTTTTACTTGAAAAATCTTTTCCAAAATACTGGTTAATTTAAAACACTGATTTGTAAATAGAGCTTATAAGAAATACATAAATGCATATGTTATCTGACTTATAAGTAAATTCCAAAACACGTATATTCTGATGAGGCAAGAAGTAAATAATGAATAAAATGATGCTTCTGGGACCTCTTTGATATTCCTCATCTCAGCACCTAAAGCTCCTACATGGCTTTCCTTATAAGGAAAAAAGCCCCTGTTTTTTATTGAAAACTGATACCAAATGACTGTGTCATCCTTTGTAACAAGAAGAGACCAGAACCCAAGTTCTTTCAGAGTGTCCTAAGCATGAACCTTCCCCCACAACCTTCGGCTTGAGTCATTCTTATAGGAGAGAATAGCTCGTCTCCAGTTAAGTAATAGTTGTGTATATAAATGTATGTATTCATGTTCATATTTCTCGGAACACAGGATATTGTTTGGTCATCGCCCTTACTGGTGGGTTCAAGAAACTCAGATTTACCCAAATCACTCAAGCCCATGTCTTGAGCAGTTTCCTACCACCTGCGAAACTGGACCAGGTAAGAGTGGCAGCAGCCTCAAATTACTGAAGATATTCCAATAGAGAGTCACTAGGTATAATTATCATTTAATAACTGTATATTATATAGTGTGCTGAAGAAGTGGTTTTATATGCATAAGGTTTATACACATAAGTCATACCAATGAGAAAAGACTAGAGTTTTACAAATAATCAATTTCATTTCATTATTGGTAAAAGACTAGGTTAGGAAAATACCAAATGATTTTATAGTTGTCACTTATTTTTTGTAAGGGTGAAATGGTTTGATACTAAAACATAACAAAAAAAAATAGCTAGATAGAATTCCCAGGGAGCCATACAAAATCCTAGAAATGTTTTTTTTTTCTGCTGATGAGCAACTTTCAAAGCTATTATAGGTTCTCTGAGAAGTCCATGAATGAGTGGAAAATTGACATGCTTTCTATAAGAGAGGTAAGCTCTTCCTGGCATTATGAACACTAGCAGAAATAACCTCTAATCTTAGGATTACTTCTTTGAATTTTTTCTTGTGTATATAACAGACAAATAGACTTCTTGGGTCATTTCTTTTACTATTATAAGAATCTACATGACTATAAAATCTTTAGTGTAGAAGTTTGATACTGCAAGTAAGGTTTATGAAATATATGTAAAAATTACATGTTTTCATTTACAAGACTGTAATTTTTATTGTACTTCACCATCATTTATTACATAGCAAAAGAATTTTGACATTTGACATCTTGGAATTGAGCACAATAAATGCATCAATTCCCAGTGAGTTATATGAATATCATTCTTTTTTGCTCCCACAAAAGTGCACATACATCTGATAAAGAACTTACAACACTGTACTATGATTACTTCTTTATGTGTCTAGCTTTCATATAGACTGTGCATTCCATCGATCATGAATGGTATATATTTTATCCCATGAAATCAATGTTGGATGGATGGATGGATGGATGGATGGATGGATGGATGGATGGATGGATGGATGGATGGATGACCTTTGAAATGACAGATATGCTCATGTGAACTATCCCAGCAATTCCCAGGCTGCATTCTATTTTGTGAAATACGTTCTGGGGGGAAAATATACATTCATTCTCTACTCACTCCTTACAAATTTAAAGTTCATTTAAACACACACACACACACACAAAACTTCAAAAAGACCTGTATAAGAAACAGATTTAAAAGAAATAAATCTACAGAGGGATGGTTCATGGGTGACAAGGTTGTGGGAGAATTTTGGGGTAGACAACAATGTTATATATATATATATATAGAGAGAGAGAGACAGACAGACAGACAGACAGACAGACAGACAGACAGAGACAGACAGAGAGAGAGAGAGAGAGATGCGGGCGGGGCCAGGATTGTGGTTCGAGTCCCACCAGGGGCATGTAGCAAGACTTAGGTCCAAAAATATATAGCTGGGTGTGGTGGTGTGTGTCTGTAATCCAGCTACCTAGGAAGCTGAGACTGGGAATTGCTTGAGTCTGTGGTACCCCGGGCAACGTGAGTCTGCGGTTCCACAAGCAAAAATAGTGATACCTAGTCTCTCTCTCTCTCTCTCTCTCTCTCTCTCTCTCTCTCTCTCTCTCAATATATATATATATATATATTTTTTAATTCAACTTAGCGTTTTTCAAAAAGAGACTGATATTTGCCTGGATGAATCTCCTGTTGGTATAAACTTGGGGGAGAACATCAACACAAAGTGATTTTAAAAATTCAAGCAGCTTGGGAGATACTACAGTCTAGACTGCTACTTTGCAGGCTCCTTTACTTAGACTGATACCCTTTTACTGTCCTCCTTGTCCATTTCAAAAATGAGGTGCACATTCACAGTGCAGTGGCTGACAATCACTTTCTACTTTCTACTTCACAGTCATGTGAAAGTCATTTGTAAGTCAGTCGGCAATTTAGACAGAGCTACAATATCCTTTAGGTGTTTGACTTTTCAGCCTCAGGAAAAGAAACAGATTCAAGATCCAATACAAGTACTTGAAATTTCTCATAAATTAAAAGAAGAAGTGAAAGACTAGGGATGTGGCAGATTTTGGTGTAACAGTCTGAGTTCTTAATTGATTGTGAGGTTTTGATTTTCAGGGGTCAATGAAAACCAGAAAAACTTTGAATCAGTGTCAATTTGGCTCAGTTTCCTTTATCTCTATCTTTTTCTAAACATTTTGTACTGCTTATGTCCGATGACAGTTCTCTGAGTTTGTAATTTGAATGACGAAAGTACTATTCTCCTATTTCCCATATTAATAGTCTATCAACTATATTTTAAATGGATCAACACTTTGTTATTGCAGGAAGTCCATCTGGCCATGCAATGGGCTCCTCTTGTGTATGGTACATCATGGTAACAGCTGCCCTGAGCCACACTGTCAGTCAAATGGATAAGTTGTCTACCACTCTGCACAGGTCAGCTTTGCTTCCATTTCTGTAGCACTGCAATATGATAATTTTGAATACAGAAAATCTTTTTTAAAAATTCATTTTGGCATATTTTCAGTTGTTGAAATGTGCTTATTTAGAATGAACAGAAAATGAATATCTTGCTTTAAGTTAAATGTTCTAATTAGTTCACAGCTATTGCCACTCATGGAGCTGGGAATGTTTAGCTCAGTTAATAATTTGCTAAATACGCCTTCAGTTTTTTTTAATGTAATGATCACTTTGGTAGAACATAAATAAGTCATCCAAAATTATATAAGGAAATATTTTATATGTGTATTCTCTTACTTTAACATTAACTAGATTTTGATAATTATTTCCCTTGAATTTATCAGTTTATCAGATATAATTATACTTCTCTTTTTGAATAGCCAATTTTTTAAATCAATATTATATATCCTAGCTTTAAAGACTATGCAGCCTTTTTCACTAAAAACTTCCTAGAGCTAAACTTAAATTTGAATGTTAGTAGGTTTAATTAATGTAATTTATAACATTTAAAAAGCCTAGAGATTTAAGATCACTCACAAATTTTGTAGGAATTAAACTGTTTCATTTCATTTTTTCCCGAAAAGTACTCTATCATTTAAACAATCATGAATACCACTTTAATCAGAAGTTATTAGACTATCTACAATAAGACTTGTCAGTTAATTGCTTAAATTTGACACACTATTCTTAAAAAGTCCTTCTAAAAGAAAAAATTTCCAGTATCCATCAAATATTTCATTTTGTAAGAGTAGTACTGGGTAATAAAAGAAACAAATGACCAAAGAAATCTGAGCATCTTTAAATTTATTCTAATGTTATTATTATTTGTATGTCTTAACATATTCATTAATCAATCCAAAACAACAGCAGTAAAAAAGTTACTATAATTTTTGAAAATTAGTATTTTCCATTCGAGACATCAAATTGGGAATCCAAGAATAAGCCTCACTTTTTCTCTGTAGTTTCACTTTTTTTTCTGCTTTAAAATCTGGAAAAAGTTTTGTTTCTTCTAAAAAATAATTCTCATAGCTTTCTTTTCCAATTTTTGTAAGTAAAGTGTTTCCTTTACATGTCAATGTTTGCTGAGTGCCTATTCCTTACCTTAATCTGATGAAACTCTTGTTTATTCTTTTTCCATATATATTACCTGTGCATATTTCCTCTTTGAAAGTCTCATTTCTCTTCAGTCCTTAGTCTTTCATTAACTTTCAGTTTAGTCCTCTTACCAGAAACATGCCATTCAGAACTCTGATGATTCCTAGAACTCAATAATGCTAATTCTTTTTATCTCAAGATGATAAATATTGCTTGGATTTTAAGATTTTTATTTTTTACATATTGCTGCATCTAATCCAAATTATATACCTTACAGGTCAGTTTCCTTATTCTTATTTTAAATATTTCAATTTTTAAAAAAGAGGACTAGAGCTCTTGAAAGTTTGTGATATTAAGCACAATGAAAACTCACCCTTGATGGAATGCTCCAAGCACTTTTCATCACTGTGGCAGTTGCTTTTTCAGTGAGTTTTCTTCAAAAAAGCAAGATTGAGAGGGAAGGATGAAAAGGTAGCATTTCTAATAGCAAAAATGTATATCATTTATTCTTCATCATTTGGGTTATTAGTAATTCTTTCTAAATTTAAATTTCTCTTAACTCCACTAAAACATTCATCAGGATTCAAATTGTCTTCCTTTTATATTTATTAAAATCTCAGGATACAGCACTGATAAAGTTTAATGCACTGGTAAATATAGGAACTTCAGCTCTTATAGAACATGTAGAAACATTTTGAAAAGAGATTCTAGGTTCAAGATGTTATGTCACTGCTAGATGATTCCTTTGAGGAAGATCATCTGGTGTCATTCCCTTAGTTTTATGAGTGATACTATTTCTTTGTTTCTTATGTTTATGTCTATTTATCCATCATAGACTGACCTGGTCATTTCTTTGGAGTATTTTTTGGTTAATTCAAATCAGCGTCTGCATCTCCAGAGTATTCATAGCAACACATTTTCCTCATCAAGTTATTCTTGGAGTAATTGGTGGTAAATATGATCTCTTACCTTCAGTTGTATGATATTTGGAAAAACCTTAATGCCATTTGTTTTATGTTGTCAGATTCTCCCTGCTAAATAGTTCCCCAATCTCAGGTAATTCAGCTAAGTCAGGACATTAGGTGCCACTCTGGGAGCTTAATGGTTCAAGCCTACTTTTTAAATCTACCATGACACCACACAATTGGTTGTGTGACATTGGTACCTAAACTCTGAGCAAGAAGAGCTCTTACAAGAGCCAAGTCTGACTCTTGTGTCATGGTTTGGGGAACTTAATTATGGTTTTCTAACTTGAACACCATGCCCCTCTCTGTGAAGCACTTGGAGTGATTTTCACAAGACAAAGACATTAGTTAGCAGCTGCTTTGCATCCCTGATGTAGAATTCATCATGATTGAGTTTCTGCAGTTCCATACACCTTCCAGAGGCTCTCTAAATTAATGGGTTATGACAATTGAAATATTAATTGCAGTACCTTGATCAGTGTTCTGCTTTTAAAGTGCACTGGATTATCGCTCGGTGCTGCAGACTCCTGGATGACCATCTTGTGCTTGTAAGAGTGGCAAAAAGACCAAGAGGGCAATTGTATATTTTTATTTATTGCTTCAAGAAAAGGCTTTGGGAAATGAATAGGACATAGCTGTCTAGAGCCCTTTTTAATTGAAAACTATGACTAAATGTTTGACTACAGAGGGATGATTCCCACAGAGCTCGAGGACATCTAGTAACCGCATCTGTTACTACCTGCAGGTGTGCTTGTGGCAGAGGTCTTTGAACATGCTTCAGGGATCCAAACAGCCAGCCTAAGCACCTACCTGAAGACCAACCTCTTCCTTTTCCTGTTTCCACTGGGCTTTTACCTGCTGCTCAGACTACTTGACATTGACCTGCTGTGGTCTGTGCAGATAGCAAAGAAGTGGTGTGCCGACCCCGATTGGATCCACATTGACACCACACCTTTTGCCGGACTTGTGAGAAATCTTGGGGTTCTTTTTGGTTTGGGTTTTGCCATCAACTCAGAGATGTTCCTCAGGAGCTGCAGAGGGGAAAATGGCCACAAGCTGGGCTTTCGACTGCTCTGTGTTGTGACCTCACTGGTCATACTGCAGCTCTACCATTTCATCAAGCTTCCCACTCACACAGAGAATTTATTCTATGTACTATCTTTCTGTAAAAGTGCATCCATCCCACTGACTGTGGTTGCTCTGATTCCCTACTGTATTCACGTGTTAATGAAACCAAAAGAAAAGATTGATTAGAGTTCTGCGAGGGCTTCTGCTCTGAGGACCCAGGATGACCCTCCTCCTCCAGCCTCCTGGAGAACCACAGAGCAGGGAAAGACTGGAGACTGTCAATTAAAGGGCACGAAATGGTGGCCATAGGTTCATCCCACCCCCATGTAATCTTTAGTTTGGTTTTAGCAGTGCTTTTCATTATTGCCTATTTTAAATTGGTCACCAACAAGTAAAACCAGACTATTTGATGCAAAGCTTTCCATATTTTCTTTAAAATCTGATGCTCTGGCAGCATAGGACCAGCAGTCCAACTGGAGTCAGTAGATAGATGCTGACCTGTCCCTGTAGGAGGCAGGCACTCTCCATTTTGTTACTGTCCTCAGTGTCCTGACAGGAGCCTAAGTTTCAGTCCTTTCACCTCCTAAGATCAGGCTGTCTGTGCCTACTGTGGACATTGTAGTGGGGACCCCAGTCACATTTAATTTCCTCAGTTTTCAGATAAAGAAACAGTGATTCACTAAGTGAGAGAACTTGCTGTTGACTCCAAGTCAGAACAGAATCAGAACCCAAGTCTTCTACACACATTTTCATTTTGCTGTTTCTTTTTTCCATCTTCAAGAAGTAGAGACCTGTAAGAGCAAATGCTTTTATAGAGGCACTGTGATGGTGGCCATATAAAGCTAGCTATTTTTTCCAAAAAATGACATTATTGCCTTCTGCTCTTTGACACCATGCATCCAGGAAGGGCCTCTGTGAGACTGGCAGTGGCTCTAGCCATGGGTGCAGGGAATACTATCTGGACTTGAAACTCTGCTTCACTTCTGGTATCTGTTTTGTAATAATGGTTTTCAATAGTCAATCAATGCTGCTGAAGATACTCTGCTGAGAATATTATTCACTCCAAAAGGCTTGTCTCTTCACTATGACATCCCTATCCTTTATTTTAGGAGCCAGTCTTTCAAAACCAGGAAAATCAAGTACTTTCCTCAAAGTTACTCTCTAAACCAAGGAAACTATTAAATTTTTGTGTCTGTCAGCTGGGTTAACCACTGTGTATAATAATAAAATGTGATCAAAATATACAGTTTTACTTTAAAAAATTTTGTTGATGGACTGTTAACATTATACTAAGATTCTCTCAGTAAATTTTTCCCCTCCTCATTAGACATAGTGTTTCTGGACTTTAAGTCAATGACTGTGTCATTTTAATTAAGTTTAATTAATTTTGTGTCAGATTTTGCTATACATCTGAGTGACTTATGATCCAGTACAATGTTTTATGTAATTTTTTCAAGCATTTATAAGTTATTGTAGTGATAACATATTAAATACTCTATAAATATTTATGAAAACATGTAAGTTCAAGCAAGTACTATTTGACAAGATATTATTTGAGGATAATGAAGCCAGAGTAATTATTGATTCTTTTCTATTTATAGACAATATATTGCTTTTACAAACTGCACTTTTATTTATAAAAGGTGACTGAACTTGATTTCATGGTTGAGAGGTTCCTAAACAAAAGCCTGAAGGATGAAGGAAGGTTATTTAAGAACAAAAGTTGTCTCATCTTGATTTGACATTTGGGGTGAAAGAAAGACGACTTTGTTAAAGCAATGATCCTTGTTCATTGATTCAAGTCACTCCTTACCACCAGTGTTGTCCCAGAAATCACTTTAATCCATAAATATTTTATGATGCATTTACTTTGTTGCACACTCTGCATTTGTCAGAGATCTCTTCTCTAAGAGACTTTTGTCAAAGTTAAAGTTAATGTTAATCCTGCAGAATTTTTAATCTTGCAGAATTTTTCATTCCAATACAGTTCCAACCTTACTCTTACAAAGTAGAAACTGAGGTACTAAGAACCAGAGAATTCTGCTACAAAACTTGATCCACCTCGAATCCCTTTTTTGGTTCCCAGAGAGTTCTTATTAGCTAGCCTAGGGTCTACATCTGCTGAATATCTGATCCCAGAAAAAGAACAGCAGTGGATTGGGCTTGTTTTCTATAATTAACCCCAAAACAACTCTAACTTTATTTACATAAAACAAAAGAGATCCCATGTGTTGAGATATCAATTTTTTTTTTTTTGACTAGGTTTCTCTATTTTTGTCCGTGAAACCGCAGGCTCACATCGCCTGGGGTACCACAGACTCAAACAATCCCCAACCTCCGCTTCCCAGGTAGCTGGGATTATAGGTGCGCACCACCATGCCCAGCTATTTTTTTGGAACTAGGTCTCGCTACGTTGCCCCAAGCAGGACTGGAACTGCAATCCCTAGCCCCTGCGCAGCTTCCTAGGCTGCCGCTTACAGGCACCCGCCACCGTGCCCAACCTGATATTTCACTTTTTACACTAGTTGAAGTCTCCTGGAGGACTTTATATATGTTGGCAAATTGTTTTTGCAATTATAACTGCTTAGTCAGCAAGAGGAACTTCCCTCAGTCTTGAAAATGAAAATGCTTACCTTTATTAGTTACAGAAAAAACAACCCTTACTTCCAATTTGCCAAAAGTGAAATGAGGTTCATTTGACTTACTATGACATACAAGAGAAAAATGTTATTATCATGAACTTTCAGAATAAGAAAATATAGGCAGTTACTTAGAAAGCTATCCAATCAA
>PVHY01000831.1:0-14754 GCA_004024945.1 Uropsilus gracilis
ATTTATTTATGTCTATTTTTCCTGGAGCCATTATCTCAAGGAGAGGGAAGAGAAGGGGAATGACTTTAACTGGATGTACAGGGTCATACCATATATGGAGGTCATTGAAATTAACCTCAATAGCCTAGTCAGCCAGGTGCTATAATGATCAAAGGTTCATTCCATAAATGAGGAAAGTGGGGTTCAGAAAGGCTGAGTCATCATCCCAAGATCCCACAATTAGGAAGAGATGTGATTGGTGATTCAAACCCAAAATAGACTCCAGATCCATTGTACTTCCCAGCTGCACTATATTGTCTCATATGATGGGTTCCTCAAATTTTATAAACAAAGGTAGTTCACTTTTTTTTTTAATTCTTAAGAACATTCTAGTTTTTCTGCCCATACATAATTAGTACCATGATTAAAATGTAATCAAGAGCATAAAGTTATCAGTTATGTTCCTCGTCATCCAAAGAAATCATGCTATTCAAGGAATTTATGATTTTTTTAGGTATCAGTCACTTGATGGCATTAAATTATTAAACTGTTAAATTCTTCTAGTAACCTTTTAGTCATCAGAAATTTTGTGATAAATCTTTATTATTTTTAAATTATAAATTATGAAAAATTGTAAGTAGTGATTAGATTGAATGAGAATTTATTTCTAAGTAATAAATTCCTAAACAACATGTTTCATTAAAATTATTTTTTCATTGATCATGATTTAAAAATTTTCATTTATCTTTTAATTACATTATTTCATTGAAGTACTATTGGTTTACAACCTTGCATGTTTTAGTGGTGTAGGTTCATACCTCTTCAGAGGTATGTTACCACACCACATCCACCACAAATCACCTAAAATCCCCCAGAATTCCCTTCTCCCGGTCCTCTCATCCTCCCCTTGTGGTCATCACAGTTGCACAGTCAGATTTCAAGGGCTTGTTTATTTTTTGTCTGTACCTTCGTCTAGTTTCATTATATTCCATATATGAATGAAATGATCTGATATTAGTCCATCTCCTTCTGACTGATTTCATTTACTTCATTCTTTCCAGTTCCATCCATGTTGTCCCAAATGGCAAAATTTCATCTTTTTAAATAGTTGAGTAGTATTTCATTGTGTACTTCACCTTTTCTTCTCACCTGCCATTGGGTACTTAGGTTGTTCCCATTGCCTGGCTATTGTAAACAGTGTTGCGATGAACATAGGAGTGTATGTATCTCCTTCAGTTAGTGTTTACCATTCTTTGGAGTGGGAATGTTGGATCATATGGTAGATCCATATGTTTAATATTTTGAAATACCTTCACACTGGTTTTCACAGGGGCTGGACCAAGTCTAAATTCCCACCAACAGTGGAAGAGAGTTCCTTTTTCTGCACAACATCACCAACACTTGTTTATGTTCCTCTTTAATGTGGGCCTTTCTCACAAGTGTGAGATGGTTTTGGTTTGCATTTCCCTGGCTAGTGATGATGAGCATTTTCCCATATGCCTGTTAGCTATGTGCATGTCT
Organism: Uropsilus gracilis; assembly: GCA_004024945.1. NCBI lineage: Eukaryota > Metazoa > Chordata > Mammalia > Eulipotyphla > Talpidae > Uropsilus > Uropsilus gracilis. Next base: position 1,501 of record PVHY01000831.1, read on the forward strand.
TCTTTGGAGAAGTGTTTATTTCTCTTGCCCAATACTTGATGGGGCCATTTGCTTTCTTTTTGTCCAGTTATATGAGCTCTTTGTAGATCTTGATTATTAGCCGAAAGTAACTTACTCAATTACACTCTTGGAGGCCACAGATGAGAGCCCTAAGAGCGTTTTCTTTCCTGTTGGCTCTCCTCTCAGCTCTCCAGAGTCTGGTCTCACCCTCATTTCCCAATTTGAGACTAGACGTGTCTAGTCTCAAAAGGCACTTGGAAGCCTACCGCTTAGCACTCAGCTTTGCAAGGGACAGAGCACAGTAGTCCTCCTAGTGCCTGTATTCTGTTCTTTTTCCTTTCAGGTCCTCACCCCCCCCCTTTTTTGTTTATTTATTTTCAACAAATATATGCTTTATTATTATTATTATTTTTTACATCATTTCAGTGCCTGGGGGTAACCCGTCACCTCCCCTCCCCGCCCGCTCCAGCTGGTTCCCTCTCTCCCCTTGTGTAGTTTCATTTGGTTGACCATATATTAGTGAAACCATTTGGTTTCTGTCCTTTTCTATCTGTCTCGTTTCTGCTAGAATGATTTCTTCTAGGTACATCCAGGTGTCTATAAATTCATCAAATTTGTCATTTTTAATTGATGAGTAATACTCCATTGTGTATATATACCACGTCTTTTTCATCCACTCATTTGTTCTGGGGCATTTGGGTTGTCTCCATGTCCTTGCAATTATAAATAGTGCTGCAATAAACATCCGAGCACAGGTGTCCTTTTGTACCCACATTGAGGTCTCCTTTGGGTAGATTCCCAGAAGTGCGACTGCTGGGTCAAATGGTAATTCCATTTTCATGAGTTTGAGGGTTCTCCATACTGCTTTCCATAGTGGCTGGAGGAGTTTACATTCCCACCAGCAGTGTAAGAGTGTTCCTTTCTCTCCACATCCACGCCAGCACTTGTTTTTTTTTTTTTTTTTGTTTGTTTGTTTATTTGAGACTATGTCTCACTATGTTGCCTGGGGTGGTCTCCATCTGGGATCTTGCAGACTCAGGTGATCCCAGCCTCAGCCTCCCAGGTAGCTGGGATTAAAGGCATGTACCACTGTACCCAGCCTCAGGTCCTCCTTCCTTGATGGGGCAGAATACTGGTCACCTTTGGAGGGTCTTTGCCTCCTTACAACTCCCAAAGCTGGTTGGGGCATCTTATTCTCTCTGTTGTGTGTCTCGCATGTCAACAGAACCCCTCCACAAAGAAACTGAGGGGGGCCCTGCCTCTAAACAGCTGTACTGTCCCTTTCTCCTCCAGCTCATTTTTAACCCAACACGGTGCTCCCCTGGGGCTACAGTGGGCTGTGGACTTTTCCTGGCTTTGCCTTCAGCCCAGACACTGACTTCATGGTGGTGTTGGTTCTGGAAGGGTTGATTCCAGAGAAATGATATTATCTATTTTCAGGCCTTCTGAAGCAATCGGAGGGGGAATGAAGATGTGGCCTTTAAAGACCAATTATTCTTCCGTTGATATGAGTGAGCTACAAGTGTATGATTTGCTGTGATTTGGCACAGGATGAGAGCCACAGCAGGGGCATGATGCACTTCTGTGGGAAACATTGGGAATTGAGCAAACCTTTCCTCACAGGTGAAATCCTGTTCATCCTTCAGGTCATAAGTGAAGTTCTTTCCCCTCCACATACATTTCCCCGATGACTTATCCTTGTGTCTCTCCATGATTTCATCTCTTGCTGCAGCCTGCACAGCACACTGAAGCCCACATGCTAGAATTTTTCAACCTACAAAGGCCTTCCCTTGACAGCGGTCTTACTTTGTATTATTGCCCCACCACAGGGGCCTGATGGATGCCCTCTGAGGCAGGGAGATTCTTGATGAAAATTGAGTTATGTGAAGTCACTTGGAAACTATAGGGCCTTGTAACCACTAGTTATGAACTGAAAATATATTTACAAGACATAGAATTAGTCAGAGAATCTTGACAAAGAAGGGCCAAGCTTTACTGGGCTGCAGCTGGTATTAGAACCACAATGCCATATGTAGATGCCAGCACCTGTTTTTTCTGAGCCTGCGTTTCATGAGATTGAACCAGGATCTAAGGTTTTGATTTGGGATCCACGAATGCAGCAGCCAGTTACCCTCTCCTTCAGAACTCCTAGATTGCATTTGAGCTTTTATGTGTTCAGTTGATTTTGTAACCCAGTACTGTAAATTCCCTGTTGTCCAAGCAGCCCTCTTTTACAGCTTTATAAATCTAAGCCTTGGTTACCGTTTATTTATGATTCTGGATAAAATCCTTTCCTTCAAGATGTTAGAATCCTAATGATTGCCATCTGTTATAAATTCCTATAATAGACAATGCAGAGTTGGGATTTACTGTACAAACATATTCTACCCTTTGTTCCTAGACATGCTAAATCAGACCAAGAGACTCAAGAAATTAAACCCCTTTAAAGATGAAGGAAAATTATGATTCTGGAGCAGCAGCTGCTGTGTCTGATATGGAGGCCCCACTTGGCTATGCTTGTCTCTCTCTCCCAGCAGGGAGCAGTGAGGGTGGGCTAGGGCAAAAGGAGGTCCATTCATTCAGAGATCCGTTTATTTCACACAATTATAATTCCTTTTTTTTTTTTTTTTGAGACTAGGTCTCACTATTTTGCCCAGGGAACACAGGCTCATGTTACCCTGGGTACCACAGACTCAAGCGATCCCCAGCCTCAGCCTCCCAGGTGCGCACCACCACGCCCAGCTATTTTTTGAGACCAGGTCTCGCTATGTTGCCCCAGGCGGGTCTTGAACCCTCAGACTCAAGCAATTCCTAATCTTGGCCTTGTTTCATAGGCTGCGATTAAAGGCACATGCCACCGTACCCAGCCACAATTATAATTCATTTCATTTTTTTTTTTTGAGACTAGGTCTCGCTATTTTTGCCCATGGAAGTGCAGGCTCATGTTGCCCGGGGTACCAAGAACTCAAGCAATCCCCAGCCTCAGCTCCCCAGATAGCTGGGATTACAGGCACATGCCACCACACCCAGCTATTTTTTTGGGACTAGGTCTTGCTATGTTGCCCCGGGTGGGTCTTGAACCGCGATCCCCAATCCCAGTCATGACTCCATAGGCTGTTGCTTACAGGGACACACCACTGTGCCTGGCTTGCAATTACAATTCTCAATATTTTTACCAGAGGTTCTTTTATTCAGAGACAGTCAGGGACCCAACCTTTCTATTTCCAAGACAGATTAGAATGCCCACAGGACTTCAAAAAGGCCCTCAGAATAAGAGATGAGCTCTTACATTGCTTGCTGAAAATGCAGTGAAAGTGGTCAGCAGAAGTAGGTCTGGGAGTGAAGTCGGAGGAAGACCTCCCTAGGCCAGCCCCTCCTGTGGCCACTCTGTCTCTCTGCCCCAGCAGCTGGAGGATGGGGAAGCTTGGGGATAGACAAGGACTGCACCCCTAGGGTCAGTAACACTGAAGGTCTCAGAGCACTGGGCTGTGGCTTTGTAGACCCCAGTCACTGGAACTGAGCATAGCAGTCCTGAGCTCTCCATAGCTAGCCAGAGGGAGGAGCCACATTCACAGCTTTTGCCCCACCCCTTCTGGGTGACACCCCACAATGTGATGTGGGTCGGGGATACTCCTGCCACCAGCACTTCCAGTCATTATGAGGATTAACTTAATCAGTGCTGGTGAAGTGCTTAGAACTGCGTCTGGCACGTGGTGTTTAGTAAGTGAAGTTGAGGCTCAGTGGGGAAATGTGCTCAGACATAGTAATGACCTTGTCTAGGGTGAAGGAGGTAGTCTAGGGCTTTCTAAGCGGGTGACAGGTTAGTCCCTGTGATCTACACTTGGCCTCCCCAATAAAACTGGCACAGGGAAAAAGCAAAAGCAAACCAAACTGTAGTGTTGGGCATGTGACAAGACCAGTCCCAGAGAGCTCACTCTCCTGTGTACCTCCTTGTATCCTCCCACTGGGACAGAACTCCTACAACTTACTCTTATAGGAACGCCCCCTCCCCCCCCCCCCCCCCCCCCCCCCCGCTGTGCTTTGCACACACAATTGACTGATGATGTATTCGCACATACTTAACGTCCTGGGAAAAGGTGCAGACTTGGTATAAACGAATCCCTGGGGTTGGTTACAGTAAGAGGCAATTAGGACTTCAGGGAGGGGTGTGGCTACAAATTAAGTTCTTAAACCTGGAGCCAGAGGAGCCAACACAAACACTGTAACACTTAGACCATATAATTGGCCTAAAGATCAGTTTACACGACTTTTTTTTTTTTTTTTTTTTTTTTTTTTTTTTTTTTTTTTTTTTTTTTTTTTTTTGCTTGCAAAGGGATAATAGAAAGGCCAGATGTTCTCAGTGTCATATTTGCCAAAAACTCTGTACCAGTGTTTGGTTAAAAGGTTGCTAGGACGATAGTGCTCTTTCGTACACTGATCTTCATAACTCAGTTAAATTCTTTGCAGTATTGTTTTTTGGTGATTTGATTAAGGTCCAAGATTTGACTTTGACCTCAGTTTACCTCAACTTGCTTATTTACAAAGTACGAATAGTTATTTCCCCTCGCAGCAATAAAATACTCTGTTTAAATGCTAAGAAGAAAATGTATAATGTCTTCTGCTAGGTGGTGCTCTAGCAGGAAGCCAGGGGACTTTCTTCCTGGCTGCCATCTTGTTTGAACCGAATCGAATGGCATTGAGATTATTAGAAACAGCTAGGCACATCATCTTTTTAAAATTATTATCAAAATCCCATGGAGCTAAGTATTATGATCTTCATTGTGTAGAAAGGAGACTGAAGGCTCAGATTTATTTAAATAGGCACCTAGGATTATAATGCTTGTAATTGGTAGAAGTGGGATTAAAACCATCTCTGTCTCCCTCAGACTTTTAGATTCTATTATAATGTGCAAATAATTGAATAAAATTGCAAATAATTCCCTGAAGCACTTATAGTTGGTGTTATACAAAGCAGCACTTGCTATAATCCATCAGTTCTTGACACAGTGTCAAGAGATCTTTCTACATGAGTCTGGTCAACTCACTGCCCAGCTCAACATCCTTTGATGGCTTCCAACCATCTTGAGCATAAAATCCAAATGCCTCCCAGTAGCTACACCCATTGTATTTGGTCCTTGCTTTCTCTTTCAATTAATTCTGTGCTCTTTCATTGCAAGATACCCACAAGTCATCCTAAGCCTGCCACAGATATTTTTTGGTCCTCTTCTCAGTATGAACATTGTCCTTTAACTGGGTAGGGAGCGGGGGGAACATCTCTGAAGCAGCATTTGAGACTTCTTGAGCTCTTTATAGCAACTCAGTTCAAATCTAAGTTGGAGCTAAATAAATGGTCTAAAATTCCTGAGATGGGGCAAACTTTCTTAGAGAGCTCAGATTTTCCTTGCAAATTTATGTTCTGGGAGGATCAAGGGTGCATGAATGCCTCCTGGGAGTTTAGGTCTCTGTAGATACTCCTTCATGCTCTCATTGGCATCTTCTAGGTCCTTGGAGGAAGAGTGGCAAGACTCTATGTGCTCCTTTGGATATCCATGTTGAAATGTTAAACAGTTGGGTGTAATTAGGATGAAAATCCTGTTGACCAGGGTCTTGCTTCTTCCCAGCCTTGAACTACAGACATCAATGGCCCATGGAGAAGAGAGACAGGAAACTGGGGCTGTGGGGGCTGTAGTTAGCCCTGTGGTCCAGGACTGAGAGCAGGAGTTTCTACCTCCCATTCTACTGTTCCCATACTCCCTGTGAAACACTGAGGTAAGTCACTTTCTCTCTATGGACCTCAACTTCTTTCTCTGTAAATAAAGTTGTTGCACTGGGTAGATGATGTCCAAGGGCCTTTCATCCCCAACATTTTATGGTTCCATCAAAATTTAAATTGCTTTGGAAACTTTTCCTCAAATATTTGAGTCTGAATTCTTTTGGGGCTGCCAGTTTGCACATCTTTTTATACTTAGTTTGGATAACTCTTTGTATAGTATATTTCCCAGTTGGTCATCAGATTGCTAAAATATTAATAACTTGGACATTTAAAATTGAATTCCTACTGCTCTTTTGTGACCATGGTAAGGATTTGAATTTGCCTATGAATTCTGAACTTGAGTTTGTGGAATGACAGGGGAGATGTGAGAAGAGCTGGGGGCTTATTGTGAGCAAGGCTTGCCAGTGGTGAGCTCATGTGTGCTGAGTATTATAAAACATCTGTTGGGGTGTCAGGCATGTTCAGTGGAGAGGGAGCTGGCCTTTAGAGATGGTTAAAAATATGCCAGGGCTCCCACAATTATACCAAATAGTTTCCTATGAACAGAGGTCACTTAAGGATATTGAATTTCACAGGGAGAATACTAAAATAATCAGATGGAAAACGTGTAATGTGTATGCCAGGTTTCTTCTGACAAATACCTTTTCTCTCTGGCCTGGCTCTCATTGATTATCTTGTTTGGAGGATTGTAGGTATTACTCATGTTACTGATGGGTTGGGTTTCTGAAGTTTGTTTTAAGTCAGTTATTAAGAACTAGGAGCACAGTTTCTCACTGAAATCACTTATAAGTGGGGGTTGATTCTTGGGCCCTCAAAAAACTCATGAGCATGTTGAGGACAATGGATGTAATCCTACTGAAGTTGGTACTCTCCTAATAAATGAGACACATGAACAAGGGATGGATGGAGGACTATATTGGAGGACTTAGTATCTTCTACCCTGTTGATGATTTCTTCATTTAAGTCATTTGAGCCGTTATCCTTTTGATAGGGTTTTGAGTGCCAACTATTTCCTGGATATCTTATAAGGTACTTTGGACAGTGTTGGAGCAACTAAAAATGTCCCTACTCTCATGAAGAATATACTCCATAGGTAGCAGTCAGGTGATCCCACAAACAAAAGCCCAGCAACCATTCTTGTGGTCTGTGATCCTGACCTTGGCCATAGTTGGTTAGGTGGTGGACACCTAACCAGAGCTAAGCTAATCAGATTCTTTCTTCTGTGAGTTTGGAATGAGAACTGTGTTGCAGGCAGTGAGGGTGGTTCTGTGAGTAGAGGGAATGTAAATGAAAACTCAGGGTTGGTCATCTTCCATGCAAGGGGAAAACAGAGTTCTGATTCTGTCCCTTAACGATCGATCGTATTCATTCACTTTTCCTCACTCTCACTGTTGTTTATCTTCTATAGCTTTGGCTACTAAACAAACCAATCTTGCTGCCTTCAGTTTTTGTCTTTGCCAGTGCAATTTTGGTTTCCATATAAAATGTGTATGCACAAACATGTAGCCATGGAGGTGTATGCAGGTGTCCATATAAAGTTTATACATTCATAAATGTAAATATATATATATTTTAGAACATGAACTAGAACAATTACTTTTACCCCCCACCAAATTTATTGATTTGCGATGTTTACATAACTGTATTTTGGGGGTACGATTTCATATCTCCTTGTATGTATGGGCTTCACACCTTCCATGTGGACTCTGTGCCAGTGACCTAACCCCTTCTTTCTCTTATACCCTCTTCCTGCCCCCACACCCCATATCTCTCTGGAAACTAATTCTAAGGATTATTTTGTTATGTTCCTTTGGTTATAAATGTAAATATATTTTGATATGGGTATGTAAATGTATACATACCCATGGCTACATATTCAGTTCTTTCCAGCTTTACCTCTTCAAGGCTTCCCCAACATTTACAGAAAATATCCAAGTTCCTCAGTACATACTGACTTCTGATCTTTTTGTGTTTCTGCCACTCCACTTTCTTTTCCTTTCTTTCAACCTTACACTTCAATTTTGTTCCATCATTTGTCACGGAACCATCTTAATCTGACTTTTCTTTTGACAACATTCACAAATGGCACAGAGACACACACATCTTGCTTCCTCTCCCTAAGCTGGAGCTGAGGGCAAAGGGATGGAGGGTGTGTTGTGAGTGGTGATGCCACACTCCTTCTTGACTTCCTTTTCTCCACCTCTAGCTTATTCTGTCTATAAATCACATATAACAGCCTGCCTTTTATGTGCTGTTCATGGCAAGTGATCCAAGGTCAATCCTTTTAGCTCTTTGACTCACTTTGCTGACACACATACTGGCATTCTCTCCATAATAACTTCTTTCAATGCCAAAACTGAGGGTAAGATGAAAGCATGAAGGAAATGTTTGGTAACAAGAGGAAATTAGAAAAATGAAAGGGTAGAAATAAAAATGGAACATCTTTAGTAGGACACGAGTAAACATAGGATTTGTTGAGAATTACTACTGAGATAAGACTTAAGAATAAAATCCATCCCTCCTTTAACAATTTTTAATACTTTTCCTTTGTGGAAAATACACAAAGGAGGGAGGGAGGGGAGAAGGAGAGAATTTTCAATTGTAGCACTCAAAGTTGATATTTATTTTGTACTTTTCAAATCTCTCTCACACATCCAAACATACAGAGTGGTGCACAAATTTACAAAACTAGTATTCTTCACAGTTTTTTTTTTTTTTTTTTTTTTTTAAACAATAGGCTGACCATTTTCCCTCTGGCACTGTAATGGTGGCTTGATGTTGTATCCCATGAAAGTATCAACTGCAGTTTTAAAATTCCTTATTGGGCATGAAGAATGCAATTAACTTCTAATTATCCCAACATTTCTAAAATAACTTCTGAAAAGTTCTACAATCAATAGTTAATCTTTGATTATGCATTTTTGCATCTATTTCATATGTGAAACTGACCATTTTTCTTGTATGCTGTTTTTCTCATCAACGTTATGTTAACGTCACAAAAGAAATCGGAAGTTTTTCATTTTTTAATATATTCCTTATTTCTGAAATAGCATAAAAGTTATTTGTACATGGCAAAATTCTCTTTAAATCTGAAAATGCTGCACAGTTCTATGATGACTTTAGAACTTTTTGACCTATTTGTATTGACTGATTCAGATCTTGTGCCATTTCTTGAGTCCATTTCCATAATTTACTCTTTCTTAGAAAATTATTCATCCAGATTTTTAAAGCATTAACTTAACATTTTCTACACAGGAAATTCTTACAGGTAAACAATTCCCTTTATTTGTAAGTGATTTTATCTCTTACATTTGTACTGGTTCTCACTTTTTTAGCTTTGTAAGATTTATTAGTGATGTTGGTATTTCTAAAGAAATTTGAGATATCTCAGTTCTGGTGCTTTTGCTCTGTTTTCCTCAGTATGTTCTACCTACACAGATTTCTTGTTTTTGCCCTCTGTAGGTTAGTTTTATAATCTTTTCTAAGCTTTAACTGAATGCTTAGCTCATTTTTATTTTTCTCTTGTTTAATAATGAAAAATTAGAAAGCTATGATTTTCACACCCCTCCCCCATTCCATAAGTTTTTATCTTGATGCTTTTACTGTCATTTTCTAGAATTTTTGAAATAACAGTTTTGTTTTTTACTTAAATTCAACAGTCACGTATGAGGGTATTTTAAATCTTCTAAGTGCTGTAAAATATGTTTAATATTTTATTGCTAACTTCCAGTCTTTTCAAAACATTTTTGTGATGTGGTGGGAAATGCGGCTTTTCCTTTTTCAGGTTTTCTTCATTGCCTAAGCTATAGGCAATCTTTACAAATTTAAAAAACAATATGAATTCTCTACTTGATGGGTGCACCATTATACAAATACCATTAATTTTTTAATTTGATTAGTTAAAACCTCTGTTTTATATATTTATTTAACTGACTTGCTCTATTGAAGTCTGAGGGTAGTATGGCTTTATTAATTAGCCCCCACCCCCAATATTTTTCTTATAAATACTACCTCCTAACCAACTGCACCCCTGGATCCACAGGCCCCTCCCTACTAATATTTTAAATTTTACTTTGCTGCTTTAGTCATTGGACCACCCAACTGGACCAAGAGTAACAGGGTGGGGCTCTCTCTCAGGCGGTCTAGGCAGAGAGAATTTCTTCTATTTCAAAGAATTCTCTCTTCCTGTTGGATGTCAGTTTGTCTGCCAAGATGGCTGCCACCAACATTTTTCCTTCTGTGTGAATGGGTGACTCCCCCAAGATGAGAGGAGTGAATTCCTTTACACCCTTGAATTTGAATTGATTTGTAATGGCTTTAAATAATTGAATAGAATGGAAGTGATGTAGTGTTAGCTTTCAACCTGACTCTAAGAGGCCTGGAAGTTTCTGTTTCCTACTTTTTGGTGTCCCGAGGCTCCATGTAAGAAGTCTAGATGACTCCACTGTAGAGTAGAGGAGGACTAAGCACAGACAAGCAGGTGAAAAGTCTTCTTGGTTATCAATGCTATCAACCTGCCAATGACTTCAACCCTAGACACTACTCTCTGACTGCAGCCTTCAGCAAAGACCTCAAGTGAGAATTATGCAGCCAAACCCAGTCACCCAACAGAGCTGTGAGAAAACAGCAAGTTATTGTTTTAGCCACTGTGCTTTCATATGGTTTATTATTGAACAATATTGAAAGAAGGAGGAATTTATTTCTTTGCTAGGAGGATCATTTCAGGTTTGTGGGGGCTGAATAGAGGAGTTGTAGTTTTCTCTTTTGGGGAGGATGGTGAACTTAGCAATTGGCACTCTTCTCAAAGGTGCTGGTTAGGATCCAGATCTGGGCTCTACTGATGGTCTGATTGACTAGGACTTCACAACACTGTACATCAGCGGCCCCCAGGAGGAAGATAAGATCATTAATGCGAGAAAGAACATATTAGCCTGCACTATTAATTATGAAGTATAGTTTGTTTTGGCGATAAGAAAAGACTGAACTGGGAAAGGGTTGGGAAAGATGTTGCAATATTAAAAATGTTTTGCCTATTTACAAAAACATTTATTTAAAAACATGGATAAATAAATTTTATTTCTGTAAGCTTACTCATGTGAGTTTGAGACATCCTATCACCCATTCCCAGTGAGTAGTTCAAGGCTGAAAAGTCTCCCCTGATTCTGCAACCAAGCCAAACACATGCTCAAACTGCCATTCTGATAAGGCACCAGGAAGTACCTACCCCCTGGGTGCCATTAACATAGTTGATACATACATTTGATAAGGAGCTATTCTCTTGTTGCTATAGATTTGCAAATTTCAAAGAAAACTGTTTTGGTCTTACTTCCTCCAGGGGCCTCTTGGCTGCAAGACTTCGTAGGAAGGAAGGGTATAAATACTGGGTTGAGAACAAAGAATGAGATCAGCCATTTTAGATTCAGCCATTTTTGCATCAGCAATTTTTGATTAGGGGTTTTGGACAAAGGAGATGTGAGCTGTGTGAGCTGGCCATGTGGCCAAGGCCTGGCCAGCCCACGCTAGTAGTTGTGTGTTAAAGAAAGTTGAGGAGTTTGGAGATTTGGACTCCGTGTTGGAATTTGACTCAAATGGTTCTGGAGAGGCCATATGAGCTAGACCTGAAAAGAAAGTAAGTTTTGCTGGTTTCTGTACTCTGCAGTTTCTTTCTACTACCTGGAAAAGAACAGCAAGGAGAAGACAGCATCATGCCTTTGACTACCTACTTGGAAGCTGGAGCATACCAAAGAGGAAGGAAGGATGCTCTGTGTGGGATATGTGTTAATGAATTCTTCAGGATTGGACAAGTGGTGAGGTCAATAGGACTATGAGACTGAAGGTTATTGGACAATGTTGGGGTAGTTAGGGTTTTTCTTGTATGTTTCTTTTTGTTGTAAATAATTAGGAAATTACTTTGCAGAAATAAATTAATCTGCATTCTAAGACCAGCATTGTACACTCTGTTTTTTCTCAACCTCGATTTGTCTAAAGACCTGAAAGTGAGCCAGACCATCCTCTCTTCCCCAAGGCATAGAGTCCAGGGTTCAACCCATAGGTCCTACTAGGCAGGGTAGTAGTCACTCCTGAAATGAGTCTGCCAGCGTGGATGGGTCTCAGGAATAGCATAGCTCTAACGCACTTTTCTAAGATTTTCGGAAACATGGTGGCATGTTACTCTGGATGAATGGAAGTCTGACTCGGGATGAAATAATTTTATTCAGAATCTTTCTTTCTTCCTCGTCTCTCCCAGTTAACAGCCTTGAGAATGTTTTTTCTGCCCTTGTTCATGTCCTCAAAGGAGTCCAGCAAGCTAGAACTATCATGAACAGAGTCTTTATTATTTTATTTATGTTGAAGTTATTTGCCTTCAAAATTGATTCCAAAATATGAGTTGACTGAACTTGCGTGGCCAAATTGGATGTAAGAAAGTAAAATTTGTATGAAATGACTTCTTTCCTGGTCTAACCTCATCCTGCTCCATAGAGTCAAAGTTCATACATAAAGGTTTGTTTTCTGTTCTGGATAATGTGAGGAATGTCTTCTTTAGGCATCTTTCAGATGCCTGTAGCTATTAAAGTACTTTCCTCAAAAGTGGAGAGAATGTTAGTTAAAATTTATTTTTTTTATTTTATGATACTATTGTCACTGAGTTGCATCTTAAATGGTTATGTGCCATTAAGGCTTGAGATGAGCTGCTTTTCACACAGCATCCCATTTTGTCTTTCTAATAGCTGGTTTGTATTATTGCCCTGATTAAAAAGCATAGAAATAGGCTCAGAAAGGTCTCCCTGCAAGTAGATGATGAAGTGGAGATGTAAATACACATCTGTTTGCCTAAATGCCTTCTTTTCTTCTTTTTTTTTACAGGAGAAAAGAGACAATTTATTTAACCTGAGTTTGACATGACATAGGAGATCCTAAACTCTTCCTTAGAGCAACATGTGCTTCTATTATTTTTCACGGAATTTATGCCCAGGTTTCCTAACAACTCCTGAGGATTTAAAGCACAATATGTATCTCTTTTTTCCATTTACAAGGCAAGACAAAGATTTGTGTTTTTAAAAAATATCCAGAAGAAAGGAGTAAAACTTTCTGGTTTTACCATTGATTTTAAAAAATTATCTGGGCACCATTTTTCTTTCTTTCCTATTTCAGATTACTTGTAGATAAAATAAGGTTGCCTTTAGGAATAGGGGGACAAGAAGTGATATAACTTTTTTAAGTTTTAGTTTAATCTTTAATATTTTTCTCAATTTTTATTGGTTTGCTGATTTCTTGCATAGCTCTATCATTTAGGAATATAGCTTTATGCCACCCTCTGAACATGTTAATACTTCATTAACCCCCTACCAGAGCCCCAGTGCCAACATCCTGGTATTCCCCATCTCTTCTCCTTCTTTCATCCCACCTCCACTCCACCTGGTGGTATATCTTCCATCAGTATATTTTTCATACAGTCTAAGAATATTTTTGTGATGCTTTGC
>PVHY01000831.1:14854-91620 GCA_004024945.1 Uropsilus gracilis
TGCCTGGCTTTGCTTTGTGTTCTAATGCTTCCCTGCTCCCACCATTCTCTTTCAGTTTTTCATGTCTCTGGTGTTTCCTTCCTCAGAATTCCAGCATCACTAGCTGACCTTCATTATCCCTAGCTAGCTCTAGTCTCTAGCCTTACTAGCTCTAGTCTCTGTTCTAATCAAAACCTGAATGTATTTGTATCTCTTTATTTTAGTCCTTCTCTGAGCTTTTGGTGTAACAGATCTCTATTTGATGCATGAAGTTGGTTCCCTATGAAGGTTTATTCTTTATTAAGTACAGGCAAACTGGGAAGATATTGTAGGTTTGGTTATAGAACACTGGTACAAAGTGAATATTGCAATAAAGCAGTCCCAGGAGTTTTTTGTTTTGTTTTGTTTTGTTTCTCAATGCATGTAAGTTATGCTTTACACTGAAAATCTATTGTTTAGCTCTTTGTTCTCCTGGTTCTACAGGCAACCACCTATTCTAGCACAGGACCAGCATATCCTTCAGACACCATGGTGAAGGCTGGAGTGAGTGGATTTGGCTGAATTGGGTGTGTGGTTATCAGGGCTGCTATTAACTCTAGCAAAGTGGGTACTTTTGCTATCAGTGACCCCTTCACTGACTTCAACTACATGAACTGAATGTTCTGGTATGATTCCACCCATGGCAAGTTCACTGACACAATCAAGGCAGAGAAATAGGAGGCTTGTTAGTACAGGAAGTTCATCTCCATGTTCTGGAAGCGAGAGCCAACTAGCACCAAAAGGAGTGATACCTGTACTGAATATGTTGTGGAATCTGTTGGCATCTTTACTGCCCTGGAGAAGGTAGAGGTCACCTAATGGGTGGGGTCAAGAGAGCCACCATCTTTGCCCTTTATGCTGATACCCCCATGTTTGTGATGGGGGTGAACCATGCGAAGCACAACAACTTCTCCAAGATGGTCAGCAACACATCCTACACTACAGCTGCTTGGCTCCCCTGGCCAAGGTCATCCATGACAACTCTGGGATTGTGGAGGGACTTATGACCACAGTCTGTGCCATCACTGCCACCCAGAAGATTGTGAGTGGCCCCTCTGGGAAGCTGTGGTGTGATGGGGCTGCCCGGAGCATCGTGTCCACTTCTGCAGGCACTGCCAAGCCTATGGACAAAATCATCCCTGAGCTGAATGAGCTGCTGACTGGCCATAGCCTTCCACATCTCGCCTGCAACATGTTAGTGCAGCTCTGACCTGCCATCTGGAGAAAGCTGCCAAAAATTGTTGGAAACTATCTGGCCAACTTGTGACCATGGGCGAGCTGCCTTGGCGGCACGCCTGCCAGAACAGGGTGACCTGGTGAAAGTAGCCGGATCTGCACGTCCACAGGAGACACTTAACCTGAGAAGAGCCTGCATCATCATTCTGATACACTGTAAAAGACAGCTTAGTCTAGGGTTCCTAGAGCCTTCCCAGAGCCTGTTTCTTTCCCACTTAGTAATCACCTGTCCTTGAATTGAATGAACTTGCTATGAAACAAAGTATGTCTTGTATCGATAAACTTCTTAATAATAATTGTGGCAAACAGGGAGTGGGTGAGCAGACCTCAAGAGTTGCTCCCCCAGCCAACATGAACAAGGAGGCATGAAACCCTGTAATGACACAGGTCTGGAGAAAAGGAGACAATCATCTCCATCAAAGCAAGTGCCACCACCAAGGAGCCAGGACTGTAGCTCCACAAACCTAGCGACAAGAGGTTTTCAGACACGCTTGGACTAGTTATCTGCTAAAAGCCACCCCTGGAGAGCTACGCAGCAAAAAAAAGAACATTGCACTGGAAAAGAAAGAGAACAATGGGCCAAACACCAATCAATGACTTGCAGGGAAAGGGAGATGGGAGCTACTGAAGGGGTATAAGTGGTAGGGGGAAAAGGATGGGTCATAACTATACAAATAAGACTGAGATTGTATGCAGAAAATAAAATATCAAAAATAGCATAAAACAAACAAACAAAAACCCCAAAAAATAAAACAAAGAAGAAATAGTGGCTACTGGATATTACTGGGACCAGAACAGAGGAACGTAGGGTGGGCACACAACACAATTCTGAGCCATGTATTTAGTTTTCTAAGAGCTCCTCCTGTCAAGTAACCAAGCAGAGGAAGGTTTATGGTGATGGCAGTACCCTTGTGCTCTTTGTGGTCATCTAGTCATGTTTCCTAGCTTTCTCTCTTTGAGGGCAGGGTAGTTGTAATATTACTTGGGTTATAAGAAGCTTCTGGAATAGCATCAGACTTGCTAGGTGTTCAATCAATAAGGGGTCTGAAGGGGCTGATGCACCACATTGAGCAGGAAGTTGGGGGTGGCTGCACTGTTAGCTGTTCTATGGAGAAAGATGAGAATCCTTTGATCTCCTTATGATTATCTTGCTTTGTTGGATCTAGCTCCTGGTCCCCAGCCACTGATCAGCTGTAGTGTAAGGATAGCTTGGTTAGGATGCCTCTTCTTTAAGCAACCTTTCAATCTTCCGTTTTCCTCAGCATCTGAGGGTCTCAGCCCATTCCCTACCCACTTCTGACTTGTTCTGGCTGAAGTAAGAGCAGACCACTAAATAGTCTCGTGGGGGAAATGACAGTCTTCTAGGGCTGTTTGTTTATTACAAGAGCGCATTACTATTGTTACAAAAATGATGATCATTTGCGGTGGGGACAGATGGGGACAATGACAGTTCTGTCACTGTGCAATGAGCATTAGGAAACTATCACTGTCCACTCAAGACCATAGAAAGAATATTGGATTCTGGCTTCTTAAGTGCTCAGTGTTTTTCACTTTTAAGGGTTTAACTTAGCTTGCCAGAAAACATGACCTCATCTTACTCTGTCATTGGTTTAAGAACAAGAATTATGGACTAAATGAATATTGAATTTCATACCAAAGGTCTGAGTTGAAAAACCTTGGGGAATCAGTAGATAAATAGAATAACAAGAAGACCAGAAAAATATTTTTAGTGAAGGTGGTCTTGGAAAGGAGTGTCCTAGGATACCTGGGCCACAGACATGAGAGTGGGGCGCAGGTGGTGGAAGCAGAGGAATCTTGGACAGAACTCTAATGTCCCGGTATGACCAGCTGATCACACCTCCTCACTTGGGCTTTGATGTAATGGGCTGGAACATTTTTCTATCCACCGGGGAGTCTAGCTCAGACATCACAGATCCAGTTCTACAATCATTACTTAAAATTCACATCTGTTTCTTCCTCTCCTCTTAAGGTCCACCCCTTTCATTAAATAAGAGTTATTGTGGACATTTAATAATTTTATGGAAACAAGAGGAAGGTATAAGCTCACTATTCACTGTTAATATGTGAGAACTTTGTGGTTTTTTATTCATATTTCAATGGATCTTCTCATTTTGGATGATGCAATAGGGGGCAGGATTTTTTTTTAAAGGCAGAAAACTGAGTCTATCTTTGATGAGTTGTTCCATAATTCAAACGGAGACCCCACTGATGTTTTACTTTATTTTTAACTCTCACTCACATTGAAATTTATGATATTATGTTATTGGAACAAGGTGGGACTTTATCCAGATAATTTAAAGGATATAATTTTTCACTTTGAACAAAGATTATTCAAACCCCTTAAACTCTTAAAACCCTTTTTTTGAGATTTTGCTGTATTTCAGATGTATAAGATACTATAGATACATATTGAAAAGTATCTGTCAGTAGGTCTCAATGGCAGATGACTATTTTGGGGAACAATGTGCAATTGGTTCTGGTCCTCTGTAATAGGAGGGTCTCTCTGCAGCTCAGCCATAAGGCAGCTATTACATATGTATCATGTCATTTAAGAGCCTACACTATTGCCAAAAAAAAAAAAATGCTTTCCCATGTACTTCTCAGTGTATAAATAAATATTGACTGTTGAAGTATTTTCTGTGGCATTTCGTCTCTCTCCCTCATTCCTTAAATGATGTTTTATTTAATAGAACTTCATTTTATTATGATCATTCATTTAGTTGTATTCTCAGGACGCATTGAGTACCACACCCTTTGTACTTGAGGTAATGAAGAGTTCTTTAAGAGTCTCCAAACAAAGTCAATACAGGTGGAAGGAATCATTGGCACATTGGGATCTCCAGGGGTCAAATCCTTCATTCTTTATTCATTTTTTTTTTGAGACTTGGTCTCTCTATTTTTGCCTGTGGAACCACAGGCTCACATTGTACGGGGTGCCATGGACTCAAGCAATCCCAGGCTCAGCTTCCCAGGTAGCTGGGATTACAGGTGCGTGCCACCACGCCCAGCTATTTTTTTGGAACTAGGTCTTACTATGTTGCCTTGAGCGGGACTTGAACCGTGATCCCTGGTCCCTGCCATGGCTTCCTAGGCTGCCGTTTATAGGCATGCGCCACCATCTTTCATTTTTTAGTTTCATAGTTAGCTAGGGTTCTAAATTCTCTCTACTCAGAAAAGGGAATAGATCCTATTTTCAGTCACCCAGAGGCAAGTCAACTGTTTTTACACATTAATTTTAAGAAATACAGACTGAAGTGAAGTCATGGAATAAATGTTTTGAAAAATCATTTTTAAGAAAGAAAGGATGTTGCACACACATACCTGCTTTAAGAGCAATTATCATAATTTATAATGATAAATATGTACAAGGGATCATCTAAGTTTTGTATACAAAAGCTGACATTTTCTTAGTGTCACAGATCCAGGGATTTCAAAGCAATGACTTGCTCTGTCAACAATAGGTGTCTATTTGCCTATGTTTAAATGTTTCTCATCTTCCTTAGCACTACTGGTAATTTCAAGTGGATGAGGAAGCCTAGTTTCAGAGCATGATATGACAGCTGACTGCAGTCATTTAATTTTGCCTGGGAAACTCCAAGTTCAATCTAGCCTGGCCTATCGGATCCTCTCAGGAGTCCTTTGTGGAGATGAGGCGGTAGTAAACCACTGCTTCCTTATATGGCTGGAAAAATGAAGCCATGGAGAGGAACATTTAGGGCACAGCTCCAAGGTTTCTTTGCAGCCATGAGACTGTCCTGGCTCCCCTTGTAGATATTTCTGTAAAGTATGTTTGCCTCTTCAATAGATGGAGCCACCACCAACATACATGTCAAGCAAAATGGAATTAGAGTTCGTCGACCTCTCGTTTCTTTACTTCATGGCTCTAACACTGGGAATTCACTAAAATGCTAAAGGTACTGTCTCTGCAATCTCTGTAGTTTCAGTTTCCCTGCCATAAAGATTTCCTTGCAGTGGACTCCTTTGGTTTACAATAGCTGAAAGTCTTAAAAAAGGCACAGGAAGGACAGAGTTGCTCCTGGAAGGGCTAAACATAACAGGAGATGGGAACTTCCTGATGGTGGGGCAGCTCTGGTCAAGTTGGAGCTGCTGGTCTGAGGCTGCTCTCACGCCGATGGACAACAGGGTTCTGGGCACTTCCTACTACGTGCGCTGATGACGCCTGGCTGGCGGCGAGGGCGTCTGACGTATGGGAGGATAGAGTCAGCATACTAAAGAGAACGAGCCAAGTGGGGCGGAAGAATAAATGAAACGAGATGGTTCTTTGGCTCAAAAGTCTGGTCTAACACTTGAGAAAGTGACTCTTGGCATGTGGGGAGCCCTGGCCCAGTCACAGCCTGGGTGAAGGTGACCTGGGTGTTCAGAGCACCTGGTCAGCATGAGGCAGCGAGAAGAACCAGGAGAGGCCACATTTTTATCATCAAGGCATCTGGTTAGAGGCAGGACTTTCAGGTCCACACTGGGAGCTACATTTGTGACTCTCTCCCGAACTGATAATGAGAAAAAGAGAACCTTGCTTTTCTGCAATGTTTGCATGTGCTAAAGAACTAGGTAGATGGAAATGTAAATACTTAAGTCATAAGTAGAGAGCTTTGTCGTTCTGATAAAAACTTTTTTTGTTCGTTTTTAAAATATTTTTTGCTGTTTATATATTTATGCTTATATGTGTATATATATAACTATATATAATCATATTACATCATTGCATTTCCCAGGGCTCTCCCCCATCACCCGTGAACCCTCATCTTAGCTTCTTGTTCTCAACTCTTCCCTGATTTTTCCTCCCCCCTCTAGCCTCCCTTTCCCTAGCTGCCTGCCCCAGTTCTATTGTCAGCTTATTTTGACTTTTTCTTGTCCTTTTGTTATTATTCCTATATCCCATCGATGGGTGAGACCATCTGGTTTCTGTCTTTTTCTTTATGACTTATTTCCGCTAACAGGATTCCCTCTAGGTCCATCCATGTGATCACAAAAGCTTCATATTTATCAGTTTTGATTGCAGAAAAATATTCCATTGTGTACATATACCACATCTTTTTCAACCATTTCTGATGAAAACTTTTAAGATGTATTCTCTTGGCAAGCTTTCAAATCTGAATTCTGTATGACTGGCTGTAGTCAACTTTCTATGAATTACATCTCTAAATTATAAAATAATAATCGGAGGTTTCTATCTTTTGACCCCCTACATCCACTTTGCATTACCTGCCCCCCACCAGCAATCACTAATCTATTCTGTGTCTGTGAGCATTTTTTTTAAAAGTTCACATATAAGTGTGATCATACACTATTTCACTTTCTCGCTTTGACTTTTTTTCACTTAGCAAAATACCTTCAAAGTTTATAATGTCACAGATAGCAAGATCACATTCTTTTTTATAGCTGAATAATACCCTGATAGTCACGTGTATGTGCACAGGTGTGTGTGAGCTTTTCTCTTCTAGCAGACATTGGGAGGTTAGATGAGTGTGAGGTTGTTAAATCAAGGGTAACCTTTCTTGTTTTGGAGTGTTTCTGTAGGCATGTTGGAAATGTAAATACCCACAAGGAAGTTCTCTAGTCACAGGAGGGGCCTACAGTTCCTTTGGCTTATGTGGTGTCTGATGATGCCCCAAATTTACCAGAACCTGATAAGGAATCTGGGAACTTCTTCCCAAGAAGAGAATGGGTTTGGGAAAAGCATCCTTGTGTCTTTTTGGTTTAATTTTTTCAAGTATTAAGTAAATCCACAAAGTACAAAAAAAATCTGTCCATTATGTTCATTAGCAGAACTAAAAGTGGGCTTCCCAATGTCACAATATGGCAGCTATAAGGCCTCCTGGCTGTAACTGGATCTGGGCAACCCTCCTGTTTTTGGAACTGTTTCTATTTGCTTTGCTTTAAGGGTCTCCAATTAAGTGGGGAGTCTAGATAGGCAGGGATATTTAATAGGCCTTTGGATTCTGTTAACCTTTTTTTTTGGAGACTTGGTCTTGCTATGTTGCCCGGGGTAGTCCTGATCCCATGGACTCTAGCGATACCCACACTCAGCCTCCCCGGTAGCTGGGATTACAAGTGCCCACATGGCACCTGGCTGCTTTTTCTAGACCAGGTCTCGCTATGTTGCCTGGGGTAGTCTTGAACCTGTGAACTCAAGTGATCCCTGGCCTTTTGACTCCTAGCACTTGGATTACAGGTGTGCACCATTATGCCCAGCTGTTAACCTTTCATTAACGCTTTTAGTTATAGTGGCCAGATGCTTTCAGCTGGTGCTGGACTCCTGGCTGTCGTTTTGCTCCCACTCTGATTTTTCACTCCTACTGAAAGCTGGTCAAAGTTAAGGCCGGAAGTACTATCACTCCAAGAAAAGCTCCCAGCTCGCCTAGCTAAAAAGCAATCTGGCGATCTTGCCCCTTTGGAGGATCTTCCCAGCAGCTCCTGTACTTAACCTACCAGCATCATTCTCATATCATTCAGTGTGGAGGGCTGAATTCTCCTGGATTTTTTAGCAGTTGATGACACCTTGAACAGACTGGTTATGGACGAACAGACATAACTGAATCTCCCTATTGACTAATCATTAGTATGAACATATAAAAAGAGATCCAACCCCCTTATAGATTTTTTTCAGAATTGAAAATAAAAATTTACCAGCTGTCACTACGATGGCCTTTCGTTCAAGTGCTTTTAAAATAAATTCATTAGCTTTAGAAATTGACCCAGAACTTCTGAAATTCACTGCAGCTGAGTCCTGCCAGCTTAATTCGAGTCAACAGAGTCATGGAGTGCTTTTTTTGCAACTTTCCCACGAGTGCTGGAACCATGTCCTGCAATAACCTTTGCCTCCTGGGTTGAGAAGTTTCTTTTGAGGGTCCCTCAGCCAATTTCCTGGTTCTCCTATGTGCTCAAAGAGCACAAAGGACTGAATTCTTTGTTCTAAGTTGGGGGGGGGGCACCCGGAGGGTCTGTGCATGAGATAATCTGTGTGTCCTTTGCAGAGTAGTTCTGCCAACAGCCCAGGTCAGTCCTGTGGGACTTCCCTCTGACCTGAGGACAAATTCACAAGTCATAAAACTGAAAGGGGACAGACATTTTCTCCGGATTTCTTTGCTATGGAAATCCAAACTTTATAGGGGAAAGGGTCTTTCCTGGACACTTTTGAGAATCTAGAAAGATAAGTGGGGCCGGGCATGGTGGCGCGTGCCTTTAATTGCAGCCTATGGAGCGAGGAACCGCTTGAGTCTGCAGGTTTGAGATCCACCCAGGCCAGCATAGTGAGACCTAGTCTCAAAAAATAGCTGGGCGTGGTGGCACGCGCCTATAATCCCAGCTACCTGGGAGGCTGAGGCTGGGGATCACTTGAGTCCGTGGTACTCCGGGCAACATGAGTCTGTGGTTTCCTGGGCAAAATAGCAAGACCTAGTTTCAAAAAAAAAGTAAAAAATTAAAAAAAGATAAGTGAATTGTATTGCCTCTCACTTGCAGGCCTTTCCTCTGGGCCTGCTCCTTACCCTACCCCGACCCCTGACTTGCTTTGGTTGGTTAATAATTTTCTAGAACATACCATGTGCTAGCTCCATTGCTAAACACATCATGCACAGCACTGCCTTTAATCCTCACCAGCCTTCTATGAGCTGTGATGCAGGTTCACGAGATTAATAGATCAAAACAACACATTAAGAGGGGGAGACAGGGCTCAAACCCAAGTCTGCTTCATGGTAAAGTCTGATCTGATCTTCTCAGCTGAGCGAACCTGAGCCCTGAACTGCCACCGCCTGTACAGGAACAATTACCCTGACTGGATGCTCCACGCCTCACCTTAGGCTCTTGTGCATACATGCAGCCCATCCTCTCTGACAAAGCCTAGAGGATTTAGGGATGAGGGAGGCATTTTAGCCACCTGGACAAGGGCCAGCAGTGGGGATGTGAGACTCGGAGGCCCTCAGCATTTTTGGTGGGAACTGCTGACTGGTGAGATGGTCATCAGTCTCTGGCAGGAAGTGCCAACAGATTATTAAACAGATGGCTTGGAAGTTCCAAAGACAGGAAACCAGTCATCCCTGTGAGCAAAGGTTTGCAGAGAGTGAATCTTGCCAAACCTTGTTTTTTTTTTTTTTTTTTGCAAGTCTTATTAGATGCATAGAGGGCGACCAACAGCTGTAGTTTGTCTGTCGTTCAGCAAATTCGTCCATACAGTGTCTCAGCACGTTGAGAGAAAGGATGGACAGAGGTGGACTGGCTGTTTCATTGCTCTGAGGTGATTAGAGGATGATGAACAAACAGCAGCTGACAAATGTTGATTCAAGTAGCGATGACAACGGTCATTTGTCCCCATTGCCAAACGCAAGGTCAAGGATCTAGCAAGCACTGCAGTGTGAAATTCATGGTAGCCTTCAGTGAACCCACAAAGGGCTCTTTGATTTAGTAAGCACTTAGAACATATGAGGAGTTTGGGAAGTAGGAAAGGGGAGTAAGGTCTGACGATAGGGGTCAGTCTACCAATGCGAATGAAGATAGAGAGTGCTTTAAAGAAACAGAACCCAAAGGCATGGAGAAAGGCCAACAGTTCTGCCTCCTCCAGGGTAAGGCGCCCTGAAGGGGAGGTAGAAAGACGCAGTTCCCTTACTATTAGATTTAAAACTACTCATTTCCAAGATTGTTCTTTAAAAACCAAGCTCATCAAGCCTGTACTTCCGAAAAAAGAAGCCTCTGTATGAAACTGGGTTTCCACAGCATCAGGAATCACCAGGAACCTATTATCAGTGGAGGGAGGGAGAAGTTGGGGTTACTAGTATCTGTTTTCTTTGACTTTGGAGTCCAGTGTCTCAGACACGGTGATGACTGAGGTGACCACATATCTTTCATGGTTGGGACAGACTATGTCTCATTGGCACTTAGGGATTCTGAGGGGAGCTTCGGAGACCCCAGTGTGAAGTGTGTGTGTGTGTATCTTTGTTGTGTCTGTGCTTGGTTTCTTGACCCACTGTCCATGTGGTATGAGATCATCTGCATTTAATTGTTTTTGATAATGAGTTTTGGGTAAGCTAGCTTTTAAAGAAGGATTGCTCTTTTTGGTGCCAAAATGTGGTTTGAAACGACAGCCACTCATGATATCAAAGATTCCTCTACCTCTGAAAATTCGGTGGTTCTTAAAAGTTGTGTGGGAGGAGGAAGTGCAAAAGGCAAGCTGTAAAAAATATTGGTGTTATTTTCCATTTCCCTTTTACCTCCTCTATGCTCAGTGTTTCTTGGCGAACCTCGAACTATGTCCCCACTTGTAGACCTACAATCTCCTTTCACGTAGGTTCCCTCTCTGAAGCCCCTCAGTCTCCCTGATAGTGAGTCTTCCTGTAAGTTCCTGGCATCCATTGGCCTTCTTAAGTATAAATGACCAATGGCTTCCAAACGCAGAGGTTTGCATTGCTAAAGAAGATTCAAAAACCAAAACCAAAAAACCCAAACAACAACAACAACAACAACAACAACAACAACAACAACAAAACCCTGAGGGAAAAGCTCCCTGATTGGTAGTTTTAAGTGTATGATCAAGTGAAGAATTTTGGGAAGGGAGAGAGAGAGAGAGAGAGAGAGAGAGAGAGAGAGAGAGAGAGAGAGGCTTTGGGCCAGGCTCCATGACCCTGTTTAGAAAAACGTGCCTTTCCCCAGATTTATTGGTTCATTCCAAACTTTTAAAAATTACCTACTAGATGCTTTGAAGTGCTAGTCAGCACTTTTTACACACTGGGGGTGAATATTGAGTAAAAATTATCTCACCCCCTAGTCTCATAATGCTTATTAGTTAGGGGGGAGAGGAGAATCCTTTACTTAAAAATTAATTACTGGAGTCAACAGTTATTCATTGAGAGCCTATTATATGTTGGGCAACAGCAGTAAAATAAATCAGATGAAGTCCTCCTAGGACTTCTGTTTAAATGAGTACATGATTGAGAGAAATGTATCATTTCTCAGAGAAATGTATCATAAATGTTGAAGTAGGAGTTTTGAGTAGACTGCAAAGCATAAGAGGTTCTAATCACTGTCTAACTGCCCATGCACATTTCCAAGGCCACAGGCTCCCTGATGCTAGGACCCTTTAGTCAGACAAAAGATAGTTCAAAGGGTCAGAGCAGGGTAACTCTAGTGACCCTCCCACCAGGGACCTACAGGGAGGGAGAGGAGTGAGGGAATGTATGGCTCTATGGGTTGCCCCTCCAGGCTCGTAAGGTGAACAAGGCCTCTTGGAGAGCGTGGAAATGAGTTCCTTGAAGATGGTGAACACAGAGTTCTCATGTCTGAGAGAGTGGGCGCAGCCTGGGACAGCAGGATGGAGATGGTCGCTATAGGGTTGGCCTGACCATATGTCTGTCTCCTGGCACGCAGATGTGGCCATGGGGAAGGAGGCCCAGCTTGGATCCTGTTCAGGACCATCTAGTGGTACAGAGGGAATTCAGCAGTGAGAAGCTGAAGGGAGCACCCAACAGAGTGTGGAAATAGCCACAAGCAAACATTGGGCATAAAGAGATATCTGCCCATCTCAAGGAAACAGCAGGGGAGAAGATCTGGAAGGAGACCCCAGAGGTGAGGGAGGAAGGGAGGTGAGGGAACAAGTCAGCATGGACCCACAGAGTATCCACCTGTTCAAGGACATCTACTTTTCCTCCTAGCTCTGCTCTGCTAAGAGCCTTTGCTAAGAGGCACAAAAAAGAGCTAGCAAGCTGGGGTGGTGACCTGAGAGAGGACAAACAGGAGAGATAGCCATAGGTCTTTGGCTGGAGGAGAAAAGATTTAACACCTGACCAGCTTTGGGTTTTGAGTAATCTGTTTGGAAACAACCCTAATGTCCCAAGACAGATGAATGGATGAAAAGATGTGGTAGATACACACAATGGAATATTACTCATCAGTTAAAAATGACAAATTTGATGAATTTATGATAACATGGGTGGAGCTAGAAGAAATCATATTAGCAGAAACAAGTCAGAAAGAAAAAGCCAGAAACCAAATGGCTTCACTAATATATGGGTAATAGGAAAAACAAGCAAAAGGCCAGGAGGAAAAGTCCAAACAAGCTAACAACTAAACTAAAGAACATAAATTGGGGGGAGAGGGGGATGGAGGGAGTGGTCAGGGAGGGAAGGTAGTGGGTGATCCCTGGAGAATACAAAGATGTGAAACATATCTAAATAAATAAATAAATAAATAAATAAATAAATAAATAAATAAATAAATAAATAAATAAATAAATAAATAAATTTATTAGTTAAAAAATAAATGTAGGTTGCTCTTAAAAAAAAAAAAATGAGACTTCCTAACTATTCAATTCAGAGCGTGGTTGCATTGGTTGAGACCCACCTATAATCGAAGAGTGGGCCGAACAGTTGTAGGGCCTGCCAAGTGTATATCCGGTGGCAGGAGAAAAATCTCTCTCAATAAAGCTTTTAAGGGATGGGAGATAATATAAACCAAAGTTTTATTTTGATTACGTCTCAAGCCATCGTGTTGCTCGTGCCAGGAACTCAGACGGGGAGAAACCAATTTTAGTGAAAGTTGGCAACAAAGGAACTCATCTAGCCAGCACGACAGGGGACTGGTGGTCTCCCCGAGCTTGGGGACTCTGGTGTCATCTTTCTCCTCTTCCCTCTCACAGGTCCCAGAAGTGCCCCACGGGAGGGGCCGTTCCAGGCAACTTGACTCTTGGCACATTCAACTCTTTTTCTGCTGTAGGGCTGGGGCTGTGATGTCATGAGGCTATTCTGCTCTGGCTCAGCCTGACCTTGGCTGAGCTCTTATGGCAGCAGGGTCTCTTGGTGGGGTGGGGTAGGGCCCAGAAGAGCTGGGCATACCTCTCTCCCCTGGCTGCACCAGCTCAGTCAACTCAGTGTTCAGGGCCCCCACCCCATGCTTGGAGGCAGTTGGCACCAGGGGTCTGGTCCTCTGCTCACAACTTGTAAAAGTCTGAGAAAGCATTCATTGGAACCCTGGCCTCCTGGCATTCAGGCTCTTTCCACCAACTAACTGTACTTGGGAGAGTGACTTAGGCGTTACCCTGACACTCTAAAATAGAATTTATGCACATCCATGAAATAAATATATCTAGACATTTAACAGGGTGCTGGAGATGGGATCTGGCGAGCTGTGCTTCCATAGGATGAGCTTTTCCAGGGTGGAACTCTGGCTGGGCCACTGGCCTTTGCAGAAGGTGGCTACATCAGAGGAAAAGAATTGACATCTTACAAAGACGGGGCTCTTGGAAGATGTCTAGTCTTGTTTGCAGCATTTTATTTGGCATTTTGCAAATGCACAAGGGGCAAAAAGGGCCTGGTCTCTTCAGACAACAGCTTTGTTAAACAGGGTAGCCAGTGTGTGCATCAGATGTGTGAAACAGACGGGGCTGTTTCTAGTGTCTCCATTGTAGGCAGTGGGCCATTTGGCTAAGACAGAGCTCACAGCCTGTCCTGTCTCCAGAGGCAGAGCCTGAAACAGTGTAGGTGGTGAGTGCCCAGGGCTACACATTCGAGGCCCAAGGCCTGGGCCACACAGGGCTAGGTCCAGGCCTCCTACAACATTAGCTTTACGGTTCATGTGTGCTTTGTGGGTTATGTATTTGGCTTAATATTTACCACTAAGTGTGTCCTGTATCATATTAAAAAAAATCCAAAGAAGCAGATACATATGCTATTTCTTACTGTACAATGATATATGTATAGCATTAGTCATCATTATAAAATGATTATTATTACGTTACAGGGCCAATGGGTGCTGATTCTCAGATACGATGCAGCACCTCCAGTTAAAGCTGGTGTGATCCAGGTGCATGCTGACCTTCGACAGAGTGGGCCAGAACCAGGTTTACCTCCTAGGGTGCCTCAGCTGGTGGTATATGAAGAACCTCCTGAATCTTCTCTTCCACCGAGCAGTTGCTTTCCCTGTTCCCTCCACTCAACAGAAGCACGGTGTGAAAGCCCGTGGAATGCTCTTTGTCTTTGTCACCTCGGTGTTCTTCTCTCACCTTCAACCTCCTTCTTCCCACCTGCCTCCTCCCCTAACTCTTTGCCTCTGTTTTGCCTCCCTCCCCTCCCCTCACTCCCATTTTCCCCCTTCTTTAATGACAGTCCCACCCAAAGTGTTAGAGATACAAAGGGGTAAAGACAGCTAGGAAATGCTCGATGAGCATGACATGAAGGGTCAGAGTGAGAAGGTATCTCCAAATCCTGCAAGGGAACAGCACAGCTTTCTAGAAAAGACAGGACTTGAACTGAATAACAGTGAGAGGAGAGGAAGGACCAGGATAATCCCAGCAGGGGCAAAGGTGTGAGCAAGGTCTGGAAAAGGGAATATGAAGCCTGAAGCAACACCTCATAAGGTAGTCTGCTCGATGGAGGACTTGTGGGGAGGCAGGTAAGGTCTCTCCAACTTTGGGCTATTGGAGGAAATGCATTAAAATAGTTACAAATTATAAGATTCTCTGCAAATACTAATTCTCATAATTAGTTAAGTCAGGTCAGTTTTCCATCGAGGGTGATAGTGGAAAAGTCCCACCACTAGAGTGCCTTCCCCTCCGGCATTCGTTTCAAATGATGTGCTGTAAAAAGTCATTGATGAGTCGGGAAATGCTGCATAGTATATCCCTCCCCTTTGTCCAAAGGCATTTTGACTTACTAAAGCATTTTTGAAGTCCTGCAGAAAAAAAAAAAAAACCCACTTGACAGTCAGTGCACTTTCCAAACTTATCGGACATCTGTGAGCAGCTGTGGAATAAGCACCCTGCAAAATGCACCTCGTGTGGGCAGGTAGTGGGTGCCAGGCCAGGTTTCAGAGGGGGCACAGGGCATTGCTTTGAAGGAGTCAAGAGTCCCTCACATCAGAGAGGTGGGTGTGGAGCGCATGCGCTGTGCCAAACACCTGCGACTGGGGCTGATTCCCCTCTGTGTTCCTGGGGGGGATTCTAGCTATGATGGTAGGTGAAGAAGGGTGCGTCCTCATTCCTTAGCACTGACAGCATGTATGGCTCTC
The DNA here is from genome assembly GCA_004024945.1 of Uropsilus gracilis. Taxonomy (NCBI): domain Eukaryota; kingdom Metazoa; phylum Chordata; class Mammalia; order Eulipotyphla; family Talpidae; genus Uropsilus; species Uropsilus gracilis. Next base: position 30,140 of record PVHY01000831.1, read on the forward strand.
GAGTACTGATGAAAGCTCCCTGAACATGCCAAGAAACTGTTTTCCCTGGCTGGAGAAGGAGTTGCACATCCATATGCATGCACATGTAAACTGCTGCTGACTGGCAACCTTTTTGATCTCATATCCATATCCTCCCTGCTTCTCTTTGTTTAGCCAAGGCCTGAGTATCTTTTAAGGAAAAGCTGAAGTCATCCCACCTCTCTGAGTCTTTTCAGCCCAAGTGTGGCCTCCGGCTTGCCCTCCACCCACGATTTCTCTTCATCTTCCTGTCAGCAGCAAACAAATAATTACATTATGAGACATTAGCTGGATCCTTCCCCAAACCCTTTATCTCCTATTCAAAAGTGCTTCAGGCCCCAGTGTGCCATGGTACATTTGCTGGTGATGGGTGTGTATGACACTGCTTTCTGCTTTTTTGTTTCCAAGTGGTAGTAGGGCAAGTGGCTATGCAGATAACTCATCTTCCCACTAGCCTCAAAATGAGATTGAAAGAATCAAATCAATTTGCTTTCTTTCTATTGGGGTTTCCTTGAATTTATCAAGGCCTCCTTGTTCATCATGCATGTGTTTTTAAAGGTCAAAATGAACAATTAAGAGGCTATGGTGACCTCTGGAGATTAAATGGAGATTAAATTGATGTGAAATATATATAAAAAAACAATTAAGAGGCTAACAGCTAAGCAGGGCAATGGTTAATGGCAAAACAAAAGGGTGATTTACAATGGCTGTTGACTGGAATCTCATCCTGTGTCAGGCACGATTGAGAAGCCATTTGTGGGTAAATAGGGATTAGGTTTCCCAGACACAGCATATTGAGAAGAAGATGGAGAGAACAGGTGAGATAACTGGGTCAAAAGTCCAATCAGGGTTGAGCAAGTCTCAAGGGCTCTATTTCTGTTCATCTGTCCATCCATCCACCCATCCATCCACCCATCCATCTACCCATCCATCCATCCATCCATCCATCCATCCATCCATCCATCCATCCATCCATCCATCCATCTCCCCCCTCCCCCACTTGCCATTCTGCTGCTGCTCTGTCCCCTCCTCCCCAGGTCACCACCACTGCCACTCACTCAGAACTGCTGTATCAGCCTCCTTATTGTTCCTTCTCTTTGCGTCTACTCTAGGCTCCCTACAACCGATTCTTCCTACTGCATCAGGAGTGGTCTTTGTAGAATATGAATTGTCTTCTACAACTCTGTATTCTATGACACCATCACTTGACAGCCGGAGTAACCCAATTGCTTTTCCTGGTTTATGAACACTGCCTGCTGTTGACTCAGCCTTCCTCTCTGGGCTCATGGCGCTCCTGTCTCGCCAGTCTTGCAGGCTTTGCATTTGTGGTTTGTCTTCTGATCTTGGTGTGGCTAGTTCCTTCTTGTCAATGAGATCTCACCATCCATATCACCTTTTCAAAGCCATCCTCTGCAAAATAAGGGCTTTTCTGACCAAGCAGAGTAGACAGCTGTTCTTTTTCTAGCTCACCATCCTATATTATTTATTTATTTAGAGACTAGGTCTTGCTGTGTTGCCCAGGGTAGTCTCAAATGTGCAGACTTAAGTGATCCCTAGCCTCAGCCTCCCAGGTAGCTGGGATTATAGGCATACACCACCATGCCCAGCTAATCACCATCTTATTTTAATTCATCATATGACTCTGAACCCTTTGGTGCTAAGAATCCTAGAAGCAAACTCCATGGAAGGCCCATTCTGTGCGGCTCAGCAGTGCTCAGTGAACAAAAAGCATGTGTTAAGTGAATATATGAGTGTTCTTTCATTTATTAGTTGTGGAGCCTAAGTTCCTGAGTCCTCTGGAAAAAGCATTTCCTCTTTCGTAAAATGGAAATGAGTATATTTGCCTTAAAGGGGAGTCAGGGGAAATGCATTAAAAATCATCATAGATGATGAGGGTCTTAACAGATACTCTCATTGTCCGAGTCAAGTCAGTTTCCTCTTTGGCAAATGGTGACAATATTTGCTTTTCCAGGAAAATTTTCAAAGATAAAGTAGATACAACAGAAATAAATCCAATAAATGTACAAACACACAGAACCAAGTTTGAAATGCTGCAAGACCCTTCTTCCCCATGATGACTATGGAGGCAAGAAGCAGTAGAGAGGACCTCTTACATGCTTGCTGGCTTAAAAATCGAAACAACATGAGAGACTCCCAGGAGATCTGGGATAGAAACTGACCCCCAAAAGCAAAGTCATAGCTGTCCTCCTTGTCAACCAGGAAGGGCAGGATCTCCTTATGTTCACAAAACATAAATGGCTGGAGGATTCAGGTTCTACGTGAAATCATGTAGATTTCACAAGTGTTTTCCAAGTTAGGCCTCTAGACCTGCACAGTTCAATAGAAGTACAAAATAAATTGCAAGGATAATTTTTAGTTCTAGTAGCCATACTGGTGAAGCATATAAAGAAACAAGTGAATTTAATATTAGCAATCTATCTTATTTAACTCAATAGATCCAGAATACTGTTATTTCAACATGGAATCAATATAAAAATCACAAATGAAATGAACACCTGTGCTCAGATGTTTACTGCCGCACTACTTATAATTGCAAAGTCATCGGAGCAATCTAAATGTCCCAAAACAAATGACTGGAAAAGATGAAAACAGATGACTGAAAAAGATGTGGTATATATACACAATGGAATATTACTCATCAATTAAAAATGACAAATTGGATGATGTTATGATAACATGGATGTACTTAAAAGAAATCATATTTGCAGAAACATGTCAGAAAGAAAAAGACAGACACCAAATGGTTTCACTATTATATAGGACATGGGAAAGATAAACAAAAAGCCATGAAGAAAAGCCAAAGAAAGCTAACAACCAAAATGAAGGACACAACTCAGGAGGAGGGAGGGACAGGGTGGGAATGGGTGGGGAGGGGGGCAAACCCCAGGGATTACAAAGATGTGAAATTTGTATATAAATAAATAAATTAATTAAAAAATAAAAATCACAAATGAGGGGAGAAGAACTAAAAAGACACTTCTCCAAAGAGGAAATACAAGTGACCAATAGGCACATGAAAAAATGCTCAATCTCACTAATAATCAGGGAAATGCAAATCAAAATCACAATGAGATACCATCTTAAACCACAAGAAGGGCCCATACTAAAAAAAAACAAAAACAAAAACGAGCAACAACAAGTCTTGGGATGGATGCAGAGAGAAAGGAACACTCTTATATGGCTGGTGGGAGTGCAAACTGGTTGGTCCAGTCACTATGGAAAGCTGTGTGGAGGGCCCTCAAGCTACTGAAAATAGAACTATCATTTGATCTAGTGATTCTGCTACTGGGAATCTACCCAAAGGACACAAAAACACCAGTTCAAAAAGCACTTGTACTTGGATGTTTATCATAGCACTATTTACAATTGCCAACATATGGAAACAAACCAAATGCCCCCAAACTGATGAGTGGCTGAAAAATATATGGTATATTTACACAATGGAATATTATTCATCAATCAAAGAAGACAAACTTATGTCATTAGCAGCAACATGGATAGAGTTAGAAGGAATCATGTTAGTGAAAATAAGCCAGAAAGAAAAAGAGATATTGGATGGTCTAACTGATATGAGGGATATAGGGAGAACAAACAAACAGACAAGAAAAATTTAAAACTGTCAACAGAACTGAAGCATACAGCGAGAGAGGGGGAGGAGGGTAAAATCGGGGGAGGGATGGGCACAAGAGATTAAGATGGTTCACAGGTGATAAGGTGATGGAAGAACCTTGGGGTAGACAATGATGTAATATATATATATGTGTGTGTGTGTATATATGCAATATATATAATATATTTATATATATAATCAATAAAAGTCTACCCTTGAAAAATAAGAGAAAAAATCCTTAACACATGTTATATTTATAATTAAAATGTGATAAATCTTTAATCATATAAATATGAAAAAAATAACAAATAAGTTAATTGGCTTTTTAAAAAACACGGTATCTTTGAAAATCTAGAGTCTATTTCCAATACAGAAGGATATGTCAGTTTCTGACTAGCTTTGTTTCAAATGCTCCATAATAGAAGTGGCTAGTGTCTGCTTCCTGGATGGGGGCAATCTAGAATTTACTTTTGAGGTGTTTAATGTCTAAGACATCTTTTGCTAGTTGTGGGCATAGGAAGAGGAGGTCACCAGTACGATTTAAAAATGTGACTCCATTTGTGATCCCACCACATTGCCTTGTTGCACGTTGGAGACAGGACCCTGTTGGTTCTACTGTTAGCCAAGAAGAGCTTAAAAGGAAATTCTTATAAGAAAATGGACTGGAAAAATACACACTAAAATATGACAAGTGGTAACTTGCAGTAGAATATCATGCACTGTTTTAATTTCTTCTGTATTTCATTATTTTTCAAATTTTTACAGTTAAAAGTATGCTCATGTTGAAAAATAAACTTTACACTCCTGTCATGGAAATTCTTTTAATCTCTAGTCTCTGTAGATTCCTCAAGACATGTGAAACTGAAATAAAAACTGTGACTATTTGTCTTTCTATCTGCTTCTCTTAATCTCTTGGAGGGATAGGAAGATTACTCATTCAAGAGCATATCATGTCCCTTTTCTCTAATCCTGGTGTTTCTGGGAAAGATTTATGAGAAATTGTATTTTTTTAGGGAGGGACAGTTTGTTTCATGGCTTAGAAAGCTAGAGAATGTTAATGAAATTGTTTCCATTAAAAAAAATCAGATTTGGAAATGTATTAAAACGAAATGTCATCCACAGAATAGTCTTGACAGTGCAAGGAATTTATTATAAAGTTATCCAAAAATTATTCTCTTTTGACACACGAACCATACAGTTGGGGACTTTTGGGACACGGACTGGGTGTGTTTCATAAAGGACAGGCATCAAAGCCTGGCTCTGGATGACACCTGAAGGTCAGACCATTCATTCTAGCATTAGAGTCAGTGACAATCTAGAAGCACAGCAATAATGCTGGAAGAAACTGTAGCTTTCGAAAAACCTCCACTCATGTTGCTTATAATTGACTGGATATAGATAGATAACTACTTATAAGATCCAGCTTTGGAATCAGGAGACTCTGTTTTGAGTTACTAGCAACCATATTTACAGGTCCCCAGCAGCATCTCTAGTGCAGAAGAGCTAGTGTAGCTGATGGGGTGCGAGGGGATATGGACTATGGGATGTTCTTGTGTCCTTATTCCTGGTTTGGAGAGGTACTTCCTGCTTATTAATACAGAAGGTGGCCTCAGTGCTGCAGCTGCCTTGGGCATGTATGGAGGACCCCAAGGCAGCCCATATGGTCATGGTCATGATGGGGCCATGGAGTCAGTGGCCTCAGAAATTCCTGTTTGCTGGTTCCCACCGCTACTTCCTTTTCTTTCTTTCTTTTTTTTTGTGACTAGGTCTCACTATGTTGCCCAGGGTAATCCCTATCCCACGGACTCAAGTGATCCTCAGCCACAGCCTCCTAGGTAGTTGGGATTACAGGCACCTGCCACTGTGCCAGGCTGCTTTTTCGAGATCGGGTCTTGCTATGTTGCCCGGGGTAGTCTCGAACCCACGAACTCAAGCGATCCCTGGCCTTTTTGCCTCTCAGTGCTTGGATTACAGATGCATGCCACCACTTCCAGCTACTTCCTTTTCTAGAAAGAGAAAGGAGAACACTTTTTGTTTCATACAGCAGCAGGTGTGATCCCCAGTAGACTTTCTGGTGGGCCTGCTTTCATTAGTCATCAGCTAGAGTGTGGTTGTCCAAACAGAGGTCTCATTTCCCAGACTCTGTGACATTTAGCATTTTCCATTACAAATTACCTTTAGTGAGTAGGAGAGTATGTGGAAAAACTTATATGAGCTTTATTCCCACTTAGAGCTTGTAATTATGTCAGAGGCACAGTCTTGTATGCCACTGAGGCCAGTACCTAGCTGTCAGCTGCTAGGACTACACTATTCAATGGAGGCAACCCAATGAGATGTTGGGGAGGGTAGCGCAGGAATGCATAGAGGAGCTGAAGGCTAGAGGAGTAAGTATCCCCAAAACTAGCTCTGCCGTTACTGTGCGTTCCAAATGCGACTGCTTCTCTTGATGCTATTCATCAAAAAGGAAAAATGGAAAAGCCTTAAAGATTAAATAAAAACCATCAGAACGAATTTTTCAAGCGAGACTAGTAAAATCTTATAGAATTGTTTTTCTAATAACCTTTTCATTTTCAAACAAGTGATTTTACAAGTGAAAGTTATTAATAAATGACAATGCAGCTCTTAATCAGCCTCATGTACCCCCTAGAAGACAGTAAGAACTCTCTCCTTATTAAAAGGTAGTGGGTTTACCACTGAAGTTGGTCTCCATTAAGGAACTTTTCTATCACAAATGGCTGGGAGTTGGGAGCCCAACCCCGGATGCCAGAACCATAAGGACTGGAAACAGCAACATGGAACAAATGCTGGAGCGGAGGAGAAAGTCAACATGAGCGAGGTGGCATGAATCCCTGTGATCACACAGGTCTGGAGAAAAGGAGACAGACACCTCCATCGCAGGAAACTTCACAACAAAGGAGACAGGATAGCCATGCCACACAACTGAACCCCAAGTGATGGACAAGAGGTTTCAGACATGATTGGGCTAACTGCTCGCTATAAAGGCACCCCTGGAAATTGAAGCAGCACAGGCTGCAAAGTCCCTCACCCAGGAGAAAGACACTGCATCAGTAATGGAGAGAGACTAACAGACCAAACACCAACCAATGACTTGCAATGAAAGGGGGTTGGGAGCCACCAGAGTGGGTGTGGGGGAAGGGAAAAATAATGGGCCATGACTATACATACAGGATTAAATCTATATGAAGATAATAAACTAAATATAAGTTTTTAAAAAAGAAAAAAAAGGTAGTGGGTTTATTGGTATATCATTTCGTTCACTGCTAAAATGCTATTGCCTTTGATCACTGCTAAGGTTTACATGCCCAGGAAGTGTACAAGCAGCTGGGACCACCGTTTACCACAGAACTGGGGGCTGAAGAAAAGGTCATAATGTCTGTAACAAGGAAGTAAACTGAGCCATGTCATTAGCTGTGCATGAAGGGGGGAAAATATGAGTTGTGATCCCTTTCCTCAAATTACTAACCACTTACATAGGGAGTGAAAATGTAAATGAAAATGGTGCTAAATTTTGTAGCTGTAACTATGAGCACAGGAGAAAGGAGAGGTCAGACAATGAGCTGGGGTTCTGGAAGGTTCTTGGAGGAATCCCCAAGACTACTCAAGAATGAGTACCCAAAGGATGCCAGTAGATAAAAGAATAGAGGAGGTGGGATATGGCCTCTCCCCTCTCCATGCCTATTCCCACCTTGAGCCTTTTCTTTTGGTTCACTTCCTATCTGGGCTTTTGTATCTGCTGTTCCTTCAACCAGAGAATCTTTCCCTCACTTCAGCAGGAGAGCTCTTCCTTTACTTCTCAGCAGAATGGTCTCATCTTTTTGGACAACTTCCCTGATATCCTAGTGTAGGTTAAATCTTCTTGCTCTCTCCTCCCCTAGAAACTTCCGGTTCACACCACTCATCAAGCCATAGTCGATTTCGTGATCTCTGACTGTTCTAATGGAGATGCCACGGGGCAGAGACCTTGCTTTGTTTATCTTAATCCCCACTGCCTTGCTCAGTGCCTTCTGCCAAGTAGGAGTTCAAGGCCTGTTTGTTGAATGAGTAGGTGTACTCAGTCCTAGCTGTGGTGCTTGTGGTAAAGGGGTGATACAGGGTTGTAAATGATGCAGTTAAAAATTGTTTGGCACTAGAGTACCCTGGTGGGTGCGGTCTGAGAGAAAGATGTGTGAGAGCACCAAAAGGCAGATAAAAGGAAGGAGCAGGGATAGAAAAAAAGAGAAAAAAAGAAGGAAAGGAAAAGAGATGAGAATGGTGGACTGAGAGAACAGGCCCATGTGCCCTGACCAGGGGATGTCCCCCGGGAGAGAGAGTTGGTGGTAGTAAGGAGCTGTGGTAGCAAGGAGCCATGCTGGCCAGCAGAAGAGTAGCTGAGGTGGAGACTGTGGCACTGCAGCAAGTTGGCATAGTGAGCTGGTACCTGGAGATGGCCAGGGATTTGGAAAGCTGATTTGTGCATCAGCAATTGTGGAAGAAGTTTGAAGAGCCTTGGAGAAGCAGAGCAGTGTGGAATACTGGAGAAGGAGAGAAGACGCTGGAGAAAGACTGGGCTTTGTAGAGTGCCTGCCTCAGGTTGGGAGGGGCAAAGGGCACCATCATGGACATGTGTCTTTGGGACCTTTGGGACTGAAAATGGTGACTGGGGTGAGATAACTGGTCACTTGTGGCTGTGAGGACTTTAGTTTTCTGGCTAATTTCCCTTGTTAATAAGCCCTGTTGTTGAACTGCATCTGAGTGGCAACTGCTTGGCGTGGGTGAGTGGACCTGGGAGGCAGAAGCCACATTTTAAGAGGTTTTTTTTCCTGTGGCTTGTTGGTTGGCGGCTTCTGCCCCTTTCGACCTGATTTCGGGGGAAGCAAGAAGAGGTGGCATCCGGGAGCTCAGAACACCCAACAAAATGGAACAGAGCTGAGACCTGGGAGAAAGCAGGAAGACAGAAAGGAGGTGAGTGTGGCAGGGACTAGCTCATCCACAGTTGGGCCTGGTCCTACTTTCTCCTCAAAAGATCGAGTCCAACTGCAACTTCTATCTTCTTCATCTGGGTTGGGGTGAGGATTCAAGGAAAGCCAGGAAGTATAGGTCTGATGGGTTCTAGTCTTGCATTTCCATTGATTCCCTTTGACTCAAAACAGAGCAAGATCCTTATTTGAGCTTCATCTTGCTTATATGCAGAGAGGGGATAAAATAAGATTGTGATAGGAAGCAAAGGAGAAAATGAACTGAGAAAAGCTTGAGGTTTCTCCATTACTTTTCTGGATATCCAGTTCCTTACATCTTAACTAAAGGGATTAGGGTTATGAGGAATCCCCAAACTATTCCCAAGATCGAGGGTCAGGTTGCCGTGGGGTAGTCATGAAGATGCTGAGAGAAGGGTTAAGCTTCTAGAACAGGCTGGTTCTTCTTCCATTGTGAATTCCAGGGAGCCATCTCCTGGGTCAGATGTTGCCATCTATGACTGAACTCCATGCTTTCAGGGCAGAGCAGAATTTCTGCCAGCCCAACTTATGATGACTCTCAGCTGAAGGCTGTGACAGAGTCATAGATGTCCTGAGACACTATCTTTTCCAATACTCTCAGCTGGACAAACAGGGCCACAGTCAGCCAGGTGGCTAGATATTAACATCACATTTGAACAAAGTAGCAAACCTCCTACTTATGTACTTGAATGAAATTTTGACCCTAGAGCTAAGTCCTACCTCCCACAATCCTGACTGTTTGGGAGGAAAAAATGAGGTCAGAAAACTTTGAAAAGGGTTCTTTATTACCCAGCCCTGTCCTGTTCAGCCTCTAATATTTACTTCACCATTGGCTATTTGCAACATGATACTAGGACTAGACCTTCTGTTGCTGCAGCTGTTTGGGAGATGAGGCAACTCCAAGGTGAAAGTGCTAAGAGAATTTACAAAATGGCCGTGACTGTGGTAATGATGATGGTGATGGTAAGGACGTGTGTGTAAAAGTATGGACAAAGAGAATCTGATTGTGGAGAACTGGAAGGAAGAAGGAGCAGAAGTGTAAAGAGGGAAGAGAAAAGGAGAGCCCTTAATCCTATCTATTACCTTAATAATATTTATTAGCAAGACCTCCTACTGGGAGGGGAGGAAGTTCGTGCAGTTTTTAAAAAAATATGGTATATTTTGCAGCATCAATTTTGGGTTTGAATTCCCTGAAAAAGTTAGTTTTGCAGGTTTTTAGTACAGTTTGGTTTCTGTTGTGGACAGAGGGTGTCTTGAACTTTTTCATTTTTAAATTCAGCAAACTGAGCCAAGAATTCCAAGTACTCATGTCCCTCTCCAATGAGACAGTGGAGGAAAGATTTCCAAGGGTGAGAACTGAGTAAATACCGCTGAGAATTCAAGCATCCAGGGAAGGTGCTTTGCCAAAATAAATCACACCCTCTAGGAACATTTCCTATAATTTTCTTTCTTTTAAATAATCTACCCTTACAAAAGCTTAGGAAAGGTCAAAGGTCGGCAAAATGGAATTTCTCACCAGATCTCTTGGGGACTTATAACCTGGTGTCAAACACTGATCGAAAAGGTGAAGATCCTTGTTTACTCATTGTAAAAGCCAATATTGTCTACACGAATCTTTTTTTTCCTCTTATTTTGGTAGAAATGTGCATTATCTCAGCAGTTCTGTGAGTTGAATGAAAGAACACAACAACTATTAATAGTCAATATAAATAGTTCATTGTGCTTGCTTTGGGCAGCACATATACTAAAATTGGAATGATACAGAGAAGATTAGCATGGATACACAATGGAATATCAGTCATCAGTTAAAAATGACAAATTTAATGATTTTGTGATGACATGGATGTACCTAGAAGAAATCACATTAGTAGAAACAAGTCAGAAAGAAAAAGACAGAAGCCAAATGTAATATATGGGACATAGGAAAAACAAACAAAAGGCCAGGTGGAAAAGTCAAAACAAGCTAACAACCAAACTCAAGTATACAACTTGGGGGTGGGGGAGTGGGAGGGGTGTGGTGTGGTGGTGGTGTTTTAAGTGGGAGTGGTCAGGGAGGGGAGGTGGTGGGTGAACCCCAGGGAATACAGGATGTGAAATATATATATATAAACTATTTAAATAAAAAATAGCATCTATAAAAAACTAAATAGTTCATTGTTTATTGTGCAAACAACAAAAAAATTGACCTTCCCACAAGAACTTCAATTTGCAGATAACAAATTAAATTTGCATCTTTTAGTCACTGATGATTAAACATGAGACTAAATCTGAGAAGTTCTTATATGTTGAGACATAATCAAACTTCTTCTGAAATCAATTGTAGTTTTCAGGGAAAAATTAAGGGAAGAATGAATGAACTCCCTTCTCTTTGAATTATGTACACTTGTCATTTTATTTAATCCTAAGGAAGTAAGAATTAACCTATCATTTTTACATATGAAGAAACTGAAGCTCAGTGTGGTTGATTCACTTAACTCAGGCAAGAGGCAGCAAGCATTTGGATTTAACCTGGACTTCCTGCTGCTAAATCTGTTGCTCTCCTTCTTCATGCAAAGGTGTAACCCATATCAGACAGTGCCACCTTCATGTATGTCTTTTTATTCCCTGTGTCACCAGTTAAATTCAAGAGAGTAGCTTGGATTACTGGAATAGTCTATTAGTTTGTTACTGACACATTAGATCCATTGTTCCTGAACTTTGGTAGAATGACTTCAATTTTGTGACTATGTAAGATTGATATCTGTAGCCAAATTTTCATATATAAATTAAAACAATAAAGGTTCTATTATAAGGAAAATATAAAAATACCTTCGTACTTAAACAACAGGTTAATGTGAGTCTATGGCACAAAATATCTTATCAAACTATCCATTAAATACGATGTTATAACCAATAAAAATGGTATAGAATTATATATTAATCTAAAATTTTTCTTGATATACCTTTAATCAAAAAAGTTCAAGTCACAAAATAATATAAGCTATTACAAAATATTACTAGTGGTTATCTTTGGTTAATAAAAATATTGTTGAAATATTAAAAAAACTATTACTATCGAGTGAAACCAAGGCTTTGCAGAACTTTGTATTATATTACATTTCTTAAAAGGTGGTCTAATTTGGTACTATTACATTTATCTCAGATTAAAATTAGTCACAGTGACTAATTTAAGTCTAAACCATTTAATCTGACCACTAGGCTGGTAAAATTTCATACATGTTCTCCTTCTAGGCTTACTCCCCTTACTTCAGCCTGAGATGTCACCTCATTGTCCTACAGGTTGGCTAGAGGCACTTGCGGACTATGCAAGCCCCCTTCTGTTCTTTGCTTAAATGCTCCCTCTAGAAGTCACTTTTGAGTCCAATACTGGAGAAATTCCTTTCCTGACAGGCAGCCCCCACACCCCCTATGCTCAGTCTCACACAGGGTGTTGCTTGGAGATGTAACTATTTGCCTCTGCTCTGCAAGAAGCTTGGTAATCGGTGAGCAGCCAACACTAACACACAGATGGTGTTATAGTAGGTGCTCAATAAGTTTCTACTGAATGCACAGTACAGTTTCAGAAATCCCGGTATAGACTATATAATATTTCAAATCCAGGACTCCTGAATTCAAGTCCCAGCTCTGCAGCTTGCCAGCTGTGTGGCTGGTAAAGTTAATAACCCCCTCTGAGCCTCAGTTTCTGCTCTGTAAGGAGGTCATAATTCCCTCTCAGTTACTGTGATTGGGCTTGTGCTTCTATAATTGCTTGTAGATAAGACAACGAACCGCTGACTCTCTTCCAAATCAAACAGGCATCCCAGGAAGTCAGAATAAAACCTACTCTAATTGCTATCTTGTGCCTAACTGGGATCTAAGTGCCTGGCCCAGAGTGGGGCTCTGAGAGCACAAGAAATGTTGGATGAAGTAACGCTTGAGGGAAGGCAAACAAGACGAAAAGGGGAGGAGTAGGTAATACAGTACCGTGAAGGAGAAAAGATAAAGGAGAAACAAGGAGTCTGGGTCCTCTGAAGCCACTTGTGTTACAGGAGCCTCATCTACTTTTGAAGTGCGGGGCTGACTTGCCCCTCAGAGATAAGCTGATCACATCATATTTGCCTCTGTGATACATGGGAGCCCAGGTGCCCATGTGATGGGTCTGGCTCTCATTGGGAAAAGCTGGGGAGGCAGCAGCGCTGTGGCAGGAACTCAGGGAGATTTCACAACCATCGCAACTGTACTTCAGATGACTTTCCAACCTTGTTTATATACATTTATGTGTGTTTCTCCGAGTCTCTTCTCTTGGCAAGAAAGCCAGACCTTGGAAAACAAGTTCAGATGAAGGCTAGAACAAACCTTAGCATTTTGTTCTTGCTGATGGGAAGGGAATATACGAGCTTCCTGGTGCCAGGTCTGGGAGAAACCAAGAAGTTGAAAACAAGATGACATCCAGTCCAGAACCTGAGAAGGGGTGGGGTATTCAAGTGGGGGTGAAATAATTGGGGAGGGTTTAGATTGGTTAATAGAGTAATTGAATTCCACCCAGAAAAGACATAGGAGAGTTTGATAATCTCTTTTCTATCCTCCCTACCTAAGCAGTAATGATACTGTGGCAACCAGAACTATGTGAACCATCTTCCTGGTTGGAAAAGGACAGTCAAAAGCACATGAAGATTGTAATTATCCATTTCCCTTATGCTTGCAAGACCCAGAAAGGTTTCTGAAAGTGTGGAGTCTTGTCTTTAGAATGTTCCAAGAAGGAAAGAGATGATGCTGCCTTGGATGAAAAAATAGGGAATTGGATCATATTTTCATTCTGGTTGTGAGGGTCCATTAGACTGAGGGACCACAGTATCCAGATTCATTGCGACAAATTAAATAGAACTTGGGGCAGGGTGGGGGGCTGACATCAGTGTTTTATAGTTTCCCAGATGATAGATGACAATCCTAGATTGCTATTTGGAAACCACTCGATCCTAGTGCTTCCAAGTGCTCCCTTATATTTCTGCATTTTGAAATAAGTAATCTAGGGGCAGAATTATCTGGAAGGGATTTCTCGCAAGTTGGTTGGGACTTGATATTTATATTTAAGTTAAAGTAGTCATTTCCCAATGGTGCTAACAGGCATTAAGAGGAGAAATACAGGAAAGCAATCAATTGGTGGTGATGTATGTATAGAAATGTTCATTTAGAATTCGAAGGTTTCAGGGTTAGAGAGACTTGGAGGTCAACTCATTCATTTTATCTCCCTGGTTCTCAGTATGTGGTCTTCAGAGCAGCAGCAGCATTACCTGGGAACTTATTAGCCATGCTGTGAAATCCCTTCTGAGAATAGCTGATCAGAAACCCTAAGAGCAAGCTGGGCATGGTGGGACTCGCCTGTAATCCCAGCTACTTGAGAGGCTGAGGCTAGGAATCACTTGAGCCCGCAGGTTCAAGACTACCCTGAACAACATAACAAGACCTAGTCTCAAAAAAATAGCTGGGCATGGTGGCATGCATCTGTAATCTCAGCTATCTGGAAAGCTGAGGCTAGGGATCACTGAGTCTGTGGGCTCAGAACTACTCCAGGCAACATAGTGAGACCTAGTCTCTAAAAAATACAAAAAACAAAACACCTAAGAGCAGGATCCAGCAATCTGTGTTTTTGCAAACCTACTAGGTTATTCTGTGTTCAAGATTGAAAAGCAGCAATCCACTACAGGAATTCTGGAACAGTCGTATAATCCATTTTATATTGTAAGGTAACAGGGAGTTCAGTCCCTGGGGTGACCTATATTCTGTTCTTTATCCTTCAGTTCTTTAAGATTCAACCTTCTGCTTATAAGCTTCTACCTGTGGCTCCAGTTCTGTTCCTTGGAATGACTAGGAATAAATCCTATCAAATTCCACACTTCAAGGAATTTGCGATAATGTACTAGGACTTCTGATCTAGTATAAAATATGGTAGTAACCTTTGGTATTACAAATTTCCTTAAATTTGTAATAAAATCCACACGAAAATACAAGAAAAGTGCTAAACTTACTTTACCACCTAAAAGTAAGACTGAAGGAGTAGAAGTAGTAGAAGAAAGCTTATAAAAATTTGTTCCCTTGGAGTAAGACTGTTCTAAGTTTGACACAAAAGGTAGACATTTAGAGATTTGACTAGAAAATTATTGATGAGCAGCATATTTTTTAAAAAGTTAAAGGTAACTAGGAAAATCTCTCTCTCCCTATCTATCTATCTATCTATCTATCTATCTATCTATCTATCTATCTATCTATCTATCTATCTATCTATCTATCTGTCTGTCTGTCTGTCTGTCTGTCTGTCTGTCTGTCTGTCTGTCTGTCTGTCTGTCTGTCTGTCTGTCTGTCTATGATATAGTCCAGAATCTTACATATAGTGAGTTCAAACATTTGATTTATGAATAAAGATGAGTTAGGCAAATGATGATATAAAAATTATTGCTAAAATAGTCAATGCTGAGAGTATATATATGGGCAACTGACAAAAGAGAAACACTTAAAAAGTCATTCTACCTTAACAATGGAAAAAAATGCAGGTTAGATTAGCAACTGCTGAGTAGATAAATTTATTATTAGTGAACATCTGGGGAGATGAACCTTTTATAATCCACGCAATGTTTTAGGAGAGTGACTGGTAATATGAATTATAGTTTTAAAATTTTGCATGCCACTTCATCCAGTAGTTTTAAGGAAATAGTCATACATATATACAATGACTTGACAACAGGGATACCAACTACAGATTCATTTATAACAATTAGCACTTGGAAAGAATGCCTCAAAAGAGAAGATAGGTAGAAATATGTTACAGATAGACAACAGAATATGATATGACTATTGGAATATTATAAAAAGATTGTATCATGGGAAGAATATTCCTTGAATATAATTGAGTGTGATAAAAAGTAGGTTAAAGAATAAGATGTATAATATGATGATCAACTGAAAACAGTTCCGTGCAAATCAGAACCACAATGAGAAACCACTTTATACCAGTAAGAATTGCCCATATCAGAAAAACAGGCAACAGCAAGTGCTGGCGTGGATGTGGAGAGAAAGGAACACTCTTACACTGCTGGTGGGAATGGAAACTGGTAGAGCCACTCTGGAAAACTGTGTGGGGGACCCTCAAACTACTAAAAATGGAACTACCATTCAATTCAGTAATCCCACTTCTGGAAATCTACCCAAAGGCACCAAAACACTCATTCAAAAAGACACCTGTACTTGGATGTTTATTGCAGCGCGATTTACAAAATCTAGGATATGGAAGCAACACAAATGCTGCAAAACTGAAGCAGAAATAAGTCAGACAGAAACCATATGAGCTCACTTATAGATGGGACGTAGGAATAACAAACAAAAAGACAAGAAAAACCCAAAGTAAGCTGACAGTGGAGCTGGAGCAGGCTGCTAGGGGAGGGGTTGGGGGAGGAAGAAACTGGAGAAGGGAGGAGTACAGGAAGATCAAGAGAAACCTGGGGAATGCAATGATGTAATATAAATATATACACATACATATGTATATGTAATATGTATATTGCATGTGTATATGTAATATATACATATATGTATACTTATATGCATGACTATGTAAACAAAAAAGATTAAAAATAGTTCTGTGGTCCCATTAATTCTTCTTTCTCAGGTTGAATATTCTCAATTCCTTTGACCATCTGTCCTTGAAAAGTGAGCATATTTTCTGAATTCAAAGAAAGACCTGGGAACGTCCTGAAAAATGCTGATGGGATGAATGTTCCAGTTCCCATCCCTCTCTGCCTGGTCTCTGGAATACACACTGCTTTGCGATGCTACCTTAAAGCATGTTTCTGGTATCCCCGAGTGGAGGCCAATGCCACACTGTTACAATAAGTGATAGATGTTCACTAGGGGAGAGGATGAGAAAGGTATTCCAAGCAAACTCACAAAGGTTCTGGCATATTCTGGGGGGTGAGGGTGGGGGGAATTTCCCCCAGAATCTATGTGGAATGACAAGGAAACCTGAGGTGGGTAACAGATGAAGCAGAAAGGGTTAGCCTTTCTAAATAAGCTCAGGATTCAGGGCCTTTTCCTAGTCATGCCAAGTCTGAAGCTTCAGACAGGAATGTTGAGACCCATGTTTTGGCTACATGCTGACAACAGGGGACATGTTTACAGCAAAGGATACCATATGCTTAGTGAACGTTTAAAATTTTAGCATCAGAGGTGTAGCTAGTTTGCTGTTTAACTGGTTTCTTCTTTTATTTCAGCCCAAGCTTTTCCTGGTGGGCTCCAAGGAGCAACAGGAATGTGAGCCCACCCCAGGCAGAGAGGGGAAGCCAGTGGGGATAGAGAGAGAGCATGCATGTCTCCTGCTGTTTCTCATTCATGTTTTCCCTGATGTGGGATATGGGCACCAATCCCAGGGATGGGTGTGTCTCTGGGTTCAGGCCTCCCCCAGCCCTCTTGTTCTATGGTGGGGGCTGGGCACTGAGCCTTTCAGCAGCCTTTTTGGCTCCACTGATGGGCCCCTGTGCATCTATGGGGATCTGGGGTTTTGCTGGGGAAAAAGGGAGGGGAATGGAGCAGACAGAATTTGAGAAGAAATTGGCAGGTTTCTGGAAAGTCCACATGTGCTTGAAACAATTCAGATTGTCACTGAGGATGTAATTAGGTGATTTTTGTTTTTGTTTTAAAGGAAAACTTCAGAACCTGTGACTATTGTTCATGAGCACATGCCTGGATGGAGTAATATTTGGAGTTTATGGAAAATGTGGTCAGCTCCATAAATCAGTGCTGAGCAATTCGTACAAAGTCATCCTTGTGCAAGTAGCATAGATCTGTAGAGTCTTCTAAGGTTATACAAAGCAGAGCGGAATGAGCATGTAGCAAAGCATGCAGCAAAGCTCAAATGGAGTCCTCCCTTCCCTTGGAATTTTTTCCTGAGTGGCCAAGAGGGGCTTTGAATTCCCATTCCTACCCAACCCATGACCTTGTTTAACTCTGTATAGACATCAAGCTGTCTGAGGTCAATGCCATGACTACCACAGGCAGCAGAATTCTCGGTGTCTAATTCCCCAGTGTATCTTAAAATGTTAGCAGGGTATTGATAAAGAAACCCCACTTAAAATTGAAAAGCAGGCTAGACCATCAGAATTTGTGATGATGCTGAGAAGATGGTCAAATATATTCTAATTTTTGGATCTTCTGCCTCTCAAATCTATTATTTTATAGAACTGGACAGTGGCAGTTCAAAGTTTTGAAAGATTGTGTTTCTCAAAAGCATATGGAACATCTTCAAATGGTAACAACTTTTTGCTTTTGTAATACAACCTTTAAATTTTGTTGTGCTTCATTAGGGAAAATTCCACCAATTTCCATTCCATTGTTTCTGGGGTTAGACAATGCTAGTGCCAGTTCTTATATCTTGTAAGAGAAAATATTTTCTTCTATCCTAGTCCTTCTTCTATCCCTCCCACTTCTCAGGTTGGCCCCAGTTTGAGAATTTGTGTTTGCCAAACTGTTAAGTGGAGAAAGGAATGCTGAGACATTTTAGGGGAGATGTTTTTCAGTTGTTCTGAAAACAAAACAAAACAAAACAAAAGAAGAAAACCAACAAAACAAAGCTGTCACAAAACTGTCACAAAGCAGAACCAGCCTGTTCTGTCACAAAAAATAGTACAGTTGACCCCAAGTTTAGGTATCCTTTTGTTTTCTTTTATCATCTCTTAGAGTCTCATGCTGAAAAAATTTCTTAATTTTCCACAGAAACCAGATGTATAAGTTATAAGGCCAAATATTACTGAGTACAAAGTTTATGGCTTTTGCTAATTCCTGTTAATGACACAGCCTATACTTTAGAATTTTCTACAGCAAAGCATTCTGTTGACGTTGCCAGACAGACTACAAATTCAATGTCACGAGTGTCAAGTCAACCTGGCATTCATGTGATGTCATAGTTCCCTGCTGTCCCTGACACAGTCTGGATCAGGAAGAGCTAACTGGACAGTGGCTTGCCCTGAAAACTATGGAACTAGGAAATTTTCAGCCAAATCCTTTCAACCACAAACCACCTGCTGTTACCAGGATGGAGAGAGGTTGACCTATAAGCTCTGTCCTTGGGTTTGTTTTATTAACTGTGCCATGTCGAAAGTTAAAGGCAGGGTTAAAGATGTGAGTCTATTTGACATAAACATCAATTCCAGCACATCTAGAATTTTTGTACCACGCCTTCACAGACAGGAGAAAAGCGCACAGCAAATAATAATAATAAAATTTTTCACTGATTGAGCATGATGGTCCAGCCCTGAGCTAAATGCTTTATAAACATTACCTTCTCCAATCAGTCACAGTATGAAGTAGATTATTGTCTGTTTCATATCCATGGTGTGCAGAGAGGTTAAGTGACTTGCCTGGAGTTTTTCATTCAGATTTGAACCCAACTTAGCCTGCCTTGCAATGGACTCTAAATTAGATACTTGATCCAACTCTTACATTAATGGGCCTGATTCCCAGAGAAGCAGGTTGCTAATCATCAGGAAAATTTAGTCTCAAGCTTTGTTCCATAAATTTAGAGAAGAGAGACTAACTCTTAGAAGAAGACATAGTAATCTTGTGATTTCAGCAGAACTGAGGTAGCTTCTAGTTTGTTACTGCCCAAACAAGAAGATGTTAGTCAGCTTCTATTGTCCTGTTTCTTTATTTACAAAATGAAGATGGGGCAAGGTGGTTTCTAAGGTCTCTGCTGTTCCTCATTTTCTAATTCCTCTTGGTTGGGTCAGCTCTGAGAGTCTCAGGGCAAATCTTCACTGGAATCGAAGATCTTGCAATGGTCTTGGGCCTGTTGGTTCCCACACTTGCTGGAAGGTGGTGGGAGTTTTCTATCCCTGTCTTCAGACCCTGGTTTTTGGCTCACTGTCTTATTGGGGATGGGTCAGTGTGACAGAGGAATAACAGCCTCTCTCTGGGTATTTCCCGGGTACTTGATCTGTCTTTAAATTAAGAGACTCAGAGCCTAGGAAGTTAAATTCAACATACCGTCTGTCAAAATCTATGGGACACCAAAAATCTATCCCAAAAATGGGATAAGAGATATGTACTGAATGAGGAAACACCCATGTTCATTCTAAACATATCTCTGGCACAATGGAGATGGTTTCAGCAAGTCTCTTATCTGTAATGGCAGCTCCCAACCTCCTATGATTAACCCACTGGAAAGACATTTCCCTAAAAGATAAAGGTGTTTACCCTAACAGGTGTTTTTCTGCTAGATTATGAATCCCTCCACCCTCCTACCCTATGTACTACCTACCAAGGGATCTTGGTTTTACCTGCCTTATAACGGCATTGTAACCTGCCTTTCCCAGGGTATTTAAGAGAGCTTGGAACCTCTAACAAAGGACTCAGTTCATGCTTACTGAACCCCAGTCTACAACTCCATCTTAGACTGTCTTAATTTCTTCTGCCGGTTTTCTTCTTATTCCCATCCATGGCTTCCAACAAAAATCCTTTTCAGAAAAGTAAGTCAAAACCCAAGATGTTGTAACAACCAGAATTTTGAAAATTGGTACCTGAATTGCCACAATAAGAGCTAATATTGGATGTGCATATCTGGAATTATCCTAACCCTGCAATGACAACAGGAGAGAGAAAAATGACTGTGCATGTGACACAGTGATGAGTCCTACCGTGTCTCCTGGCTGTGGACGCATCACGGACACACGATCATATCCTTTCCTTAGTAGCACCCACAAGGCATCAAGTTTCCCCTGAAATAAAACAGATGTACCAAGGTTACACATGAAACCAAATCCATGGCCAGCCCTGACAGCTAGAACTTTCTCTGTTCTTCAGCCATGTGAACAAGCTAGCATGGCAGTGTGGCTGTGGCAGAGTTAAGTGGCCCTCTACACCCCAAGTTCAGGAATGTAGAAGAGGCACCTCGTGGAGACACTGAGGTCATGCAGAATCATGAGGTACAGCTCCACGTAAACCAGCAGAGGGAAGTTCATTCACACTCTTGGCTTTGCTCATATCACAATTCTGGACATATCTTCAGAACATAAGTTCTTTCACTAAAGTTTCTTTCTTCCCCTTGCTCACAGTTCACAAAAGATGACAACGATGAGAAGCCAGGAACATTACTAAACAGAAGTGTTGCCAGGGCAAGACAGATAAAAAGTGTTGCCAGGGCAAGACAGATCTGCATGGGACGCAGATCCCCAGCTTCCCTCTATGCTCGCTCGGCAGTGACTTAGTCAAAAACCCTACATTTCATTGATAAATGGCCAAAAGTCACAGGTTACTAGAAACTCTCACACTCTTTGGAGTTGAGGGCAACTAGTTGAATCTGAGCTAGGATAAAATTTAATGTTTCTGGCCTTTCTAGTTCCTTGGCATGCTGAAAGGGGCTGGTTTCTTCCACTGATGATACTGAAAGAAAAGAATGTTTATTTAATTTGGCTTTTAATATTAGCCCCAGTTAGATACTCCACTAACAGGCAGAAAAAAATCTTATTTTGCCTAATTTCTCTTCATTGTCCTATGGTAGGCAGAAGTATCCCCTCCATGGCCAAAAGTTGACATACTGGTCTCTGGAGACTGAATGTTACCTTCCATGGCAAAAAAGTCTTTGCAGATGTGACCGTAAGGGTCTCTCATGGGGGGATTACCCTGGATTATCTGGGTGTGTTATTGTCCTAGCCACATGGATTCTTAATATGGGGAGCAGAGGCTCAGATTAGAGAAGAGGTGCTGATAGAAGGAGGGTCAGAGAGTTCTGAGGGAGGACTCTGCCTGCTGCTGCTGGCTTTAGACGTGGCAGGCGGTCACATCCAGTGACTGTGGGCAGCCTCTGAATTATAAAAAAACAGGAGGAGACAGATTCTCTCTTAGAACTCCAAAAGGAACACGGCCCTGAGTGTACCTTGATTTCAGTCCATTGAGACCAATCTTGGACTTCTGACCTTTCAAATGATAGCATAGTAAATCTGTTGTAAGGTTGTAATAAGCTAGCAAGGTTGTGGTAACTTATGTAACAACAGTAGGAAGCTAAGACAGCCCTTACACTCCTAGACATACTCTGTTTATTTATCATCTCTCTCTGCTAGCTGGCATGCTAGCTGTGAAAGCAGAGGTGTCATTTGTCATTGGATTTGTTAGCTGTTGTATGACCAGTCTTTAGGATAACCCACTGGTGCTCAGTAAAATAGGTGTTGCATGAATGGAATCCTCCATACTACTAAATGGTGGCCTCAGAGCTTTTTCACTTATCTTCTCAATTCTACCTCCCAGCGATCCCAGACATGGAAATGGAGTGTCAGATAAGTCTACGAAGGTCCCCCAAGGTAGTCAATGTGTACAATAGAGAGGTGTGATTGGAACCCATGTCTGTCTGATTCCAAAGCTCACGTGCTTTCTCTTATACCCACTGCAGAGATTTCCTCAGGCAGATCTTTGGGATGGAGAACTTTAATTTAGATCCTTTAGAACAGAATTTTTAGCTGTGGTTCTCAATCCATCAAGTCCTCATGAAACAGTTTTGTGTGTTAGACTCAGAATTGTTAGGAAATAAAAGGGAAGAGAAAAGGAAATATTAGAGTAAGTATTATTTTTTGAATGATTTATTTCAGAAGAATGTGTATGGGTGTGTGTATCAGTATGTAAGCAGGTGCACACATATGCACACATAGATAAATATTGAATCAAATGTATTTTCTAGTGGGGTCTCAATTAGGACAATGTCTCTGAAGGACAGTGCTGGAAAGACAGGTTTCTTCATACCAAGTTTTAATAGTGGCTAATGAAATGCTAATTAAAAAATATCATCTCCCATGGAGTACTATACAGCCGTGAGGAAAGAGGAAATCCTATCTTTGGCAACAATATGGATGAACTTGAACACATTATGTTAAGTAAGATAAGTCCGAAAAAGACCTGTTTTGTATGATCTCTCTTACACGTGCAATCTGAAAAGAAACTTTGGTGGGGGGCATGATGGACTGTCATATGTGAAGTCTACTCTTAATACAGAGTGTTGTCAAACAATGTTACCTCAGTCAATTAATCAACCAATCACACAAAAAAGGGAACTCATAAAAAAAAAGAATATTATCTCAAAGACTTCATATTCGGAAATTATCTTCAGGTAGGTTATATTCAAATATATAAAAAAAGTTCTCCAACGTTTATTAACTGTTGCTTACGTTCTTGTGGGTTAAACTTAGTCTTGCTAAGTGTAGCGATTCTCATCTCTTTTGGCAATGTTTTATGAAAGCCTCTGAAAATATTTTGAAATGACTTGAGAATGCTGGATAGAACTGCTGCTGCGTTCAGCATGGTTTTCTGCATTAAATTGTTTCCATCATCAGTCAAATGTTTTCTTTAAGATTCTTTGGGACAAACATTTATATTTCGGGCTATAACCAGGTGGATTTCCTGGACAGATGCCCTTTGTTTTTCTTCCCCTCTTTCTTTCCTTTTTTTGAGGGTTATTCCCTTTTGGGGGGGTTATTGGGTTTTGTAAATCAGCCCACCCATGCTGTGTGCTAATCACTCAGCTCCTTTACAAATGAAGAACAATGACATGAAGCTGAGAGAAAATCTGGCTGTTGAAGAAATGTATTAATTTACTCAAGAAAGTGAAAGCTATGCACACCGAAAGAGTAGAAGCCACCATTCCCAGGGGGATGGGGATTATGTTTCTTTGGGGCAGCAGATCACAGTGGAACATTTAAACTCAAGATGACTGAATTTAGACAGCCAGTCTACCCCTCACCCACTCTGCAGCCTCAGACAACTGTTTCATTTCTCAGTTTTATTTTCTCATCTTTAAAATGGAGACAATAATATGGTCTACTCTAAAGACCTGTCCTAAGGCTCAAAATTGAATACTGGTCTCGGGCACTTGTCTTGCAGTAGGTGTTCATTCCGTGCTTTCTGAGATCATGGTAAAGCCATGAAAATGATAATTTGGGAAACGCTGTAGGAAGATGGGAAAGTAGAAGAGTCTAGTAGAGGAGTCCAGTAATGGGAACTTGACTAGCGTCTATCTACTTGCCCTCTAGTCTGCTCCCCTCCTGCCCCATCTGCCCTTTCCCTCAAGCCACACTTCTCATGCCCCCTCAGCATGCTGTGATCCGACTTCCATGGCCGTGCTCCGTGGCCCCAGCAAAGCTGAGGTCACCCAAGGCAGCCCATGCGCCAGTCGCCTTGACCTCTTCCTTGTGTCTTCTGAGAACTCTGCTGTGCTGGCCTCCCCTGTGCTTTACTCCCTGGCCTCAGTGCTCTCAGCCTCTGCCTCTTCCTTCTTACCTCTCTGACTAGTTCCCCTCAGTCTGTTTTTTGCTTCACCTCTTGCACTTGACACTGAGGTGTTCCCCTTGGCCTCTTCTATTCTTACCTCTCAAGTGTGTGCTTACCCAAGGATTCTCAGCTACTCTCCTAGGTCCACCTTCCACTTATCTGCTGATGGCTCACCATTTCTGCCTTCCACTTAGACTTCTTTTGTGCTTTAGATCAGGTTTCCAATGACCTATCAAATCTTCGTTATAATGCAGATGTGTCATGGGTGTTAAAAATCAAATATCACAATTTGAACTTTCTCTAGACCTGTTTTGCCTTTGGCACGCCTGTCGTGCTTTGGGGCACCACCAATATCTGGAAGGACAAGATGGACCCTAGTCACTCTTTCATCTTGTCTACCTTCACACCTACTCATAGCCACCCCTGACCACAGCTTATAGAGTTTCTCTCTAATGGCTCTCCTATCACTTCTTCCTGTCCACCCCTGCCCACCTTCTCCATGGCTACTGACTTGGCTTAGGTTCTCATCATTTGTCACTCATTCTATGAACAAAAGTTTCCTGTTGGTCTTTTACCTTCAGGCACCCTATCTTCTCTCCTGCTCGATTAATAATGGCTTTCAAATATACTGGTTACCAGAGAGAAGGGGGGGAGAGGAGGTAAAAGGGGCTAGAGGAAGGACCAGGAATAATGGCACTGAAGTTTTGATGGAGGGTGAGTGTAGTATGTGCACATATGAAGGAGAGCAACTGTACTCACAAAATTATGTCATTATGTGAATGACCAACAAATTATTTGAAAACTGCTTTCATGGATGGTCTGAATAGATGCATTGTATTCTGAGAATAAATCAAAAACATCTTGTTAGCATTATGAATTTGCTAAGTTATTTAATGTCATCAGGCCTTGGTCTTTCCATTTGTAAAATGGGAGTTGCAGAAGCTTTTACTTTCTGAAGTTGTGGGAAATAAAGAAGAACATGGAAAGCCCAGGAGACCCACTATCACTGGAGTGTTCTAGGTAGTGCCAGTGGTAGTCTCACGGTTTGAACTGTCCCTCAGATGAACCCAAAATTCTGACTTTGTGGCATAGAAAACATTGATGGTACTCTCCATATGCTAGATCTCGCTCTACTACATAGAGTGCTTATTAAGGAAGAACTGAAGTGAGCTTTAGAATTACTTGTTGTTGCCATGATGATAATAAAAATGAACTTTCTAAAGTCAAAGAGAAGTATGTAAGAAAGACTCCTGCAATCTTGTTTTCCTGGATAATGGCAGAAGCCTGTCATTTCAAGACAAGTTAAAGTCTTATTAATAACATTTCTTTTGGGCCAGAAGAGGCTTGGAACTTTTCTAATCCCACACTGGACTTCACCTAAAGTATGAGGGGGAGGTTTTGAATTGACACCACTATCTCTGATATGTGTCCATCTCATACACACCTCTTGCAGGATGCGTTTTTAAGACATAGGTTCCCATGCCCCAGAAGAAATGCCCAACTACGTCAATGAAGCTGAAACAAGATTTCCTGTGTACCTGGGTATTCTCTTCCAGAACATGCAACTGACCCTTGAACAACTGAACTGAGTGAGTCCACTTCTATGCTGGTTTCTCCCCCACAGTTTGCAGATTCTACATGCAATGATTCAATCAACCTGGACATGAACTGGCTTCAGAATAGAGCCATGGACATGGGAGACCGACTCTCAGGGACTTGAGCATCCTTGGATTTTGGGATGGAGAGGTGCTTCCTGAAACAATCCTGCCTGCTGACTCTCCTGATCCTTACCCCCACCCCATCCCCACAAGGGATGACCACAGTTCAGTTTATTTGGAAATCAAGTTGTAGGCTGATTTTTTAAAAATGTAAACTGGGTTGGTGCCCAACACTTGAATTATTCAAGGGGCAACTATTAACTGTTATTTAAAAATAGTTTCTTTTCATACCAAGATGACACATTTGGACTCTAAAATGAGACATTTAGCAATTCTAGGCTCTCAACCTATACTTCTGCTCAGACAGTCACTTCCAATCCATAAAGGCAGACAAACTGGAAGTTCTACGCAAACTCTAGATTTTGTTTCTTCCTAAACATGAAGGCTGACAGGAATGTGATTGGCCATCATTCAAAGCCCCCTGATGGGTAAGGTTTGTGGCTCTGGGTATTTTTTCTTTTTTGTCTTTGGCCAGTCAGCAGCTGTGCCTTCTCTTCTGGGTGTCTGCCTTAGAGAGTTGGAAGTTAATCAGAAGTTGAGGATTTTGAGGGCAGTCCAATTTATAAGGCTATCAGAGATGGACACTTTGATTTTTATGTGTTGAAATAGATGGTAAATAATGTGATTCATGCTTCCCTGCAAATGAAATAAATGGACACAAAGTTGAAAGCTTTCCCTGCAATGCTAATTTTTGTCCTACTCTTTTTCTCTTGTAATCATTGTTTAAAAAAAGTTTGAAGTCATTCTACAAAGTAGTCAGAGATGGACAGAAAAAGTCTGTTCAACAGCAACAGCCCATCCACTTGAATTTCGGTGTGTCTTAGTGGATCACCTATGGCTTCATTTAGTAGTTCCATGACTGAATGCCGTTGATTACAAGGTCAAGGTGCTTTAGGCCAGAAGTGACAGAGGGGTTTGACAAAAAAAAATGAGAAGACCACCCCTCCCAAGGCCTGCAAGTAGTACAGGCAAACTTAGGGCTGGCTCTCCTGCTGAAAATAGCCAGACTGCCCAGCCAGCCAGGGTCTGGCTTTTGTCCTTTGACTGTCATTTCTGTCATTTCCAGTCATGTGGAGGAGCTACTGGAAAGGGAGAAAAATGATTTCTTTGAAGGCAGCAAGCCTCCCAGCCAATCTGAAACAGTTCTGGTTTTAATCTCTCTGGTGGCCATACATCTGGTCATCACTTAACATGTCTGAATTGGTCAGTCTTGACTTAATGAGAAGCATGGGGTGCTGTAAACCTCAGAGGTGAAAAACCGAGCAAAGGAAAATTTGGGCCAAATATGGAAAATTTCCTGATCATGAGCATGGAATGAGGAAAGGGTGAAGTGTGGTTGGTGTGGTCAGTGCCTTCAGTTAGACTGAGGGAGGGGCAGTGACGGAGACAAGACCACTGTGGACATCTTTTTGCTATGTTTCCCTGGGTAGCTCAGCAGATGTGTTCACATCCTTCTCTGAACCTCAAATTTATTTCATGAAATGCATGAAAAAAAGTGAGCCAAATGCAACATATTTTAAATGTGCCTGATTCTGAGCACTTTTACTGGGGAAACAGGAGGATCTCCTCCGTGTTTTGCCCCAGGCATGGGAACAGAGAATTATTCTCCTTGAGTCGCTTGCTGCTGGTCATTCTTTGCCTTCTTTGCTCTGTGCTGTGGAAGCTTAACTTCCACACATGGCACCATCTCACTTCCCTTTGGTTTGACCAACAGGTGGCACCAGAAGGAGAGGAGAGGGTCAGATGAGGCAGAAGTTGAGGTTTTAATTCTTTCCTCTCTTTCCTGCCACCCGTGCCCCCAAAAAGGACCACCTTCATAGAAGGGTCTGTAAATATTTTCTGTAAAGGATGAAAGAGTATTTTATGATTTGGAGGTCAAGAAGCTAACTCAAGGATATTATGCAGATACTTATTAGCATTTAAAAATACAGAAAACCATTCTTAGCTTGTGGGTTAAATAAAACAGGTGACAGGGCAGATTTATAGATTACTAACCCCTTCTCTGTGACTACGGCTCCCAGAGGGTGGCTTCTTCCTATGGCTGCAGCTCTCACTAGCTCCAGTTCTTTTTCCCTACTTGCCTTTCAGGTCTCGGGTTGATTGAGGGGGCACAGGTAACAGCTTTCACTGTTTCAAGTTCTGTGCGCCTCACCATCCCTGTGGATTCTTTAACTCTGCCTACACCTATGCTAGTCCAACCCTTTTGAATGTGCCTTCTGTTTCCTGCCAGGACAATGACAAATTGGCTAGAGGGGCCAGGAAGGGAAACAAAGTTTAGAGTTATACAAACCACAGGAAGTTAAATGCTTTCTCCAAAGTGGAGTGAATGCTCTGTGGCACTGTGCTAGAATAGGTTCATCATGGAGCAGGCCTCATGTGAAACGCTTTGAAACTGATGTTCTGGGAGCAAGTCTGCCCTTTTTCTGGACACAGAATACATTATGACTTTTGAATTGATACAGGGTTGTGATGCAGTTGAAAACTGTATGGGCGCCAAAATATCCTAGTGGGTGGGGTCTGAGAGAAAGACGCATGAGAAGAAGTGAGAAGTGCCAAAAGTCTGATAAAAGAAAGGAGCAAGGATAGGAAAGAAGAAAAAAAGAAAAAAAAAAGGGAAAGAGAGAGACAGAATGGCGGACTGAAAGAACAGGTCCATGTGGCCTGGCCAGGGTAAGACCCAGGAAGATAGAGTTGGTGGTAGCAAGGAGCCATGGTAGCCAGCAGAAGAATAGCTAATGTGGAGAGTGTGGCACTGCAGCAAGCTGGTACCTGGAGATGGCCAGGGATTTGGAAAGCTGGTTTGGAACCAGCAATTGTGGAAGAAATCTGAAGACCTTGGAGAAGCAGAGCAGCTCAGAACACTGGAGAAACAGCGAAGAGAAGACGCTGGAGAAAGACTGGACTTGGTAGTGCCTGCCTCAGTTTTGGAGGGGCAAAAGGCACCATCTTGAACATGTGTCTTTGGGACCTTTGCAACCCTTGGGACTGAAAAATGGTGACTGGGGTAAGCTAACTGGCCATGTGTGGCTGTGAGGATTTTTCATTTTCCTGGTTAATTTCCCTTGTTAATAAAACCCAGTTGTTGAACTGCATTTGAGTGGCAACTACTCCATGTGAGTTAGGGAACCTAGGAGACAGAAGCTGCATCTTAAGAGGTTTTTTCCCCTGTTGTTGGTTGGCGGCTTCTGCCCCTTTCGACCCAATTTCAGAATTCCTTTCTGAACTTCTGTTTTCAAACTTCCATGTTCCTGCCTTTCCCTCATCTCACTCACTCACTCACATATACCTACAATGATCTTTTTCTCCCTCCCTAGATAGAGAAAACCAGAGTGATCCATGTGGGTCAGAAGGGATGGTGTAGCTGGTCTGAGGCTCTGGGTGTGGCTTCAAAATAACATGCTGGGCTCATTCACTAGAGACGGTGGATCCTTGCTCTGTGCCAGGTGTCATGCTGTTTACTAGATGTTCAAAATAAGCATAATTGGTGCCTCCAGGGGGTGAATTCCCGTGAAGAGAAGACTCATAAATATGAGCAAGTATGCCAGTGTGTGATCTGCACATCTCCTGCCTGGCAGAGGTAGCTGAGTCAGCAATGGCATGTTTCTGCCAACAAGAGAAGCCGTCACACTTTCTCTCCGTACAAGGGAGTCCTACTGTACCTAGTGAATCTACTGGATTCCTAGTCTTTTCTGTCTGTCTTTTCCAGCAATTTCTCGATTTTCAGATTCCCAACCACTTAACATTCATCTAACAGTTTTGTTTGTGGTAAAACGTGAGTTTGGGGAAAATATGTGAATTCTTGCGAGTGTCCAGGGCAATATGCTTTGGAGAACTGGTGATTTAATCCAATAACTAAAGAGGAGCTGAAGAGTAGGGGCTATGGAGGGAGTGATAGTGGCAAAGGGGAGGACTGCCGAGGGAGTTCTATATGAGATATGAAAAGGGAAGCATCAGGGAAAGGAGTGTCATATGATGGGGAAAGAGTGCCGGGGAGGTCAGAATACCTTCAAAAGCTTTTCTTGAGACTCTGATTCATTAGGGTTGAGCTTCATGCCTAGGAGTCTGTGTTTTTAAAACTTTCCCAGGTGATTCTGACACTCACCCACTCATGTGCACCTCCAAAAACTCAATGCCTGGCTGTGCTGTGGCAAAGAATAGAAAACATGTATTTACTGAATTGATGCCAATTCCAAGTGGATGTTGGGAAGCCTTTAGATCTCTACACTTAGCTGTCCAGGTCTTTATTTATAATTTCATAAACTAGTCCTCAGTCATAAGTTAATAAACCAAGAACATGTTCTCAAGCTGAAATTGGATTCTTCAAACAGATTAAAGTTTTGTCAACATTCAATATTGTAGAAATGAAAACCTGGTTGTAACCAAAGATGCTCTATTATCCACACGGTACAGATTCCTGGAAACAACATAATAAGAAAATCCCCTTTCTTCTTCATCTCTGAGCTTCTACTTGGCTCCTTCCTGTCTGCACACACAGGCACGCCACTGCATGCCAGCATTAGAAAATAATTAGAAGCAAACAGCTGTTAGTCAAGCAAGTTACATTTCGCCCACATCTTTCCAGAGTTCAACCCATTGCCCCAGGGGGCTTATCTTAAAAAAGAATCTTTCTGCTTTAAACATAGCAAACCCAAATGAAAACGTGTTGTAATCAGTGTGAGCATGAGCAAGCTCAGCTGGGAAGAGGCAACCGATGATAAAGTTTCCCTCCATTGTTTAAAGTGGTATTTCTTTTGATTTCCTACAAGAAGAGTTGCTTTAAAATTAGCAAATAACTCAGGGCATGATGAATATTGTTTTTGTTGTTACTAGAAGAGGGAGTAGGAAAGGCTGTGTGTGTGTGTGTGTGTGTGGTGATGAGAACAGGCTCTTCTATTCACTTGATGCCTTGGAGCTATTCCATTTGTTTGTAGCAGAGAACTACAGTCTATAGGCCTGAGCCTTGGGATCCAGACCTGGGCAGAGTAAAGACTTTGCTTATCTCAGTTTTTTTTCTGTATAAAATGAGAGAGTGGATACAGGTTACGTAAGAGTCGTTTAAGCTGTGATTTTTCTAGTCTGCTCTGATAAATTGACAAGGGGTAAGGCTGAAAAGCAAACGTGTTGAATAAATCGCAGCAATTCAAAGGCATTTTCACATAAGAGGAAAAGAAAAAGAAATCTTCAGGAAGCATTAGCTGCCTCCTGTGGCTTAAACTTCCCAATAAGCTAAAGAGCGTCTTAAGCTTTGGAACTGTGGGTAGAAGAGAACTGTGTGTGGAGAAGGAGGCTTTGCTCACAGTGAGAAAGAGTGAGTCCTTGAACCACAGCCAATGCCTTTGACCAGTGTGTCCTGAGGCAGAGGCAGGAGGTTCGGGTTAAGGGGAATGAGCTTATATCATGGCAAGAAGAGGGATCAGGCATCAAGGCAATTTCTGCCGTTTTTGCTAGACTGTAGGATTTCCCGCCTATGAAGTTATGGGATATTAACAGAAATTTGTAATGATCTTCTGGGGTGACTCCAAGCCGCTTAACTCAAGAGTCCACTTCCTTGTCATGACTGTGCCATGGTGGTTTTAAGTTGAGTTGTTAATAAATCTCTTTTCTCATTACAGAGGTAACATTGGTTTACACTGTGTCTGGTTCAGTGAGAGCCAACATGATTCTAAAAAGCCTCATCCTCAAATTTGATAAGGTGGATATTGAGGAAGTGCCTATAGTTTCAAGTCCATGATTTTAGAAATGTGTTCCTTTGCCATAATCTGGAATTTGGGTTGATAGTTTATCCCACCGGAAGTTGGACTCTGACTATGGAAGTGTTTGATCAGGAGGGAGGCTGGGTTTCAGAGCAGAAAAAGACAGACCTTGATGGGAGAGTACCACTTCCGGGGGGAGGAGGGCCTGCGCATGTTGTTGTTGAGATTTCGTGGCTCAGGGAACTCATACTCCTGCTCGGGCATCTTGACTCTTGCATTCTTTGCCTTTTCCAACTTAGCGCCTTCCTCTGTGGAGCCCTTTTCTCCCCAACGAACCTAAAAAGAACAACACAAAACCAAATGACAACATAAAATGATGCCCCTCGTGAGTGGGTGTCATAAACTCATGGGTGATGTGCTGTGTGAGTGTCATTTAATCTACATTCCTCTAGACACTGAGGCCAGGGAAGAGGGGACGTGTGGAAAAGGGGCTAGAACAAGAGCTAAGGGGCACAGAGAGCCAGCCATGGGCAGCAACCACCGAGGTCATGGCAGAGCACCTGTGAGAGTTGTGCAGACCTGGGGCAGTACTTTGGATTTTATTCTAGTAAGAGAAGAAACCATGGGGTGAGGATGAGGGTGGGGGAGGGGAGAGTTGTTGAGCAGATGAGCAGTTAAAGGCTGCACTGGCTGTCTCTTATCTGATGCCTCATGAGCCACATCCCATGAGACTTCAAGTGTGAGTTTTCACCAGTTTGCCAGCGTCCAGGAGTCAGTACACAGACATGGTACCTTGATATGCTCTCTTACCTCCATCCTTTTAATGCCTCCAACGCCTCGCCCACCATAATAAGAGGCATCGACTGTAGGCCACTTTTTCTTTGGAAGACCATCATCATCTTCTTCCTGCAGAGAGATGTGACAGAAGGAAGCAAAGCCTCATTACTTTGTGGATGTGTATGTCCAACTGTGGTGATGTAGATTGGATGCGGGGGGGTAAAAATTCCCAATGACTGCTTAGTAGGGCCTTGGACAAGTCACTTAACCTAGCTCAACTAATTTTCTTTTTTAAAATAATTCTATTTTTTTAAAAAAATTCATTTTATATATAATATATGTACTATATATAATATATGTTATATATATATATAATATAATATATATATGTATTACATCATTTTCTACCCCGGGTTCTCCCATCACTTTAACACCTGTGAACCATCTTAATCTCTTATGCCCATCCCTCCCCTGATTTTCCCCTCTTCCCCCTCTCTTGCTATAATGCTTCAGTTCTGTTGACAGTTTTAATTTTTCTTGCCTGTTTGTTTGTTTTCCCTATTTCCCTCATGTAAGTGAGAGCATCCCGTATTTCTTTTTCTTTATGGCTTATTTCTGCTAACATGATTCCTTCTAGCACCACCATGTTGCTGCGAATGACATAAGTTTGTCTATTTTGATTGAGGAATAATAATCCCTTGTGTAGTACCTATACCACAGCCTTTTGATCTATTTGTCTACTTTGGAACATTTGGGTTGTTTCCATATCCTGACTATGGTAAATAGCTCAGCTAATTTTCTTATCTGGAAAATGGGGATAAAAGAGGTTCTAGCTGGTAAACTTGTGGTGCAATGCTGCATCTCCATTCCTTCGTAGTGCAGCTCATCGAATCCCATCTTCATGAGGATGACTGGTGAATGTGTATCTCCACCCCTGACTTTGTTAACTTGACATTAACTTGACATGCATTGTTAACTTGACATTGACAGCTGCTCTTGGGGGACTAAGAAACATCTCAGCAGAGATATCACAAGGAAGTCCTGGTTCATACCTGCTCCCCTCCTAGTCTTCTCTACCACGTGGGAGTTACTCTGAGATTCTTTTTTTTTTTCACTGCCCCACCCCCACCCATCTCATTTTGCCTACAACATCTGTTGATGCTACTTTAAAAAGATCCCAAAATCTTTACCTTTTCCACTTCTATCTCCACCATCACATTGGTCACAGCCACCATCTTTCTCCTGCCATAACCTCTGAACTGGCCACCCTGCTCTCCTCTTTCTTACCTAAAATCTGTTCTCTACACAGCAACAGGATAAACTCCAAACCAATTCTGCCCTGCAAGCTCTGGCCTTTGCTTAGCTGACAGCCCAGTTCCTCACTCTGCAGCCTCCTCCTTGGCTTCCGCCCTGCTTGCCCTCTCTCTGTCCTGCAAATAGTCTGAGCAAAATAGTTTGTCTCCCACCTATGCAGCAACAGTCCCCTTGGCAGGAATGGCTTTCCCCTGGATTCTCATGATCGGGTATCTTCTTATCACTGCTCAGACAGGCCTTCCTGGGACATCCTTCTAAAGTAGTCCTAGTCTTTTCATCCTATTGGTCTGTTTTATTTTTAGCTTTGGATCTTATCATGGCTTGACATTTATTTATTGTCTGTCTCCCTATGCAGGAATGTAAGTCCTGTGGAAACTTCTGTTTACATATCAGGCTTACCACTGTATTCTTAACTTTCAGAATGGCACCTCGCACATGCTAGGTGTCCAAGAATTAAAAGCACACACATTTATCCTTTTTCATCATGGGGCTCTGAGCCCTGAAGTCAAAGTGGATTCTACTGGGCCTGTATTCTAGGTGTCTTGCATATAGTCTGGTGCATAACAAGTGCTCAATAAATGTGTACTTATAGCTGCAGTGTATATAGCCTGCACTATACACATGCCAGTCATTTTCCTAAGTGTTTTGCCTGTATTAACCCTTTAATCTCACAACCAGCAATTTGGTCAGTAGTCTGTTTTGCCCATTAAAAGGAAGTGGAACAGAGATGTTAGGTGACGTATGTGACTCACTACATATGTGAGGCACGCAACCTCACATACACCTCTCTTTTGCACGTGTCTCAGTGTTGGCAGCTCTGGGTTTGTCCCTTCATGTTTTTCTTTTCCAATCATTTAATAGGATTAAATGATTGTTTTGTCCTTCTTACCCTTTTTATCTGCTAACTTCGAAGAATCATGACAGCCAAGGATGGCAAAATAATACATAAAAATAAAAACATTCAAACAAGAAAATATCACAGGTCACAGTGGAGCATAATTTCAGATGACTTATGATGTTAAAATAAGAATCTTTACAAATACGGTTAAACTTCACCAGTGGAGACAGATGTATGTATCTATGTGACATACAGGAAATAATGGCTTCAAAAAGCTGGTCCAGTGGAAATTTCCAATATATATATATATTTAATTATTAGTATCAGGGACACAAGAGACTAACATGGTTCACCGGTGTTAAGGTGGTGGGAGAACATCAGGGTAGACAATGATGTGAAATATATACATATATATGTGCAATCAATTAAAAAATAAAATGGTAAAAAAATAAGTATATGTAATTATAAAACTGAAATCGTTTCACTTAAAACTGAACATAGTGGCACAAAGAATGTAAGAAATGACAAGAATAAAGCTGCTTTACTCAGTAGGGGACTGCGGTTGTCCTGTGAGTTGCCTAAGTTTCTAAATGACAGGAATACAAATGTCAGAGACCATTTAATTGGGTCTTATCATTGCATGTAAGAGGGCAGCTGGATCCAAAGAAATGAAGAGAACCATGGAGTTGATGTTCTGGTCTGGTTCCTTATGCCTTGCTCAAGGATTTCCTCCCCCATACGTGCATACTGTGGGGCTCTTCCTCTCACCTCTTGTCCTCTACCTAGTGACATGCCACTTCTCTATGACTGCCCTGTCAGAAGGCAAGGTCACTGGGCCAGTGTTCTATGCAAGAGCAAGAGCCGTACCCACAACAGGAAATGTGAGGCTTGAATCTTTTCCTCAGACTTCTAATCTACCAAGCTTGCCTTTTAATATCCGGGCCCTGGCATGCCTGCCAAAATTCAGCAACAGCAAAAGGCAGCACAAAGACCCAGACAACAGGACAGTCAAAATTTCCCTACAGTTACCATGGCTCTGTTTACACATTCTAGAGTTGGGAAGGTTTTGCAATCTTCAAAAGAGAAGCGAATCTTTGATGTGTCTTTCCATTTGGCCAGAATTGGAGGAGTAAAATCACAGTACCCAGAAATTCCACTAAGACAACTGTAGCACTGGAGGTAAATCTATATCTCGTTAAGTACAAGGGCTCTTGGGAAGGTTCCCCCACACTGCTCTTCAAGAATGTAGCTTCCAGTGAGAGAACCACTACGCTGAAAATCCTCTATGGTTATTGGAGGGCAAACTGGATAAGCTGACTTGCTTTGTTTGAGCAAAGTAGCTCAGGAATCTGGGGGCGGTAGGCAGTCAGCTGAAGATAGTGGAAAAGAGTTGAACTGAGCAACCAACCACCAGGGAATGCCTGATGAAAGGATCATTGTCCTCAGTAGTAGGGACGATCAATGGTAAAGAAGAGGTGTACTATTCTGTCAGAAGTTATTTTTCTAGCTGCACTAGAAAAGTAGGATTGTAATCCACCCATACTTATAAATCCTCAGTAAGATTCCCAAAGCAGATGACTTAGTGTCAGTGCTACCTTTGGGGGAGTGGAGAAATGATATTAGAAGGTGTGTAGCAATCTAAAGAAGATACTGTAGGAGAAGGCAGAAGTAGGGGTTAGCAGTGCTGAGAAACCACAGAGACGAGGGAGAGAGAGGCTGTTTCCCATCAGGGGAAGTTATGTTTAAATCTTAAAGAATGTGGTGGCCCACACATCCAGTTGACTGATGTCTGGGTAACACAAGTGGCAGCATGTCACTCAGATGGTAGTGGCCCTTTCTGACCTGATTATCTTTAGACAGACCTGGGTGTGCCCCCAGTTTCAGTCCTGCTCTAGAAGAAACAGCTGAAGAACATGAAGCCCAATACACACATCTGGCAAGTCCATAACTGCATTAGTCATGTGCTACCCCCTTCGACACGGAACTTTTCCATCTTTCCAATCATTTCAGGCTTCAGCACAGCTCCAAGCTTCAGCAGTCATGGCGCCATATGATCATAAGATACTTAACCCAAACAATATCTCCTCTTACTTAAAATGGAGCCACTTTGCTTTTATTGAGCTCTTGAAGGACGGAAAACCTATCCCCCACTTCAACCCAGGTTTTAAGGGACCATTGAAATATAACCCGTTCTGCAAAGGATGCCCTCATTCTCCAGGGAATTGTGCTTCCTTCTTGAGTTCCCTATAGCTCCTAGTTATAGGGAACTGATCTTCACTTCACTCAATATATATTTAATGATTAGGTATTCAGCAAACCAGTGAGTAGAAGGGGTGAATTCTAAGACCCTAGGGCTGGCTGACTCTTACTTTTCCAGATGGGGTATTGGATAATTGCACTGAATTAATGTGAACAGCACCCCCTGGAGTTGTGCATATGGGGGCCCTCTCAGACTATAAGATTCCTGCTGCTTTGATATCCATTTGCCTGGAACATTAGATGACCAGTTTGACCTATAGAGACTCTCAGTGACCCAATCACTGTGGCACCAATGGGAACCCTATGGAAGAGAGAACATAATTCTAACAGAAATAGTTTTAAATGGGTCTCTGAATACACTTTAAATTTTATTGAACTGTCATACATCTGAAATCCTTTTGATAAACTCTACATAGTCTGGAAGGAGTATTTACATATCCATTCCTTTCTTCACTTACTCAGGCAACTGTAGCCAAGCTCCTCTGCTTGCCAGCACAATATTATAGTTTGAGGAAAAAAGAAAGAGATGCAGCTGTGAACAAGACTGTTTATATTTACAGAGGAATCATGTTTGTGAGGCTGATGGCATGAAATAAAGGACTAAGGTCACAGAAACTCCCAGGTCGAGGAGGTTCTAGATGGCAAAACCTAAAGTAGAGCTGACTGGATGGTCTCATTTTAAGTCTTTAAGGATAAGTCAGAGAGCACTGAATGTCTGTCTTAGAGTGAACTGGCAAGTCAGAAAACTCCAGCAACATTTCTGTTTGTAAATACAAAAAATTCCAACTAACTTAACATTTCCCTGAGTTGTGTTTAACATGTCTTGGTCCTATTATATCTGTTTATATATACACAATGATGAAGAACAACACAATTGTTCCTTATTTTTCAGTAAGGAATACTGTAAATTTTTTTCTTATAGAAATCTTCCTTTTAAGCCATTAAATATAGAATACTGAATTCTGGGCTTATTCCAGGGCTTCTGTTTGGAGTGTAGATGTGTGTGTGTGTGTGTGTGTGTGTGTGTATGTATGGTGAGACAGAGAGAGAGTCAGTGTAAGGGAGTATATATTTGATGTCCAATGGAAAGAAGATGCTTGGACCTTAACCTGGGCAATAACTTGGGCCCTTCACCACTCTAGGCTGGGAGGGTACTCTGGCTGGCTGTACAGATAACCAGGTCTGCTGGTATTAGGGAGTTCAATTTGTCTGACTTTAGACATTGTGTATAATTTTTCCATAGCCAAGTTATCCCATTAAAATAATATTTTTTGCCACACAGAAATTGTTAGGACAGATGAGCATGATAATAAACCTGGAAATAAGTTCATTATTCATTATGACTGGTGCCCATTCACCGTCAATGTCTACAACATGTGTCCCTCTCTTTAGACACAGAAAATTCATAGAGGGTGGTTGCATTTAGAAACCACCAGAGGAAGCTATGGATTCTCCCATAAACTGTCAACTATTTGGAATAATGGAGATTTCATGGAGGAATACTGCTACTTAGAGGAGATATTTAACCCAAACAGTATTTCCTGCTTGGAGTTAAAATTGAGCTACTTTGCTTTTATTGAGATCTTGAAGTTTTCAAGGAAGTTTTCTTTATCTTCTATACAGAACTGGTTGCATGGACTCTCAGAAAGTCAGACTTTTTTATATAGTACATTTTGAAATGTTCTATAAAAGAGGATCATTGAGAGCTCACTATAAAGTTTAAATTATTTAAATAGTGGATGTATACCTCCCTGAGGATCTGCAGTTTATAGAGAAAGATGAAAGTTGAATAATTAATACCTGGTCATGTTTATGGCAGCCAGTGTTTGATATATAATTATTAAGTATTAGGCACTGTTAAACTTGGGGATAGGTCTAAAGTTAATTAAACATTGTCCTTGACCTTCAACAGTCTAAAGGTTTGGGGCATAAGAAAGAACCTATAAAATAGTCTGGATATATAGATGGAGAGAAGAGGAATTAATTCTGGTGGGAGAAATTCAGAGTGTTTTGTGGCAATAGTAACACATTAGCTGTGGGATTTGAACAGATAAAGCTGGAATGGAGTAGGCTGTTCAGATTCAGACCAATTTTCAGAGCTTTTTTGTAAAATACTTTGTATGGGCTAAGTTACATTTTGTGTGTCTGTGTGATTTCTTTCTTTTTTTCCCCTCTGCCAAAGCACATTAAGAAGGAGATTAGGGCTGCCTAATTCATAGGGCCAAGGAACTCTCAAGGCCAAGACACATGTTAAAGTAATCAGCACAACCTGTCAGCCTTCCCTCGCCAGCGTGGAAGTTCTTTAAGGTCTACCAACCC
This sequence comes from Uropsilus gracilis, assembly GCA_004024945.1. Classification (NCBI taxonomy): domain Eukaryota; kingdom Metazoa; phylum Chordata; class Mammalia; order Eulipotyphla; family Talpidae; genus Uropsilus; species Uropsilus gracilis. The sequence goes on from PVHY01000831.1 coordinate 68,974, forward strand.
TTTCAGATCTCAAGCAGCCAGCCCCAGGTTGTCATGCTTAGAAGTCAGGTCTACTTTCTTCAGGGGAAAGCATGACTTCTATAAGAATATCAGATGAAAACCCCAACCACCTCTCTGCTTTCAGCCTTTCTTTCTCAGTTGTTTGCGGAGTTGGAGTTTTCTTTTTTAATCCAAAATTCTGTTGATGAGTATAGTATGTCCAAATACTTATTGAGCCGGTTTTCTGTGTGGAGTCCAGGGGAGATGCCTGGATCTGGGCTCTAAGACCCCACAGTCTTATACTTGAGTCCCCTGGCCTCCTCACGTTCCAAAGGCAAATACCTGTACCAGAAGAAAGGCCACCGACTCTAACTGAAAACAAAGAGGGGAGGGAACATTCTTTACTTCAGGGTAAACAGAGCACCTCTTCAAGGGAGCTTCTCACCCTGTTTTTCTTTGGGAATATAAGAGACAGCTGCACATTGCAGAAACATAGCCAAACTGGAACTCATGCAAGTAGCACAGTACTTTCTCTTCAAGGATTAAGAAAAGGCTTTTGTGGATGTAAAGAGGTTTTTCCCCCTCCTCTCCTCTTTGCAGAGCAATGTAATTTCCTCCCTTGATTTCTGGGCAGAGAGTTAGCATTCCTACAAGATGTGCTTTAATTGATTGCAGCTATTAAATCGCCTGGCTTACATGCTTATGGTTCAGGATATAAGAGCCACATGGAATTTTAAATTTAATCATTATTCTTTCTGTATGTAGGAAACTTGACAAAGGCATTGGGGAGAGAAATGGTGAGGGGGCGGCGCTCAGCTTGCACACAACACAACCTTGAGGATTGAGGACAATGAACTTGAAATCCTGTCAGTGTAGTTTTTGACCCCACTAAGTTTGCAGATCTATCCCCTGGTTTCTATGCACTGCAGGCAGGAAGGTCAGCTATCCCAGAAGTGATCAGAGGATCAGGAGCATCACTGGCCACCTCTCTACACAGGCTTCTCCCTATTATCCTTTAGGTCCCCCACTGTACTCTACCCCAGGCCATGCTGGCACCAGAACTGCTTACTGACCAATTCAGTGTGGAGCCTTAAGCTTTTTATTTTTCTTCTCTTTAAATGATGAGAATTTGAGATCAAGACCGGGGCATAATTAACATTTCCTCCTCTGGTATATCTTTATTATTCCATGGAAAACCTTTAGGTGACATTGTTTTAATTTACAGAAAAGCCAAATACTTCACCATCAGGTCGTACCTAGAACCACTGATTGGAGAAAGTAGGAAATGTGCATCAATGGCCCATAAGGTCTTTGTGGGGAGAAGAGAACCTTGATGCATCTACTTCAGAGCAAGAATCTGTTCCTTGGGAGGTCCACATAATTGTATGGATGAAAACATTGATGGATAAATCTCAAATTTCATCTTTGCCGGGAGAAAACTCTCTGAAGTCATTCTGTCTGTGGCTGCCAGTAGAGGTCAGTTCTTACTCATCCTTGATTGGGAAAGGGTCAGAGACATCTCCCTTGCTGCTTCCTATGCAGGGGAAGTCCAGACCTATCTTAGAGCTGCTTTGCAGGAGCCTGAATCCCAGCCAGGCTAGCCAGTTCTCCACTCCACTTTGTCTACCTGGCCACTTCCTCCTTGCCTTGGTTACTTACCTCACTCTCCTCAACAGGAGGTGGAGGGATCTCTTTTATAATCTGAAAAGACAAAAAAATGAAAGAACAAGTCAGTGGAAATCTCCAACCACTTACTTTTCAAGAAGCCTGCTGTCAAGAGGAGCCTTGACAGTGTGGTCATAATTACTTAGAGAGGCTTGAGCAAGGCAGACGTATTTTACATAGTTTAAGTAAACTACGACATCTACGCAAACTACGCAATTTACGCAAGCTACATAATCTACACCGTGCGCCATGCTGTCTTTTGGGGCTCAGTGAGCTCATGAGCTCAGTGAACTCATGATTCAGGTTGGGGGTTGCATTCTCATTTGTGTGTGTGATAATTTCGCACAGAGAAAACAAGGCTGCATGGGTAACAACAGTGTATCTCTCTCTCTTTTTCTTTTTTTTTTGGGGGGGGGAGTCTAGGTCTATCTATGTTGCCCGGGGTAGTCCCGATCCCACGCTCTAAAACGATCCCCAGTCTCAGCCTCCCAGGTAGCTGGGCTTACAGGCGTGAGTCACCGCGCCCGGCTGCTTTTTTGAGACCAGGTCTCGCTATGTTGCCTGGGGGTAGTCTCGAACCCGCGAACTCAAGCGATCCTGAGACCTCTTGCCTCCCAGTCCTTGGACTACAGGTGCACGCCACCATGCTCGGCAACCGTGTATTTCTTACTGCAGTTAGCGGTCTTGCCAAATCATACTCTCATTTGGTCATCTAGTCATTCATGCATCAAATCATCCATCCATCCATCCATCCATTCAAATGCCAACACATTTAACAGAGGAATGTACATGACAGAAGTTAAAACAGTACTGCTAGGGTGAGTGAGGAATGGGACACACTCAAATCGCTGGCTGGTCCTTGAACTGTCACTGGCCCCAACTGGTCCCAGTGGAAAGGGTGTGATGGCCAGACAGACTGATTCCCAATTGAGGGTAGCAAAGGATTCACCAGGCATTGATTTCAGGGCCTTGGCATTTTAAGGGCTCAACAATTTGCTTCACTCTATTATTAGCCTCTACTCTGTACCTGCCCCACCAGCTGAAGAGAGATCTGCAGACACTCTGGACAGGTATATGGTTGTGAGCTTTCTGATCCATGAGAGAATGGACACACGGGAGGAAGACAGGAAAGGGGGACGGCTGGGTAAGCAGCTCCTCCTCACTCTTGACCCCAGCCTGCAATACCCCATTCATAAAAGCAAACTCCAGATTCACTTGAGCTTAAGAGTATTTTACAAAGCAGTTTTATCTGTGGTGACTTCCCTTAGGAAGTCCCTTGGGAGTCACCGTTCTCTTACCCAAACTTTGATGATTAGAATTTTGTATCTTCCACATACATTTCTTTTCTTTAGAAAAGTTCTGGTAATACGAAGCTCATTGTGAATCTCTTGACATCTTAGTGTCATAACTGGTCTGGACCACTTAGGGAATGGGTGCTCAGGCATTACTCTTTATTTAATCAATTCTTGGATCTTCCAGCTGGGGAGCTTGCCCAGCGGCAGGGTAGCCTGCTTACTTGGCATCAAGCGCTTCCTATTTAGCACATACCTCTGACTTGATGATCACACTGGGACCTCTATTAGGCTCCAATTCCCACTACTGTCACCTACAGTACCATTATCTGCAGTGTCATCTTCATATGGTGAAATAGGCTGCATATTTGAGGTTTATTAACACCAGTCAAGACACTGAGATTCCAATCATTTATAAGGGTAGTATTCAATTAAGTGAAGAGGCAGAGATTAAGGCCTCCAGATGTTCCAAGTTATCATTTCATCTCTTTCACATCCTGGCCACTGTGGGGAACCTGGGGAACGTCTTTGAAAAGCATGAGCTCAGCTCGGGCTGTGTACTCCTTAAGGAACTCTCTAGAGGGGCCTTAGTGCCCAACCCTGACTTCCCCTTATCTCAGAGGCAGTGATAACATGAGGCAGTGATAACATTAAAATAGGAAATGCCTGGAAACTGGAGGGAGGGGTGAGGAACAGAGGGTAGCAGGGACAGATTTTGAATGTATCCTTTTTTTAATATTTAACTTTTTAAATTTTATTCTTTAAAATTGATTACACACACATATATATTTTATATCATTGATTCTGAGGTTCTCCCATCACCTTATCACCTGTGACCCATCATCTTAATCTCTTGTGCTCATCCCTCGCCTGATTTCACCCCTTCCCCTCTCTTGCTCTATGCTTTTGCTATGCTGACAGTTTTAAAATGTCCTTGTTATTTTGTTTGTTTTCCCTATATCCTACATATAGGTGAAATCACCCAGTATTTTTCTTTTTCTTTCTGGCCTATTTCTGCTAACATGATTCCTTCTAGGTCCAGCCATGTTATCACAAATGCATCAAATTTGTCTTTTTGGATTGTGGAATAATATTCCATTGTGTACATATACCACAACTTTCTGACCCATTCATCTGTTTTGGGGCATTTGGGGTATTTCCATATCCTGGTTATTGTAAACAGTGCTACAATAAACATCTGAGTATAGGTGTCCTTTGGAATTAGTGTTTTGGTGTCCAAAAAGTAGGGTTGCTGGGTCGAATGGTAGTTCCATTTTCATTAGCTTGAGGGTCCTCCATACTGCTTTCCATAGTGACTGGACAAGCTGCATTCCCACCAGCAGTGTAAGAGTGTTCCTTTCTCTCCACATCCCATCCAGCACTTGTTTTTGCCCATGTTTTGGATATAGGTCATAGATTCTGAATGTATCTTTAGGACAGAACTAGGGAGTGAGTGAGAGGGTGAGCAGGACACTTGGGGACATAGCGGGATGTGACAAGAGTGCTGTGGGCGGTGTGCACTGTAAGTACCCAGAGTATACAGAGGTCCCAGGGTGTACAGAGGCTCCAGCATACCAGTCATGCTTTGGTCTTCACTGTGCTACTAGCTACCTACTTTGCTGCACGCAAGTACAGCAATCATTGTCAAGTGTGAACCCCAGCCCTTCTTTTACTAATTGAGGGTCTGACAAATTCCTTAACCTCCTTATGAGCACTGCTGTGTGCATCTGTTAAGTAGCATCAGTCTTGCAGGAAGTGGGTCATGATGAGCAATAATGTTTGCAAACATCTGGTGTGGAGCAAAGACTCAAGAGAAGACATGCATTATTATTATTTTTTGTTTGTTTGTTTTCTTAGGGTCTATCTCTTGCCTTTATTACATCTTTAATGAAGGTTTCACTGAAGCCCCCTGCATATACTAAATGACAATGTTATGGTTTCCACATGCGCATGCAAGCGGTCACAGCTTCATAAAATGAGGGAGACAGGAGGCAGGTATGTAGACAGTGTTGGGGCCTGAGAGTGGCCAGGGACTCAAGGGGCCACATATGTGTAGGCACATGGAAGGACCCAGGGAGTGCATCGCAATTACTCACCACTCAGCCACCCCGTCTATGGCTGTTGTTCAGTGTGAGTAGTGGGTATTTATTGAATTCTGCATCTAGCAATGTGCCAGATCTTAAGGGGGCCCCAAAGGCAATGCCAAAATATGTGATTTTTAAAATATGAATCAAAGGTAATTAATTTATAATCCAGATTCCACATGTACAATCTGAACTGGGAAAATGCCTACCACATTCAGGGAAACAGAATTTAAGCATCTCTAGTCTGGCTTCAATGGGTGGTGTAGATTATACTTAGCAGGACTGAGGCCAAGTCTTCCTGTTGCTTCAAGTCTGACCCCACCAGTTTTCTGGGACAGGGGATGCATAGGATGGTGGGAGAGTTTCTCAAAGTGCGATCCAGTTGGACTACACTGATGCCATTAGATGATAATGTGAGGCAGAGAAACTGGATGGATGTCCCATGCCAAGACCAGTACACGGGCCTCCTCAACACAGGGACCTGTAGCTTCCTCAGCATCACCTTTCTAGAAGGCCAAGCCCAAGCTGCCTGGAAGAGCAGTTGGGCAACAGCCTGCATAGCTGATGAGCCTGCAGCACCACTGAGGCCTGGCTACACAGAGTGACTCTCATCACCAGGATCTTCTACCGATACAGGAAGCCAGATGGAGAAAGACAAATGCCATTTGATTTCATTCATATGTGGAAGATAAAGAAACAAAGCAGATGAGCAACTGTATGAGGAGCAGAACACCAGACCTGCCTCTTCCTTGGTGCTCTGCTATGCGTCCGTCACCAAACGTGACAATTTTGCTCCTTCCCATTCCTGTCTCTCCACTCCGTAACAGCCGTTGGCTGTAGGCTAAGTTGTATGAGCTCATGCTAAAAAGATGCTTATCTCAAGGCATGAGAAATGAGACAAAACAGGGCACTGTGGTTTGGGGCCCCTTTCTTCTTAAATTATATCAGTGTCTCAGTCTCCTTTTTGCACCTATTAGATGAGGATCATGCCCTCAGCGTCCTCTCCATGGAAGACACATTTCTCCTCTTGAGAAGAAGACACTTTCTTGACACAGCCGATTTTGTTGTTCAAAGGCCAAGAGACTATTTTAGAACACTAAGTACCCTTGGACAAGACGAAGCATGAGCCTCTCCATTTGAATGAACTTGGTTGTTTTAAACCTGATTATCAGTTATTTGGAGAGTTTCTTCGAAAACAAATGTTTGGACTCTACGATGGTGTTTCTAGTGGTCATATTTCTAACAAGTTCCCAGTGATGCTTATGCTGCTGGCCCATGGAACACACTTTGAGAACTATGAATTTGCTTCTTCCTAACAATCCTAGACTTGAATGAAATACGTGGGTATGTGTTGTGCTTTAAGCAGTCATGCTTCTTAGAAAGCTCTGTTGAGAGTTGCTTGTGACTGATTAGAAGCACCAGCTTTGGAAATGCTTCAATCAAAAACTGTGTCCCTGATCTATTGTCAGGAGCACGGGGGTCCCCATTGCATTGTGTATCCCTGTGTGGAAAAACAAAGACCTGTTTCTAGAGGAAATCTCAGCTCGGCTTGTGGTCACTCTTGCTGCCTCTGGTGAGTGAGTTTGTGATCGGCTGTGTGCAGAGCTGGCATGGCTTGGATTCCTGGATCTAGCCCTGAAGCAATCTCAGCCAGATGGCTGCCTAGGAATTTGGGATACAGATCTTATCTTTCCCAATGGCACCACTGGCAGCTAACACCCTGAACTATGTTTGCATCTCTTTCTTTCACACAGGGCTCTAGTCGCTGCGAGACAAGCATACTTGGTCAGCGTCTATCTTCTGACACATAATTTAGTGCTTGTTACTTGGTCGCTATTTCTAGAATGAATGAGCGTGCATTCCCAAAAAGGAGGAAGGAAAGAAAGCATGATGCCTGATTATAGCAGATTTCCTTGCCTCTCAAATAAGTATTTCCCCATACCTCAGGAGAGGAGGGTCGCAGAGTTGGGGCATTGGCTTCACAGCAAATCTGCAAACGGAGGGAGACGAGATGATCTGCAAAGTTCATCAGTGGATGCCTGCCCACATCAAGAAGCTTCTTTAGTACTTAATATGCTAACTGACAAAGGCTGGGGGCAAGGCCCCCTAAGTCAGAGGGCAGAGATGTGGGGCAAAGAGGCAGCAGATTGGCAAGGAGAATGGTCTGGAGAGGGCAGCCAGCAACAAGAAGACTCTAACAGATCTCAAATGAGCATGGACTAGCTGCCCAATGCAAAACTAAGGCAAACCTGCAAGCACGGTTTGCTGTGTCCCAGGAACAGTCTCTCACCCAGCAACAGGACACGCCATGGCAAAGGAAGAGACCAATGGACTTAACATAAATCAACAAACAACAAGGAGAGGGGAGTCAGAGTGAATGATGGGGTGTGTGTGTGGGGGAATGCATTTCAGCAATCATTTATTGATGTAAGAAATTAAAAGAATGAATAAAATACTAAAAAAAAAATCAAATAAGCCTTTCAATCATATTCAAGTCTGGTCTCTTAACAGCCCATATAAACTTTTTTTAGTACTTAATATGCTAACAGTCCCATCTGCTGATAGTGTGTGTGACCCCTGGAGGCACGATGAAGAACTCATGAGTCATGAGTTGTACTTACAACAATTTATTGAGGCCATCCACTATTCTGTCAACTTTCACGTAAATTCACTTGCTCATTTTCCAGCTGTGCATCCCAAACTAAATTTCTGAGACGGCTTAGCAACTGTCGCTTTCAAAGTGAAAATAAATAATCTCTTCAATTACAGGACAGGTATACAGGTGTGAGAATTTGCTTATTGGTGGGAGGAAAATGAGTAGTAAAATCATTAAACCGTGAAATCATGTTAACTCCAAATATAATTTTTCACAAGGTAAAGGAAAAGTTGTGTGTGTGTGTGTGTGTGTGTTAAAACTCACGTACCATCAATTAACCAACTTAAAGTCAAGGTGATTCTATTTGGTATCACTGAATAACATTAGGTGAAGTTAAAAATGCTGCTCAACTGCCAGTAGTGAGTGGGGAGTAATTCACACAGCCCCCACACACTTCATTTACTCTCTCACTTCTCTTTACCCCTCATGCAATCCAAGTTTACACTTGATCCTAGCCAAAAGGCCGAGAAGCAATGCAATGCAAGTGTAAATGGTGCTTCTGAACTTGTGTATGTTCATTCACAAAAGCATTTATTGATCTGCTGATTGATTGAGGTAACATTAGGATTCCCCCATCAGATATCATCACCATAGTGACTTCCCCACGTGCTTCCTTCCCTCTTTGTTCTTATACATCCTCCCACCTCCTTCCCTCATTTAATCTGGCACCTTAAAATAAGGTGTGTGGTGACTCAGTGAAGGAGAAAGATTTGTGAAGAGATGAGACAAGAGGGGAGACGTGAGGGAATGGAAGTAAAGGAACCCACGCTGAGTGTCATCAGGGATCTTGCTAAAGAACCAAGAGAAAGCAGGACAGAACTAACAGGGGCCATTATTTGCTTTGAAGAGGATTAGAAGCATGTGCCACGGTTTGAAGAACAAGCTATAAAGCTGACACAAGCAGAACGGCACTTTCCATGGCATTCGTCTTACTTGGAACCGCAAATAGCCTTTTTGTTACAAAAAAAGGAACCTGGCAAAACAACAAAAGCTGGATTTCTATTTTAAGCCTGTGCAGAAGGAATAACAAGACCATGAGTCAGAGCCACCCACCTCTGCTGTCATGACCCTTCACCCTGTGAATGCCCTGCCTTCCATCCCAACTCTAACTCGGAGCCACAGTGTTTCACCAGTCATACTCATGAGGAAATGTGCATGTTTAAAAGATCAAGGTAAAATGCTATATTTACTATGACATTTTAATTAAGAATTGAAGATACTCTGTTTTCTTCTGATCTTTTTGGCGATTTTTTAAATTTCTTTTTGAAGATACTTTAAATGATGGAATATTTGTTTTTATTTATTTAAAAAAATTTTTTGAGACTAGGTCTCGCTATGTTGCCTGGGGATGTCTGGAACCCACGGACTCAGGTGATCCCTAGCCTCAGCCTCCCAGGTAGCTGGGATTACAGGTGCCTGCCACCACGCCCGGCTGCTTTTTCAACACCATGCTATGTTGTCCAGGGTAGTTTCAAACCCACGAACTCAAGTGATCCCGGGCGTCTTGCTTCCCAGTCCTTGAACTACAGGTGCATGCCACCATGCCTGGCTATTGTTAATTTTTAAGGCTGTATTGTTTGATAAGATGGCAGAGGTTTGAGCATTCTGCTCTTTACAATGGCCTTCACAGTCCTGTTATTTCCATGAACTCCACATTTGTTAATGTGGAGATATTGTTAGGAATAAGGTAATGATATGAGAGAACTTGTCATGTATCTGCTACTTTGTAGGTAACTTAAAACAAGAGCAAAGGAAAGCACAAGGGAGCACTGGTGGGTGCTGACAGGTGTCCTCACCTGATTTCTGGGTTTTGCGCTTTCCACATGCACAGTGGAATTCCCAGGAGTCTAGTGATAGGATGCTTGGGTTTTGGTAAGTTTGGGTTGTGACCTCTTGTGTGGTTTGCATTGATTGGTGGGAATTCGATGAGGACAGAGTTGGGGACCAATCTACCAGAGAGGATTCAAGTTTCCTTCTGCAGGTTCACAAGCAGAATCATAACCACTTATTTTTAGTTTGTAATTTATAGACTCCCCAGAGTATGTGTTTGAACTCTTTAGCATGGAGAAGTTATGGTTTTGAATTCTAAGGGAAATGCACACGTCAGTTCCAATGTCCAAACTTTTGTGGGCTTATGCAAGCCTATTACATCAAGTAAACTAGGTTATCGCAATAAGAAAATTTCCTGTAGGACAGTCACGCTTTAGGGTTAGTTAACTCTCTGACCTCAGATTCTTCTTTATTTTGGCTTATACTCTTTTCTTGTGAGCCTGGCTATACATTTAAAAACAATTTTTATTTTTTTTATTTCATAAGCTAGAATTTTATCCACAATAGGTATGAAAATAAAGATACTCAACATTTTTAAAATCAAGGACTTCTGTTCATTAAAACACAATGAGGCAAATTTTAAAAAGAGTTACAAATAACAAGATAGGTGGCATGCATGTAACCAACCAAAGACTAGTATACAAAATTTGTTACTTAATTGTACGGAATTGGTAAAAGTAAGACAAAAGAACAAAAACTGTGCACAGATTGATAAGACAGGAAGTAAGGGTGACTAAACAAACATGCACAAAGGTACTTAACCTGTGCTCAAACTAGATATGTGAATTAAGACCACAACAAAACATCAGTTTTTAATCACCAACTAGAAAAATAAAGTAGAGAAAGCAGATCAACTCAAAGAAAAAAACCAATTATTATTATTATTATTATTATTATTAGCTATGTATATCACTGTATCACTAGTTAAGATCACTTCTTGTATGTTCAATAAATGATATTTTCAGATGGCAGAGCTTTTTGGAGGCTTTGATTTAAGACACTGCATATTCTAGAACTTCTAGATTGGTCTCTTAGAGCCAGGGTCTCTTTGCCCTCACAGGTCTGTTTAATCTATGTCCTTTGTGTGACTTATGAGGCCAGACATAGCAGAACTCTGTGTGCTAGTGAGAAATATCTTCTACTCTGCAGAGTAAGGCATGCCCAGATGGGAATGGGTGGAGGTTGGAAAGGGACCTCAATATATGATTTGAGGTCCAAGATGCCTGGCTAAGGAACTGCTGTACTAGTCAGGTTTTGACCAAACAAACTATGGGTAAATCCCTTTGGTGACGTTAACTTGGTTGTCTGGTTCTGCAGATGAAATGTTATGCTGAAAGGTGAGGACAACATTCCTTGTGGACTTTATTTTTACTTCATTGAAATCGAGTTCCTCATTGACTGTTGCCCTTTGCAATTTGTCACTGGAGAGTTCCAAGGCTTTGTTTGTTGAACTACCCTTCGCATGCAATTAAGTGAATTAAACATGATTGTTCAAACAATTCCTTAAAACCAATTCATAACATAACTTGGATGTCATTTTTAAAAAAGGCAGAATTTTGTATAGATAGGGAGAAACCATGAATTCATGTATAAGATCCTCTCTTACATTAAGTGTGGGGTGCGGCTGAGTAAGACAGGTGAGGGTGAGGGAATATAGGATGATGATTACAGGGTTAAGGGGGTCAGAAAATTAGGACACCAGGCAGGCAGTTATTCTATGTCTCAGATTTTTGGTTTGGAGGAGTCAGTCCCTTCTGCTAATTAGAATTTATGAGGGTCTTGCTACTTGCCCAAATTTAGGTCCCAGGTAATGGCCTTAAAGCTACCAGCCCTGATGGAGACCAGGCTCACACCAGGGCACAGTCTTTCACTTGGGATGATATAGACCCAGGACTGCTTGCGTTTTGTAGAATAGCTTCCTGCCCTAATGCCACTGATGGGTTGTTGCTTTTTCTTTCCCTAGGTACCCAAGCCATTCATAATATTTACTCTTTTTATACAGTTGAATTATTTTTGTCACAATTCTCTTTATTTTTTTTCTTCAAATTTCTTAATCTTGTTCTCTTGAAGTACAGTTCAGAAATTTCAACAATACTGGGATAAATTTATGAGTAGAGGAAAAGTTACTACATTACTTCAAGGGTTCTGGTAATACTACTTGTGGGCTGGCGGCAGGGAATATTTTTTATTTTTATTTTTTTGTAAAATATAGACCCCTGGAATTTCCTTTTTGAAAATAAAAGTAGGCCCAGGACACACAGTCTGAAAACTCTTTACCTTTCATTGTGGGTGTTTTTGTGCCAGTAAATGTAGGAATCTTAGCAGAGTTCACCTGGGAATACTGAAGGCCAAGTTGGGAGAAACACTGAAAGATCTTGATAGGATCTGGTCAGTTCCCTTTCATATCAGTCATTACTCATAGATTATACTCTGCTATGTCAGTAATAAGTTGACCCAAGTTCTATCTAGCTGGAAGTTAGGAACCCAGATAGGAGTGGATTTTGTTTTTTTTTAGACTAGCTCTCGTTATGTTGCCCAGGGTAGTTCCTGATTCCACAGACTCAAGTGATTCCCAGCCTCAGCCTCCCAGGTAGCTGGGATTACAGGCACCCGTCACTGCACCCAGCTGCCTTTTCTAGACCAGGTCTTGCTGTGTTACCCAAGGTAGTCTTGAACCCGCGGACTCAAGCAATCCCTGGCCTCTTGCCTCCCAGCGCTTGGATTACAGGTGCACGCCACCACTCCCAGCTATTTTTTGAGACCAGGTCTTGCTATGTTGCCTGGGATAGTCTTTTTTTTTTAGACTAGGTCTCGCTATTTTTGCCCGTGGAACCGCAGGCTCTCGTTGCCCGGGATACCACAGACTCAAGCAATCCCCAGCCTCAGCTTCCCAGGTAGCTGGGATTACAGGCATGCGCTACCACGCCCAGCTATTTTTTTGGAACTAGGTCTCGCTATGGGCCCCAGGCGGGACTCGAACCGCGATCCCTAGCTCCTGCCGCTTCATAGGCTGAAGCTTACAGGCGCAAGCCACCGTGCCCGGCACCTGGGATAGTCTTGAACCCATGGATGCAAGCAGTTCCTAGCCTCGGCCTCCCAAGGCTGGGATTAAAGGCATGTGCCACTGCAACCGGGGGGGACTGGAATCTTAGAAAAAGTCAAAATGCAATGGATAGCACCAGTCACTCTCATTCATTAGGTTCTTCTTCCCGATGTGGCCCAATAGGAAGCAAGACCATGTTGAGACAGAGGGTGGGTCTGGCAGTAAACACTATGCCTGGGCTGGTCATTGTTATATTTTAAAATGCTCTCTGGCTAGTAAATAGCAACTCAGATACCTATCCTTCTAAGAGACAAATCTTACGGACTCCATATTTTGCATGGTTTTTTTTTTTTTTTTACTTTCTGGCTTTTCCCATCACTGAGAGGCAATTGTGGCATCAGATTATGGGGCATTTGCCACCCTTGGGCAGGGTAGGGAGAGTGATGGTGGAAGTTTTCAGGACCTTATTTAGAAGGACACCCACCTGCTAATTCAAGAACATTGTTGATGGTCACTCTGGAGAAAAACTTCCAGCCTCCCCTGTACCATTTGAGTGTGTATGGGGGTGGGGGTGGGGAGGTTGGAGGGTTTGAGGAGATGGTTTACAACATGTCTTTCTGCTGTCCCCCTCATTTTCAGAAGTTGTTCAACCTCATGTCTTATCAAGAGACAAATGATCAGCAAGTAGTTTTGGGGGACACACCAGGTATTAGAGCTCTGATTTTAGAAAAAAGGGTGAGGGTAATTTCATAGGCATCAGAAACAGGAAAATTAATGTCCCAAATTCTCTTTTATCAAGAAAGCTTTAAGCTCACATCTATCTAGGTCCCTCCCTATGCACACATGCTCTTGGCTACAACTGTCCTCTCTTTCTGTCGGCACCCAGAGGCTGCTGTCTGTGCAACTCTCTTTCCTTCCTGAAGTCCTTGCTACATCCTGGCTGAGTTTCTCATCTTATTCAACTGCCACCTTTTAAAATTCTGAAAATTTTCAGAAATCTTTCAAGAAATCAGACCACATTTTGCTTGTTTTCCATAGCAACATGCACTTAACAAGAAATTCGTTGAAAATATTTTGTGATGCAACCTACAGTCCTCCGCTCTACCAACTGAGATATCGAAGGACGTTCTAAGTTGAAAATATTTTGAATATTGCAAAACAATCTGTTCTTGGGTGACACTGCTCCCAGTAGTGATAGACATTAAGTAACATTTCCCTGCAAATCAAAACCACAGTGAGTTCTCACTTCACACCTGTAAGAATAGCCATTATCAAAGAAGATAATGACTAAATGATGCTGGCAAGGATATGGAGAAGAGAAATCTGTGTGCGCTGTTGGAAATATCAGTTGGTACAGCTACTATGAAAAGCAGTATGAAAATTAAAATAAAAATAGAATTACCTTGTGATCTAGTAATCTCACCTCTTTGTGTTTATCCAAAGGAAATAATTTAACTCTCTCAAAGAGGTATCTGCACCACCCACCATGTTCATAGCATTATTTATCATAGAACCAATCTGTGTTCACTGAGGGATGAATGGAAAAAGGAAAAGTGACACATGTGCACAAGTACACACACACACACACACAACACACGCACAGGAATATAATTCAGCCATAAATGGAAGGAAATCTTGCTATTTGAAAGGATGGGCCTTGAAGGTAGTGAAAAAAGTCAAATAAAGGCAAATACTGTTTAACCTTACTTATAGGTGGAATCTAAAATGCTAACACAGAAACAGAGCTCAGATTTTTGATGGCTAAAGTTGGGGGAATTGTATGAAAGTGGTTAAAAGGTGCAAGCTTCCAGTTATAAAATAAATACATTCTGGGATGATGTATAGCATGGTGACTACAGTTAAAGATATTATATATTTGAAAGAGAGTAGATGCTAAAATTGTTATCACAAGGAAAATAATTGTAACAATATGAGGTGATGAATGTTAACTAAGCTCACCTGGCAATCATTTTACACTGGATCAAGTCATTATATTGTAGACCTTAAACTAATACCATGTCACAGGTTGATTATATCGCCCCGAAATGGGGAAAGACCTTGCAGCAATACAAATTGTATGCCATGCAGTATACTAATATATTATATTCTAATTTATTATACTTACTATTTAATAAATGCCTACTTAGATGTACTATTTAGACTAATAGATATGTTTTTACTCTACTATTCCCACTACTACTACTAGGACAGTTACAAGAATTCAGTACTTTCTTTTGTGCTAGGTGCTATTCTAAGTACTATCCTTTAACCCTCATCACCTACCTATGTAATAGGTACTTTTATAGTTCTGTTATACAAATGAGGAAACTGAGGCATGAGGAAATTAAGAAACTGCCTAGGATGCTGCAGTAAGTGGTAGAGCACTTTTCTTCCTAGCTGTGCCTATGCAGAAGGAACTTTTTAATAATCAAAGGGAATGCGTGAACAAGGGTGAATTCCACTACACTAGAAATCCAAGGTTAAGTGCTTGCTGTCACCAACCCCCATAACCCCACACCAGCACCTACTACCTATCCCTGCCTTTTTGTGGTTTTTTTTTGAGACTAGATCTCACTATGTTGCTCAGTATAGTCCTGATCCCACAGCAGACCACAGTGATCCCCAGCCTCAGTCTCCCAGGTAGCTGGGATTACAGGCGCTCACCACCATGCCCAGTTGCTTTTTTGAGACCAGGTCTCGCTATGTTGCCCGGGGTAATCGCCAACTCGCGAACTCAAGCGATCCCAGGCCTCTTGCCTCCCAGCACTTGGACTACAGGTGCGCACCACCATGCCTGGCAATCCCTCAGGGTTTTTCTTTCCCCCCAGAATCCTACACTTGAAAATATCCTTGTTTTTGAGTCCCTGTAAGAAAATGCTCTGATTCAGAGGTTTCTTTTTTAATTTTTTCTGCTCTGAAAATGAAATGGTTGAACAGTCAGGA
This sequence comes from Uropsilus gracilis, assembly GCA_004024945.1. Taxonomy (NCBI): domain Eukaryota; kingdom Metazoa; phylum Chordata; class Mammalia; order Eulipotyphla; family Talpidae; genus Uropsilus; species Uropsilus gracilis. The sequence goes on from PVHY01000831.1 coordinate 84,466, forward strand.
GTATTTAGGATGACATTTAACACTCAGGACTGCTGTGGTAAGAAAATGTTTAAAATCTTGTTTAAATCAGTCAGGTCTCTATGCTTGAGTTGACCTGAGCTTTTGTCTGTCTGGGTCCCTCCCTGCACCCACACTCCTGTATGCTGCATACAAGTCATCCCTTTCTGTCAGCACCCAGAGGCTTCTGTTGATGCAAGTCTCTTTCCTTCCTGAAGTCCTTGTTTCATGGATTCACAACCTGACTGAGTTTCTCATCTCATTCATTTGCCACCTTTTTTTTTTCTTTCTGAGACTAGGTCTCGCTGTGTTGCCCTGGGCAATTCTGATCCCATGGACTCAAGAGCAATCCCTAGCCTCAGTTTCCCAGGTAGCTGGGATTACAGGTGCGTGCCACTGGGCCCGGCTGCTTTTTTGAGACCAGGTCTCACTATGTTGCCCAGGGTAGTCTCGAACCCGTGAACTCAAGTGATCCCAGGCCTCTTGCCTCGCAGTGCTTGGACTGCAGGTGTGGCCACCACACCCCCTTTTTTTTTTGTCACCTTAAAAAAATCTCATTCTGAGCCAGTCTTCTCCTGTTGAGTCTAGAGCTCCGTGAGTCTTCACTCAGCTCAGTTCTACACAGATATGTGTGTGCACTTGGACTGCATGCTGAATGCTGGGGTTTTTAGGATCAGATGATGTGTTCTCCACTGCCATATACTTTGTGGGAGAACTACAGGGCACAGTCCATGGGAGCTAGCATGGAGCAGACCTACACTCACTTCAAATTCTCAAATTTCGGTACCACTGACTTTGCTTAAAGGCAGAGCATGTGCTAAAACTCAACCTGGGGCAGCTGCTTTTCTATATTTGGCTATTTTGGGCCAGCCAGGGAGAGCAACTGATGAGCACGCATACCAGGTAAGGCAGGTTAGTTCATGCCCTAAATTATGTGGGGAGACACTGACAGGAGTTCTGTGATGACAAGAATGGAAGGCGGCAGGTTCTTATTGTCTTTGTAGCCCAAGTGCTTAGCCCAGGGCAGGGCACATAGTAGGTATGGCCTATAAATGTAATCAAGGTAGGGGGCCACCCTTTATTGTTATGGACAAAGGTCACAGACATGCTCTCTCAGACGGACAGACTAGCTGATAAGACCTGGGTGACTTGGGGAGAGCATCAGCTGGCTAACTCAACAAAGGTGTGTGTATGTGTATGTGTGTGTGTGTACGTGCCTGTGTGCACACACACAAACCAGAGATACGCATGCACTTATGCTTAAGTGAGATAACACACATGTGAGATAACACGCATCATGTAGAGTCTTCCAGAACCAGAGGAGTCACCCCTGTTGCCCTACCCATAATGCTTATTGGAATCTCACCCAACCCATATCTAGTCCCAATGACTTATGGCAACACAGATCAATATTAGTTTTTGTGAATCCTGTATAAACTATATAAGCCAGTCAAGATTTGTCTTCAGGCCGGGCATGGTGGTGCATGCCTGTAAGTGGCAGCCTAGGAAGCTGTGGCCAGGGCCAGGAATCATGGTTTGAGTCCTGCACATAGTGAGACCTAGTCCCCAAAAAATAGCTGGGCTTGGTGGCGCATGCCTGTAATCCCAGCTATCTGGGAAGCTGAGGCTGGGGATTGCTTGAGTCTGTGGTACCCCGGGCAACATTAGCCTGCTGTTCCACAGGCAAAAATAACGAGACCGGGTCTCAAAAAAAAAAAAAAAAAAAGATTTGTCTTCAGCCATTATAAATATTTTTGTCTCATGATTACATTAACTCTGTGACACCCTTGTCTTGGAGGGGTTGGAGGCCTGAGTGGAGACGAAGAGTGTCCTTACCACGGTACAGCAGAGGGGCCAGAACCACCACAGGAGAGCCAGGGCCAGCAGCAGGAACAGGATCAGCAGGGCGATGGCCAGGATGGAGCCGTCAGACTGCAGGGCCAAGAGAGAGGGCGGTCAGCAGCGGGGCAGACCATGGGTTCCATTGGTGGGGCAACCCTGAGGCCTCCTCCTCCCACAATCCCATCAGCAACATGCCATAAGACCCAGAAAGGGCCAGACACTCCATATTTAATAGAAATGGATTTATCTTTTTATGCAGTTTTCTCTTTGAGCAACTTTCTGAAAAATCACTCCTGTGCCCGCAGGTGGCTGCACAGGAGGCTGGCACTGAGATGGCCAACCACCCCCCAGGTCTGTAACCATCACCCCGTCTGCTGACGCCCTGCATGTGTTGTCTCTCCATCGTGTGGGCTGTACTCAGGACTGTTTTACTCAGGCTTTTGCCTACTCCCCTGAACCCATTCATATAGATGCAGGTCACCAGTTCCCCCGGTCATGGGTAGACAGCTGAGAGACCAACGATAGATGGTGATAAAAGGCAGCTGAATTCCCAGAAGTGGAAGGCAGAGCTAAGCTAAGGAGGGAGAGGTGTGGTGGCTGAGTCAGCACTGCAGTCAGATCAAGTGAGGCAGGTTCCCAAGATGAGTTCGACCCTCTTCAACACATGCCTAGGCCAGTCCTGAAAATAAGCTCTGTTGCTATGGTTTGAGATGCTGTTGACTGTTAGTAAACAGATCCTACCGGGTATCGCCATTCTGAAGCTACCAGTTGCAGGGAGCAGATTTCAGTTCTGTTTTTCCCTTTCCTCCCTGCCAGTTATTGGAACGCGAAAGGGTACAACGTTTTGGGGAAAGGGTATATTATTGTCAGCATTGATTACCATGGGTATTACTTCTGAGTGATGCTCACAAGTCCACTTTTAAGCCAGGAAAGCAATCAGATGTTTGCTTATCAATACCATCATCATCATTATCATCATCAAAAACAGCTTCCATATTTAACAATTAGAGAATGAGTAATAATGCAGAACAACGATAAAATCAAGGACTACGTAGACATATTTTCAAATATTAAATGACATGCGCAAACATTTCTAACATAATGAATGAGTATATCTATATGTATGTATGTATATATTTAGGTAGGTATGTATGTATATGCAGATGGCAACTTCATTTTTAAAAAGATATGTACTTTTTTCATCTTTTTTTTTTTTTTTTTTTTTTGAGACTGGGTCTCGCTCTGTTGTCCGGGAAACACAGACTCACATTGCCTGGTACCATGGACTCAAGCAGTCCCCAGCCTCAGCTTCCCAGGTAGCTGGGATTACAGGCACGCACCACCACACCCAGCTATTTTTTGAGACTAGGTCTCGCTATGTTTCCCTGGGCGGGTCTTGAACCCGCAAACTCAAGCAATTTCTAGTCTCAGCTTCACTCCATAGGCTGTGATTAAAGGCACGTGCCACCATGCCTGGCCTATTGTTTTCTTCTTTTAAAAATATTTTATAGCAAGAAAATAAACTGTTTAAGTTTTTTTAAGTCTGCATTCGGGGAGCTCCCCCTGGCCCAGGAATCTCACCCAGGGTCAGTGGACTGACGAGCTGCACAAAATGGGGTCAAATAGATGGAATTTGTGGCCCTTCCAAAATGATACCCAGTGCTTTCTTGTGCGTGTGTCTTCAAGGTCTTGTTCACCACAAGACCACCTTCTCAAAGCTCCCCCCATCTTTGTTAGAGAAGAGGGGGCTGGGAGGGCTCTCCAGGGTAGCAGAACTGCACAGCAGCTCTGGAACATGACTCCCTCCCACTCCATGTGCTCTGTGGGGCTACTGGAAGCTGTTGAAAGGCAGCTCTTACTCCCTGGAATGTCTCTTCCCCCATAGCCAGGGAGTTCAATGTCTGGCCCCCCCACAAGCCAAGACTTGGGAATGTCAGGCTGTCCCCCATGGGAGCTGCCACTTCACAAATGCAGGTGTGGGGCTGGGCAAGCCAGAGCAGTGGGTGGGAGAAAGCACAGAGGTCAGAGAATGCATGTGGCTATGGTGGAGAGGAAGCTTCGGACCCTACCACATTCACTCTAGATTCAGCACAGGCGTGAGCCACGTGTGAGAGCTACATTCTCAGAGCCGACAAAGACATCACATGTTTCCAAAAGCTGCTGTTAGCCAAGGACAGCCGTTTGCTCTCTCAGTCTCTAAAATCCACACTTGAAACACGGTGATGCTAAACTCACCGGTCTCAGCAGGTTGCTGCGAGATCAAGTGAGCTAGAAGATACAGACTTGGAGGTAGGGGTGCTGCTCTGAAAGTCAGCTCATCTACAGTGACCCCAAACAGCAACAAACATGGTGGGCATTTTAGGTCACAGATCTGTTTGCACTTGGAATAAATGGTTCTGGTTACTGAGAGGCTTATAAAGTAGCAGTCTTTTAGGACTGAGCTGTAATTTAGTAAAGATGACAGGCCACATTTATTCATATTATACACAATTTTCCTTCTCCTGATTCTTTTTTTTTTTTTTTTTTTTGAGAGTAGGTCTCGCTATGTTGCCTGGGGTAGTCCTGATCTCATCTCATGGACTCAAGCGATCCCCAGCCTCAGCCTCCCAGGTAGCTGGGATAACAGGCACCGGCCACCACACTTGCCTGCTTTTTTCGAGACCAGGGCTCACTATGTTGCCCGGGATAGTCTTGAACCTGCGAACTCGAGCCATCTCTAGCCTCTTTGCCTCCCAGCACTTGGATTACAGATGCGTGCCACCACGCCTGGCTTCATTCTCCCGATTCTATTTTTCACTTTTGATAGAGGAGCTGAAGCAGAAAGATTGATTAATTATGGGGAAGGTTTTCTGCTTCCTTCTGGAAGGAGTTTTCTTGAAGAAAGAGAGGTGGCTTTAGCACCAGATTTGCTGGATTCCAACAAGACTACCTCTGGCTTTTTTCTAGCCGGGTTTGGTCACAATTCTCAGTGGCAGAGGAGAGTGTGGGACTTAGGAAGAGGGTCTGGGGGAGTGGAAATGCCTGTCTCCCCCTTCCCCCTCCACTCTGGAGACAATCCCATAAAGCCCCCAAAGGCACTGGCTGGTTTTAAAGAACTTACAGCAGCCATTATAGTCCCAGGCCAAATGAATTACCACTAAACACAAAGCATTTTTGATAAACTTAGACCTGGAGTTAAAGTTTAACTGGGAGACATGTAGGTGCCATTTGGGGTTTCATTTGCGTCTATTCCGTCAGCGTTCACTGAAGATTTGTTCTGTGGCCACAGAGCAGGAGTCAGCGATCAGAACCAATTCAACAGATGCCAGCTACTCCAGAGCTGCTGAGCGAAGATGTCAAAATGACTGACCATACTCAGGGGGCTGCCACCCAGCAACGCTGTCACCCAGTGAGCAACAGTCTTAGTCTCTAAAAACTTCCCTCTGGTGGAATAATAATGAAGATAATGAAGATAATAATCACTAGCATAGCCAATATCTGCATACTTACTGTATGCCAGGTACTGTTCCATAACTAACATACTTTCCATAGGCTCCTTTCATTCTCACTAACCTTAGGAACTCAACATTATTTTGTCCCATATTACAGATGAAAATAACCAGGCAAGGACGGGTGAAGAAACTTACCCAGAGTCACAAGGAGAAAGCAAGATGTATTTACTTATTTATGATTAGTTTTTAATTTTATTTTTAAAAAATAATTTATTTATATATATTTCACATCTTTGTATTCCCCAGGGATCACCCACCATCTTCCCTCCCAGACCACCCCCACCCCCATTGTGTACTTTAGTTTGTTAGCTTGTTTTGACTTTTCCTCTTGGTCTTTTGCTTATTTTTCCTATGTCCCACATATTAGTGAAACCATTTGGTTTCTGTCTTTTTCTTTCTGACTTGTTTCTGCTAATATGATTTCTTCTAGGTCCATCCATGTTATAAATTCATCAAATTTGTCATTTTTAACTGATGAGCAATAATCCATTGTGTATATATGCCATAACTTTTTCATCCATTCATCTGCCTTGGGACATTTGGGTTGTTTCCATGTCCCTGCAATTATAAACAGTGCTGCTATAAACATCCGAGCACAGGTGTCCCTTTGTATAAGTATTGAGGTCTCCTTTGGGTAGATTCCCAAAAGAGCAATTTCTCGGTCAAACGGTAGTTCCATTTTCATTAGTTTGAGGGTCCTCCACACAGCTTTCCATAGTTGCTGGACTAGTTTAATTTTACTTTTTAAAGAATCAACTTAATTATTAATTGTTATTGTAGCTTTACAGCTTTGCCAGTATTTTGACAGTATAGGATTTTCCACACTCAGCTCTTTTATCATCAAAGCACCCACAGTCCTCCATCACAGGCTGTTGTGGTTGGTCCTCACCCCAAACTCCCTCTCTCCTCTTTCATCCCTCCCTCTCCTTCTGAAAGTCACGATCTATGGTCAGCTTTCAAGGATTGGTTGAAAACAAAATTTGAACTTGGGCAGTTTTGTTCCATGGCTTACTGGCTTAACTAACATAGTAATACTCTAGGCAGGAGCTGAGAATGGAGCCCCTGGAAACTGGTGCTATATATATATATATATATTTTTTTTTTAATTTTAAAAATCAATTGCTCATATATATTGCATATATTATATATAGTATACATATATTGTATATATTGCAATATGTATATGTTATATATATTGCACATTTATCTTATATATTGCACATATATCATATATATTATATACGTTGCACATATATATCTTACGTCATTGTCTACTCTGAGGTTCTTCCACAACCTTAAAACCCATGAACCATCTAATATCTTGAGCTCATCTCTCCCCCAAATCTACTCCCTCCCCCTCTCTTGCTCTATGCTTTAGGAACTAGTGCTTTATAAAGGAAGTGACACAAGCTCTCACGTGCAGGGCCCAGCTGAGTTTGGCTTCCCTGCACAGAAAGGCCAGCACAAACTCTCTTTAGCTGAGGAGCACCAAGTTGTCTTTAACCCTGGGACATGGGGTTGGAATTACTTCTTGGGAAGCAGATTTTGTTGACATTGTCTAAACCTGGATGGGGAATGATTGTGTATCAAAAGGCCTAGGGGGAGTCTGCTGCAATTCTGCCCCATTCTGTCAGGATGATATTTAAGAGGGTAAATGCTTCTAAGTTCCTGAGCTTTCCTGGGTGTGTTCAGTACTAGGTTTATTGACAATAGTAAACCAGGTGTGATCAATCATGGACTTGTTGCTCTCTCCACTCCTTGCACCTTGCTAAGTGCTAGATTTACATGATCTCATTTAGCTAAGGAATCTTATGAAAGCAGCCTT